>LS486666.1:52591-76948 GCA_900490705.1 Pristionchus arcanus
GTGATTATCAGTTGATTTTACCTCAGTTGAATCCCAATTTCAAAAGTTCTTGTGCTTCAAAAATTGAAAATTTGTGAAAAATCGGCAGTCCGGCAACTTCAACGCGAAAAAAGTCGAAGGGTCCCCCCCTCAATGTCCCATTTTTATTTGTTTATATTTCAGACATGAACCCTAACTATTATATTCCACACAAAAATTTCATGTATGGCCCCCTCAAGAATACGAAATCGGCGATTTTTCAATTTTGTGAACAATTATTTTCAAAAAAATATTCATAACTTTTTTTGTTTTATGTTTATCGATTTTTCTCTCGAAATAAAATATGATTATTTTTCGGTTCCGCACATTTTGGGCCCAATTCCAGATCTCTAGCACATCGAGGGGCTGAGATATGGCAGGGCCGGAACCCGGACCGGGAAATTCCTAAAAGCCGGTTATGGGACAAATGATCTATATTTTTCGAAATATCTCGTTGATGATATTTTACCAACAATATATGGTCGATATCCTGCAAACTTTTTGCAAGTTGTTCCAGAGCAGCTTCATTTTCTCGTGATTCACCTGTTAATGCTAAGGACGGATAATTGCAATATACTTTATCTCGATACTCTGCGGCTTTATATACCGTTATTCAGACAAACACAAGAAAGAGAGCCAACACATTAGATAATTTGATGATTCATATTCTCCATTCTCTTATCCTTTCTCCACATTCTCCACAACTATCTTGAGAAACAACTCGTGAAATTTGTGGAATTTTATGTCATATTTGAGAAATTATGCAGAAAATTCTGAAAGCATGAGATGAACAGACATAATTTTTCTACTTAATGATGTGTTTTATATTCTGGAAAAAAACGTGGTTCAAATAACTCGCCTTATGCTATATTTCTTTGCAGCAGTTCTACATTCGCAGTAACAATGACATGTCTGCAGCTATAGTAATTTCGTTCAGTAAGAACGGAAGAGCCAGTGTATGTGGCTGTAATAAGTATCATTGTACACGGTAGGGAATCTCGAACGAATGAAATAGGCGAAGCAACAAAGAATGCACGACAAGTTCACTAGAGCTCAAAAATGTTCTACTAGCGAGAGCCTGTACAGAATGAAGAGACGGTGGACGTGTTTCAAGAGTGCACCTTCTCATGTTGCGTTCTGCGATCAATGTGAGAGGGAGCAGAGAGGGGAGGGGTTGAAAGGAAGAGAGAGTGAGGGAGAAGCATCCAAGCATTCCTCTCCCTCATACTTCTTTTCAGACTTTTTTCGCAACATTCTCTCCTTCTCCTTCTCACTCTTCTCTTGATTCACCCTCTTAGCTTTGACTCTTTACCTTTTCTTTTCGATAAAGATATTGTTAAAAATATTTTTTTTATAATTCATTCTGATTCAGCTTTCTACTCGGGCTCAATCCATTCCTTAGAGACGACGTTCAGCATATGTGGAACAACTGACGGGAACTAGCAAGTAGGAGTAGGACAACTGACAAGTAGGAGAAATTATTATTTGTTCCGATTGAGTTTCTCAATAATTTAGACTGCGACGATTGTGCAATTGTCCGTCACCTACTGCTCCAACGTAACGTGGGAAGCACAGGAGGAATTGTCCATAAGCTCAGATACAATTGATAAAATGTGAGCTACCGTAAAAAATATGAATTGTATTTTAGTATTTCAGTCAATGGTCAGCGATACGATTACAAACAAAATATTTCTTTCAAGAGATCGAATATATCATGCAAGATCTATAATCGTCACCGTGATTTCGGTTCGGAAGAGTGAAAAGCCTATTGTGAAGAACGTGGCTTTATTATATTGAATAAACGAACGATAAATGCTAAAAAAAGATGAGCAATTATCTTTCTATTTTTTAAAAATGAATATCATGAAGCTATTGAGAAGAACGATACGTGATTTTTTTCTGATTGCACGCATTTAATGTTATCTCCTAGTGATACCGGTGTAAAATAGAAGGCGTTAGAAAACTTTATTCATAAAAATTGGCAGAGTGATGAACAAGTACTTAAATATTTTATTTCATGTGTAACCTGGAGTGCACCATGCAGTCCAATCGCCGGATTGAATCAGTTGTAAAAATTGCAATTCAATCTTCGATATTGTGGCATGTTTGTCGTTGGCATTCGCTTCATCTCATGAGCTGGAGAGTTCGTTATCATACACTGTCTTATCATTTTATCACATTTTGATTGACAAGATGCTCATTTCTCGGCGATTTTCTCATCGTATAGTCATTGAGTGCAGCCTGTCTCATGTCGCCCGCTAACATCAATGCTAGCTAGAGGGAACGGAGAGGGTAGGAGTGGAAAGAAGGAGGGAGAAGCAACATTCCGTCTCTTCTCTTTCGCTTGACTCACCTTCTCTTCCATTGATTTATTAGATAATGCTATTGCTTCAGTGGTTTTTCAATATACTTCTTTCTGTTTTAGCTTTCTACACGGGCTCTACAAGCCTCTTTTCTCTACAAGGAGGCTTCTCTACAAGGGGGCTCTACAAGGCTCTACAACTATTCATTCAATGTGAGCTCCGAAATATAATGCATTTTAAAAAAATCAACAATGACTATAAATAACCACAATGACTATGATGCATTCATATTATTTCGTCTCGGAGCTGACCCTATATTTTTTCAGCTCATAGGATCATGGCAATGCTACAAGAACGACGTCAATAGTTGCAGACGGACGCGGATTCTGGCAAGTAGTCATCTCGAATGAGGGTGGAATAATTGTTCGCATAATCCTTTGGAATTTTGTCGATAAGATCATTATCAGATCACTGATAAGATCACTGCGATTGCGGTATGTGTGTCATTGTATTGTATTATTGGATAAATATTGAAAGCTTTTGCGGATTAAAAAAAGATACGCAATCACTATTGTAAACAATATTTTTGAATAATGAATTCGGTCCTCAATCGCTAAAGTGGAGATCAGAGAGTGGTGCATGCAAAAGAGCAAGTAGACTCAGAAGATATAAATGCTTAGACGCAACTTTCTTCGCTGAAGCATCCTTCCTCCATTCTCCACACTCTCTTCCGTCGTTTCTTTTTTTCGCAACATTCCTTCTCCTCTCAATCTTCTCTTTCTTTCATTTTGACTCATCCTCTCAGACTTTAAACGCTGAATTCGTGCGTGTTACTGTCGCGTTTCACACCTCATTTGTTGTTTTTGCCTATTATTTTCTGATTTTAGCAGTCTACGTTGGCTCGGTCACATTCATTCGTCAAATGAAATTCAATTGATGTGAAAGTGAAGCATTCGGTTAGCAATTAAAGATGAGTTCCGCCACATAATTTAGCTGTTATTTTCAGAATCAGAACAGAGATAGATACGTTTCTTTGATACTAAATTTGAGCATTGGGCTTTGTACTGAAATGAGAGTTAAGTATGTGATTGATTCCATTAAAGACGTTCGAGAGTCTCATTTCAGTATTGTTTCAATTTGGTTAAACAACCAATGTCGATGTCGAAAGCCTGCAACCATTCATGTAATGAAGATATTCTCGCATGTATCGCTGGAACCAATGCAAAAAAGCTCTAAGCCAAATCACCAACATCGTCGGTTCATCTTCTTGCCACATCTCTTCATGAAGGAGGGAAAAGGAACCTTGCGAAAACCAATATAAATTTTTATTATTTTTTCAATTTTTGCATTTTATTACAACAATAATCTAATAAAAAGGCATGGAAGAGCGACGAAGTGAACATTTCTCTTATCAAAGAGTGGTACAGATAAAGAAAAGAAAGAAAGAAGAATGTCAAAAGAAAGACTCGTAGCTTGATTGACAAGAATCTTTTCTGCGCTGATTCTTTCCATCCCATCCTTCTCTTTTTTCGCAACATTCTATCTCTCTCTCTCTCTCTTTCACGCTTCATCCTTTCTGAATGTATCACTGAGCTTGTTCTTGTTCCATTCGCGTTTCAAGTTCTCATTTATTGATTTTAAAACGCATTCTCTGTAAGAGCGGGACAGCCTCTGAGGGGGGTGGCACAATGCCTTCAAAATGCTCCGATCGAGCTGAAATTTGCTGTGGGTACTCCCTAGGGGTCAGATATACTTCTGCCAAAATTTCATGCTCATCCATGCGTTTCATGCTCAAAAAATAAATCTCGGATTTGACCATCGTGCGATATACCATTCGATAGAGCATCAAAAGGTAAGTCTAAATCTCGTTTTTCAGCGTATTTGGTCCACATATGTTCGAGAAAAATTCGAAAAACTTCATTTTTTGAAGGTTTTAAATTTTTTGTACATGAAGAAATCAAAAAAGCAAGTTTTTCTCATTTTTATCGGATTCGCCTTGAAATTCTGCTTCGGCCAGTATTTTTTAAAATACAAATATCGGTCACCTTTTTTTGCAGTTGCATAATTTCCATTGCGCATTCGGCGCCGCGGGATTCATTCCGCGCGCCATTAAGAATGAACATTCCTATTCTTTTTGCTGTCATTTCCATGTGAAAAGGACGTTTTGCGGTGAGCTGATCATGGTTCGAAACAATTTATTACATTCCCAATAATGAAAGTAAACATCACGTATACACAGTAAACGAATTAGAATAATAATGGACAGGTCAAACTTCCTTGTCAGCGGTAATCACTCGAATTCTGCTTCCATCGCCTTCCACTCTTTCCCCTGAAAAGCAAATTTTTTGTGGAGCTCATATTTTTTTCATACACTCTTTCTTGACTTTTTTGAATGCTCCTTCATACTCTTGATTCTCTCTCACTACTGGCCCTCTTCTGGAGCGAAGTAAGAACTGCACCTCTGCATTTCGGATGTAGGGAGAGTCAAGAGCCTAATAGTATATATTTATTTCCACATAAAATACAGCCTCACCGTAACCATCCTCGACATTTCACAGAAGAATTCTTGCCTGGAAATGTTGGGACAATCTCCAAAGCACTGTTTTTAAAAAGATTTTATGCAGAATGGGACGCCTCAGAATACCTTATGGTATCAACGCAAAACGTCCCTTTTCACATGAAAATGAAAGCGAAAAGATCAGGAATGTTCAATCTTAATGGCGCGCGGAATGAATCCCGCGGCGCTGAATGCGCAATGGAAAATATGCAAATGCAAAAAAAGGTGACCGATATTTGTATTTTAAAAAATACTGGCCGAAGCAGAATTTCAAGGCGAATCCGATAAAAATGAGAAAAACTTGCTTTTTTGATTTCTTCATGTACAAAAAAATTTAAAACCTTCAAAAAATGAAGTTTTTCGAATTTTTCTCGAACATATGTGGACCAAATGCGCTGAAAAACGAGATTTAGACTTACCTTTTGATGCTCTATCGAATGGTATATCGCACGATAGTCAAATCCGAGATTTATTTTTCGAGCATGAAACGCATGGATCAGCATGAAATTTTGGCAGAAGTATATCCGACCCCTAGGGAGTACCCACAGCAAATTTCAGCTCGATCGGAGCATTTTGAAGGCATTGTGCCACCCCCATCCCGTTCTTACAGAGAACGCGTTTTAATTCATATTTTCGTCAATATTCTTTTCAGCCTCCTACACGAGCTCGATCACTTTCTTTCTTGGGAAGATAAGATTAGTTTCGAAACAAAGAACAAAAGGTTTGATTAAAATTAGCTCAAGTGAAATCACATTCTTTTTTCCAGACTAAGCAGCGAAAAACGTGAACTGTAACCCAGGAAGTATTGTCAGTGAATAGTACGTGAAAAAAACGACTTCCGATGACATGCCTATGAGATGCACCGCACGATGCTTCAACCGTGCATACATGACGACCGTTCAATACTTCGTTGTTCCAATTATGCTCAGGAAATGATGTAACTTGTACGTTCTATGTGTATTGAAGAAACAATATGATGATTCTGTTTGCGAATAAACACTTTAATGTCCAATATTTGTAAAGAATCTTAAACCGTGGGTTCAGCGTGTAGAGGGATGACCTCATTGGATAAATTTCAATCCAGACTCGAAATAAAAGTGATGCAAATCTGAAGAGCACTCGAGTTTTGTAATGTGCTCTGTTTAATACAATCACATTTGTAATCGCATTCGAAATCTGATTCACTGGACCCAAGATGGGAATAAAAGGGTGAGATGAAGGCCGGTTCCCATACTCGTTATGGGCACTGTCATCCGAGCCTGCATCCTCTTCCTTGCCTTGGCCTTTTCCGCCTATTCAATTCCGCCTCCGTGCTTTCCTGCGAACAATAAGAAATATGACGTCTTCCTCTCATACCGAAGGGCGAATGGCGACATCCTAGCGTCTCTGATCAAGTGCCAGCTCACGAAAAAAAATTACACGGTTTGTTCTAAATTTCCGAAAAAGCATTGGTGTTTCATAGTGATAATTTCATTGCAACATTCAGGTATTTCTGGACGTTGACGAGACTCTATGTCCGGAAGGTTTCCTCAAAAATCTTGACGAGGCTGTTATGGTTTGTAAAGTCTTCTCGCAAAAAATATATTCCACTGTTATAATTGAATGATTTTGAATAAATTGCAGGCTTCATCTAACTTTATTCCCATTCTCACAAAATATTCCATTCGGCCGGAAAAACGAGGACAAATGGATTATATGCACAGAGAAGTATGGTATCAAAGGAATTTACAATTATTTTATTTTAAAACAAATCGATAATTTCCAGATTCGCCTTGCCTTCGAGCACAACAAGAACATAATTCCGGTCAGCGACAAAGGTTTCGATTTTGCGGATTTCAAGAATAAGAAGATCCCGGAGGTTGGCAATATTTCAACTCCACATAGGAAAAGAGGGATGTTCAAATTTTGGAAATTAAATCGCATTTTGGAGGACATTCGAAAGCTCGAGAATTACGACGTCATAGCATGGGAGCACTCCTATCAGAGAGATGTCGTGGATAAGATCGTCAGATACATTGAGAAAGGCAACAAGCGAGAAAAAGTGAACGATTGGGGCAGCAAGTCTTCTAACCGGTGGGTTTATCGAGTGACAAATATATTGAAGAGAATGCACCTTTACCATTTTAGCAAGCCTTCAGCTGCAGTGCAGACCAACGGAAATTCCGCATATCGTCAGTGGCCTTCAGAAACCGCTGTTTGATGATATTCTAATTGTGAAAAGGTCATCAAGTGTGATTGAGAATAAAATATATTTGTAAATATTAAAATCAATTACACGCTTTTTTATTAGAGAAACAAAACCGGATTTACGGTAAGAATATTTAATAACATGACATCTGTTTCAAGCTATCAGGAGACGAATTCCTTGCGCTTCTCAGTGAAAAGAGATGGCGATTAATCAGTTGCCCAATAAAATCAGTTGCAAGAGAGAGACTGCTTACAAAGAGAGACTGCTTACAAACAACGTGAAGTAATCATTTTTAGTGAATGATTATTTCACGTTATTTTATATTGCTTCTCAGAACCTGTGAATGTGCAATGAGCGCCGACTATTCTGATTGTGAGCTTATCATTCGACTTTTGCAGATAATTATTTACAATGAATCACCATGTTCTTGATAACCCTGTTGAGTCACCATTCCTTCGTAATAAAAGTGGACTGCTCATATCTGTGCGCACTTCACTTCTTATCTCTTCGCATATAGTTCTATTGTTTTCTAGCCCAAACACCTCACTCGAGCCAGTCGAATACGGGACACTTTCTCTTTACTTCTCACTGTTACATCAGTATTTGTACGATTTATGCAATGAAGACAGATTATTTCCAATAGAGGTATTTGAACGATGGACATCCTCGCTCTTCCCGATGTTTTCAAGCAAATGTTGATGAGAAAGATGAAGATCAAGGATCGATTGAGGATGCGACTAACTTGCCGGTACGTTCCGATTTCCATGTTTTTCGTAGCTAATCGAATTTGATTATCGATCGTAGCATATCGTTACGGTACGAAACCTTTGACTGATAATTTAATCTCGACTGATAATTTCAGTGCATTCGAGAAGCTCGTGGCAGAATCGCATGCGGGCTACTACGCAGACGGATTCATCGCGGAGAAATTTGAAGAGGACCCTCAAGATGTAGGACAATTTTAATTGTAATAGTGGTTCGAAAGTTTCGAAAGTATTCGAAAAAAGCGTACAAAAATACAGAGCACGCTTCGCCTCGTCATTGGGGACAGGAAGTTCCATGATTCGAGAACGGCCGGTCTGGAGGCATTCCTGGCTCTGCGCAATCGCCTCTTCCTGGCATCACTTTTGGCGTCTGGGAGTTTCGTGTGATTATTTATAAAATTAAAAATATATAATTGAAAACATTTTAAGCTTTCGAACACTCCTCTCACCGCGGAGTTTCTCAACGAGTTCGCTATGAATCTGAAAGCCGAGAAGTTCATCTTTCAAGTCGACACCAGAGCGCATTACGATTTGTGGGACTTGATCATTCGCATGCTATGCATTAATTGTTTATAGCGCTCTCGACTGGTCGGCCAAGCATCCCGGATGCAAGTTCATGTTTGATGTTGGATTCCTTCCGTCCGTTGAGCAGCTTAGAGCGCTGCCCCGCCTGGACGAACTGCAGATAACAACTCCTGCCAGGGTATGTTTAGTTCCAATCTCCTTTCTCGGACTTCCAACTATGCACATTGAGGCTTACAAACACAAACACATAGCATAGCCTAAAAGATGTAACATGTGTTTTTTTTAATTTTCGAAAAAATCAGTTCTCAATTTACAGAACCGTATCGGCTTCAGTCCCCGATACGGTCTGGCCACGCAGATCTCTGGTGATCTTTTCTTCGAGTTGCTTGATGCCCATAAGAACGTCTATCTGGACAATGTTTTCCTGACGACCGGGGAATGGGACAGAACGCTGCAGGTTCGACGATCACCTCGAGAATTTACATAGATTTGTTTTATTATCGCCTCAATTTTCATGACGTTCTGTGCGTCCGTGTCAATATCAATTTATTCAATTTGTTCTTCATTATTTCCATGAAATAGCAAAGATGAAAATAATGAAGTATCTATATTGCAGATAATCTCGGACGATTCAAGGGAGCGCATGATCCAGCTTGGCGTGAAGAGATCAACCCTGGCCAAGTGGCTGAAGGACTGGGGTATCACGAAGCGCATGAGAGCCGGTGACAAGAGTGGCGAGGTTTGTGTCAATACATTTTAAAATATCTGAGTAATTACTTCGAATTTATGATTTTGTTTTGGAATTGTTATTTTTTTAGTTCGAAGTGCTCGACGAGATGAAAAGCCGGCAGATGATCGAACTTCGTTTTAGAAGGTGCGAATAATGGGTCCTTCTTTCAACAAATAATCAATATCCTTCTACTTGATGTTCGAAATGTTCTTATCGTAGATATCTTCATGTCGCTTTCTTTGTCTCGTGACAGTTGAAGAGTGGGATATTTAGAAGAATTACATGTATTTCGCACCCTTGAATGGCCTTCACAGTGATACTTCGTTAGAATATTTTTTTTTGAAAATAAAGGTTGTTTGTTGTGAGGCGAAAAATGGTGAAATTATAGACGATTCATTGAAGGAATATCCCCTGCTGAACGAAAGTGCCTTGATGATTGGTAACTCTCTTTTGCAGATGCACAATCTGGATCGAGCGATTCGATTGGACTTCGGGTGAGCAGCCGGTCTTCGTTGAGCTACAGAACACGGCTAATCCGTGGGCAGACGCGAGCCCGTGGCAACTAATGGCACATCCATCTTGGCCTTTCTGAGCACATTGTTCTCTCACATTAGCTGACGATAAAGTCTCTGTAGTTATTTAGGCTGTTGCAAAGTCATGTTTCAATTGGAAAATATCGATCGATCGCCTAATTTGTAAACAACCAGCCTCTTGTACTCGATACGCCTCTCCAAAAGTCTTCATTAATATTTGTTTCCGACTCTGTTCAATGTTTCACTGTCTGCACGACAAAATGATTGCATCGTTTGGAAGCCACGGCATCCTCTTCTCCCCTTCTAAATTATCGATGGCTTCACCGGTCAGAGAAGCAAGGGATCCAAGGGGAAATGAGGAGAGTCTTTTCCGGCCACGACATCACCCTTCTGAATGGCCATTTCCTCCTCCTTCTTCGTACTCCTTCCTCTTCCTTCCACTGCGCCCTCTCCATTCCCCACGCTATCTCGCCGGTCAGAAGCAGCGAGAGAGCAGGCGAAAGTGAGAGGGACAGACCGTTGCTCCCCTCTCCTCCCCTCTTCTCCTCTCTTTGGTCTCTCCATTTGACACTATCTCTCACTTGTCTGACTGACTAGAGATAGCGTGAAATGGAGAGACTGCACTCTCTTTGCATAGTTTATGATACGCCAAGAGTGGGCCGGGGCAACGCACTCCAGTGTTTAGTGTTGGAGAGCCAACTAGACGTCTGATAGCGCCTAGAGTTCGAAATACGGGTAATAGTCTCTTCATTTCACACACTCTCTCACCGGTCAGAGTGGCGAGAGAGTGTGTGAAATGAAGAGACTATTACCCGTATTTCGAACTCTAATAGCGCCGTTGTATTTCCTTGGTTCTTGTTGATGAACTTTTTCGCAAATGCATTTGATCATCGGGATAACCATGATAACCACGGCGATTTGCGGCATTTATTCTCTAAAATTGTTAAATTTTATAACAAAGATCTATGCTGACTCAGCAAATCTGTTAATTACCCACTCAGTCCCTCCGCTATCCTTATCAGTTGACCTATTGATACGAGGCAGACTCGTCACTAATACTACGGAGTGGAACGACATTCCTCGCGCTTGTTTTATTTCTACTTCTTCTCATGATCTATTCGTTAGTGCAGCAGACTTATCTGCTCAAGTCAGATGAATATCGCCGCACTTGAACTCTCATGCATTTTATTGTTTTAGTGGTGCCGTCAGAAAGATGAATTTGCTGTTGTTGTTGTTGTTTGTCTTAATTCCCTCGTTACTCTAATCCGTGAGAGAGCATGAAGGCATGGAAAACGAAAACTTGGCCATGACAGCCCTTAATTAAAGGGATTTCCGATTTTCTGGCCCTTCATTCGGTCATCTGATATTCGCAGACAGCGTGATTTCTTGCAATCCGATCTCCGATTCACTGAATTCTCCTCCACCTTACTGCCCTCTCGTCTCTTCATTGCCCGTGGTCTCTCTGCAGTCAGAGATAACGAGAGAGCATGGAGAAATGAGAGAGTCAGACCATCCAACACTCCCTCAATCCACATTTCGAATACACATAAATCGTCGTGGCGGAATCCCATTATTCGGCCGTCTTGAGACTCTCTCCTCTCTCCATACTCTCTCACCGGTCAGAGAAGGCGAGAGAGCATGCGAAATGGAGAGAGTCAGACCATTTCACCTCCTTCGCACTCTCTCCATTCCCTGTGCTCTCTCACCGGTCAGAGAAAGCGAGAGAGTACGTGGAATGGAGAGACGAGGACCCCCTCTTCTTCCCCGCTTTTTGCCCTTCTTCCAATCTTCTTCCTCTGTCTTTCGGAAATCAGTCAGACTGAACTGATCTTGATTGATCTTCGTTTTCTTGCGCTTATCTTTCGAACGAGAGAGACCTCCGCTCTTTCATTCACTTGCTATTAGCTTGAGAAAGGACTAGATTCCAAGAGTTCTTTCTCAAACTTTTTTTTTACTCTTCTTCTGTATGTTTCATGATTTTGATCGTATTTGAAAATGTCGAGCAGGTGATATTGGAGGAATAGACAGAGAACATGTTAGAGACCACCTGTTGGACTGATCTTTTGATTTTCGACCCCAGTCTCTGCTATTCTTGTTATTGCTTGAGCATGTGTGGTTGAATAGTAGATTCAACCTACCATGATGTCTTCTCTATTTTTAAATACTAATTCTAATCATACTCAGATGCGAATATGCTTGTTCATCATCCTTCTCTATCTCCACTCTTCATCCGCCCTGAAAGCACTCTGCTACGGCGAACCAGGGGTTGGTTTATCTTTTTTTTAAAGCAAAATGATCCTCTAATCGATATCGTCACTCTCAGCAAAAAGTTATGGAACTGTTGAAACATACGTAAGCGCTCATTGTCAAAATGAGATTTCACAATTCTCACGCTCAGTACTGTGTCCCTTACACATTCGAGTAATCGCTTTGACTTAACATAAGATCAGAAGAGTCCTAAAAAGATTATATTTTTTCAACTTTTTTCCACTATATCCACGACTCGTATTGATCACCAATTCATTTCTAGAACATTCATAGCGACAGTGAAACATATTCAACGTCATTTCGGACACAGTTCTTTTTCGCTCAAATTATAACAAGGAGACATGCGAGGCATTACTGTCAACCTCCCCATTCGCTGCTAACTAATCCTTAGATTCATCGGCTTAGGCAATACTTTGGTTCATTGCAATAATCAGAATATTCAGGTCAACCTCCCTATTCGCTACTTCTTCGCACAACTCCAAAACGATCAAGGGAGGAATCTCAGCGAGTCTTTTGCCGGTCTAAATCTGCACGTGGAGAAGGGGGAGAGCGATGAGCATTGTCGGTGAGAAATTTGTCTTGATTTCGGGAGGTATAAAATGGAGAAATAGCAAAAAATGAAAATAATTGTACTTTCTGTAGTGCATCTACGTGTGGTGAGAAGGTTGCGAGTGACGGTGCGTAGTCACTGCCCGTTATGGACGCATTATTGTTTCATTTTTCTGAGTTTTAATAGCCAGGTTGCAGCTTTCACACCACACTGGTCGATCGAGGCGACGGTTCGTACATTGCCCGAATTCGCCTGTTCAATAGCTGTGCGATATTGAAGATTGCACTCCTTACTGAGGGGAAGGAGCGACTGTGCGAGGTGGAGATGAGCAATGGTGAGGGTGAATTAGGACTCTCCTTTGGTTGATTTCTAGCGCCATGGCAATGAGGGAGTTGAAAATCAGCATTCGCACTAGAGAATAGGATAACATCTTTGTATAGAGACGGTTAGAGGGTTAACTATTACTCTTCTTTTTGCTAGTTTTGATCTAGATGATGTGGAATGAGGGGGGATGAAGATCAGCCTGATAAATGAAGGGAAGGAGCGGCTGTGCGGGGTGGAAATGCGCAATGGTAATTATTGATCTGCATCTCCCAGTCAACTGATGCTAGATAGGTAAAGTGGGAAACAAAATTCTAAATTCTGAACTGCCACCTGCTTGTTAATATTTTTTCCTGGAATTGATTTCATCTTCTCAACGTTGTTTACCATGGTCAAGTGTACATAGATCGAGATTGAAGCATACTCGAATTCGTTTGTCAAAAGTACTGTGATGGGGAAAACAGGTGGAAAATTGCAGTGGACGGCTCGCGCATGCTACAGGAAGAGTGTCTCTGCCCTTCCTCCTCCCTTCCTCGTCTGAACGAGTGGTTGGACAGTGCGAGATGTGAGGAGGAACCCCAGCTGGACAGTGATTTGAGCAGGTACCGAACTTTGAAGATTCATTCTTTTCATTTCGCCGTACCTGGCCTCCCAACAGGCGTGGTTGTATCAAGACAACTGTAAAATGTGCCTTGATTGTGGAAATATCTTTACCTTGACCTTTTTTCTCTTCATTTCGCGTGCTCTCTTATCACTCGTACTGGTGATAGTGCTCCAAGTATGAAGATACGGATGGGTCAAAGGCGCTGCCCTTGTCTCAATAAAACGCAATGCAGATTCCCTCGAATCGACTTCGCTTCCGTCCTGCAGGAGGCGGTACACTTATTCGGACAACCGCAGCACTCGCGCAGCTACAGTACCTGTCACTATGCGATCAAGGATAATAGAGTACGGTATATTGGGGTTACTGTGTGTGTGGGTTAATGGGCCCCACAGCTGATATTGCATGGGTTACGTTCTTGCACTATGCGATCAAGAATAATAGAGTGGGTACGGTAGTGTTGAAAGCAAAAGGATAGGGCAGTACCTGCCACTATGCGATCTAATAATAAGGTACGATAGGTATGAATGGACATCACAAGTGATATTGCTTGGGTTACAGTACTTGTCACTATTCAATCTAGAGGATTATGGAGTGTTAGATCTGCATACTATTGCATTTTATAACTTACGCACTATTCTACAGATATTCTGATGTAATATCCTAATGAGCTTACCGGGAGGGATAGAGATTGTGCGGAGAGATAGTGTCATTGCTACCTGGGAAGGAAAAGCTTGCGGCAAGAACCGGTTCCCTGCGGCAGCGTGCGATTAGAGCACGGCCTAATCCTACCCATTCAACCGCGTTCGTGGTGTAATGGTCAGCATGGATGCCTTCCAAGCATTCGACGGGGGTTCGATTCCCCCCGAACGCAGAAATCTTTTGCTGATTTTTCCGTTTTTCATTGATTCATCACAAAAAAGCCCGCGCATTCTGGCCTATTTTGCCTGCCGACGACGGGGTAATTGTCGAAAAATTCAGAGCTTTTACCCGCTATAACATGCTCTTCTGAAGCGAGTACAGTACCCGACAATAGTGAAATACCGTACTCTAGATCTTTCGTCGCTGCTACGGTGAATACGTGGGCTTCGCCAGCTTCGCAGATGACGTCCTTCTGTCGTTGACGAGGTATCTTGAAGAATGATGAAATGATAATGATATGAAAAATAAGGTAGGCAGGAAGTAGAGTAGATAGGGGGACGGTGTTGATTTCGATCACGGAGTATCTATGATTGGTTTGTTTTAGTAGGTAGGGGGTGGGAGTACGGTTGTTGATATTACGGTACTGTTGCCATTCACGAGATTCGTGACTAGGCATCTTGTAAATAATGATATACGGTAGGTGGAAGGAACGGTAATTTGCGGTACTCATGAGGATGCACGTGGCTTAGCACTGGCGCAACGGGAAAGGAGTAAGCATAGTATAAAACGGAAAATGCACCTGCATTGTCTTGATAGCCTTCGAGCTACGAATTTTGACAAAATTATTCTATCGGAATGTTACTTGAAGATGTATTGCAACAAAACATTATTCAAGACACACTATCTGAAACATATTCGTGCGCGGAATACGGGTCGACGTCTTTTTTTCATTTTTTTTAGATAGTTTGAAGAATGAAGAGACGATTACCCGAATTGCGCACGCTGCCATGTTCGGTCGCATTTCTCAGTAAGTCAAATGCTCTCAGAAAGATGCGTCTACCCGACACGCAGTTCATCATGAACCTCGGGGACTATCCGCTGTCGCCCGAGGCCAGGGGCATCAAGGTTCGACACCACTTATCAAATTTAAAAAAAAACAACTCAACATCTGTGAACGTTGCGCTCCAAATTCAAATTGAACCGCTCCGCATACTATTCATATCTGACAATTCGCCAATTTAATGATCTAGAAAACAAATATATTTAATGATCTATTTAATGAATGATCCAATTTAATGATCTTGAAAATATAATGAGCTAGAAAACAAAAGACTACGCCGAATCGTGCGATAAACGCTGTTCTGAGAAATGCTGAGCTGTTGAATGTTACGATAATGAGGATGAGTACCGCTTGCAGCTCCCGATCATCTCGTGGTGCGGCTCCACTGACACAATGGACATCGTCGTGCCCACTTACTCACTCACGAATACGTTGTTGAGAGGTGAGGTACGATATTACAGTTCTCGAATCGGGAAGTGACTTTAAAAACAGACCCCAAGTTCTCTGACGCTCCACATTGACAGAAGTACGGTAGAAGTCGTAATGTAATGATGTCATCAATATCACAAATAGCGAAAACTTGATCACGGGAACAATGTTCACGTTTTTACATGATCTCTCAGACTGAAAAGCGAGAGAGTGCGTAAAACGGAGAGAGTAATTGCTTCATCAAGGTGAAAATATCAGGCGAGTTGTTCCACCCCCTTCACGACCCCTTCGCTGCCACTCCCACACCATGGAAGGAGAAGAGCGAGCAGGCAGTGTTCAGAGGGAGGGATTCGAATCAGGTGCTTAATAATTTTAGCAAATTATTTTTTTATTTTTTAGAAGACCAGTGATGCTCGCACTGTAAATGGTGGAATCGTTCGTGTAGTGATGACCCTGTGAAACACATCTGATTATTGATAGGGCTGGCTTGGAAATAAATAGCTGCTTCATTTCGCACACTCTCTCGCTCTCTCTCGTCGATCAGCGAGGCGAGAGACTATGCGGAAAAATGAGAGTAACTTCTTGCCAAAACAATTTTATTTATTTCCAGCTTCGTCTCGACCTCGCTCGTCTCTCCCTGGAGCGGCCCGATCTACTGGAAGCCGGCATCACCCGGTACTTCTTCTACGATAAGGTCAGTAACGTAATTTTCAACAAAAAAAAATCAAAAATTCGGTTTCGAAATGAGGAAGAACAGAGAAAATGCTAAATGACGCAAAGATAAGAGAAAGACTTCCTAGAGAAATGCAGTAGTAGTAAGTTTTGAAAATATGTCCGTGTATAGTTAGGGCTAGAGAGGATGAGGGGGTAGAGATCAAAGATCAAATCACGGTTTTGCAATGATAACCGTATTCATTTCAGGAGAAACATCCAGAGACGAAGCCCAGCATACCGATGTCCGACTTCTTCAAGGTGCGTGCTTATACCGTACTCTATTCTACAGTAACCGAAGCTACCGTAGCCTAATCAACAGTTTGGTTATGATAGGATAGTTCTCTCTACAGAGCACTATCACAAACTAAACTACCGTATCCACCATAACTCCTTGCAGCACCGCTTCATCATCTCCATCGACGGTACGGTGGCCGCGTATCGACTACCGTACCTGCTCGCGGGCGATTCGGTGATTCTCAAGGTGGGTTGTTATCGTTTTTGGGCAGCTTCCTCAGCTCATATTCAGATATTGTGGTATTCTCTCTCAAAATCCTCTGCTTGTAATGATTTTAAGGAACACATTCGTTCCGTCTGAAACATGAAGCAGCGTAAAAAAGCAAGAGTAAATATTACAGCACATGATTGTGACGATACATGAGTGGCGGGGATAGTAGGCGCTCTAGGTAATGGGTTGTAGTATTTTATTACCGATCGAACACCATCTATTGAACTAATCTGAAATTTTCGACTTGTAATGAATCGATGAAACACAATCGTCACTGTACAATATATCAAAAGAATAGATCAAATTTTCTCGCTATTCGAGCCAAGAATCATGATTTCTATGATGGAATTATTGCTTTACTCGAACCCAAGTCGGTCAAGGTGAGAGATACCACTCGAGAATTGTATTGCAGTCCTCGTCCAAGCACTACGAGCACTTCTACTCCCGTCTGACGCCCTACGATCACTACGTGCCCTTTGATGGGGATAATGTAGTGCAAGTACTGGAGTGGGCAAGAGGGCACGACTTCAACAAGGCGAGCTTCTTATTATGAATAGAAAGTTGGGATTCTGACAAGTGAAACTTCGAGCCCTTCGGCGGGGATAATGTTGTGCAAGTAGCACGGGCGAGCCTATGACATTTTTCATTTATGCACATGAGCACTGTAAGTACAGTGAAAATGAGAACAATGGTAAGCAGAATCATATTTCTCATTAAATTTTGAATATTGACAACGAACACGTGAGAAAATTAGAGCTCCAAAAAATCCCCACGCTTTGATGAATCTGTGAAACACATTTGTTACTGCCAAGTTTAAATTCTCTTCTATTTCAGACCCTTTCCAACATGAAGCAATTCGCTATCGATCATCTTCAACCACTGAACATCTTCTGTTACTATGCACGATTCTTCCATGTGAGCCGATTCATAATGATCTGACTCTCTCATTGTCAATCTCCCATGCTCTCTCGCTTCTCTCAACGAGAATGGGTCATGCCGAATTGATAAAACCAGACGATTACTCTTCATAATCACATTTTATTACCCACATTTAGAATAGAAAACATCGATAACTACTAAGAACAAACACTGAATAGGGGGAAACTTCTACAGTAGGCTTATCACCAAGTGACAATTACAAAATCGATTGAAGGGAGGGTGGAAATTACGCTTTTAGAGAGCATCAAAAGGGACACACGTCGATATTTCTTATGAAAAAAACACAGCTAAACACACCAAAAACGACTAGCTAATCGATAATTTACAATTAGACTCTGAATTTTAACATTGCGTGCAAGGCTAAATAAATTAGGTGATACAAATTCGGAACCTAGAATAGGCCCCGCATGACACTAAAAGACATAGTGAAGCGAAAAATACATCAATTATCGATTGCAGGCCTACAGTAATCGATTGGTTGCGAGCGAGATATCGATTGAGGGGATGGAGGAGATACCTCAGAAGGGAAGGAGGGACTGCGAGTGTGGAAGCACAACGGATCGAGGGAAGAGCGAACTGTAATTAGTAATATTGATTAATTAATTAAAATTATCATCGAATTTTGTTGTTAGGTGTTCAATTGCATGGGTACTACGCTTGGGTGTCACGATTTTTGCATTATGCTGTGATAAATATGTTGAATTCACTAAAAAGTTCTTCATAAAATGCACTTGTCCACTCAATATTACGGTAATACCGTAGTCGCCGTGGTACTAACATCGGTCAAAACAGTACGGGGCGAATCACAACCGATTATCGATCGAATGCTACCGTAGTTACTTTCATTATCCTGATAGTGTCCCCCGTACCTACACTATCCTACCAGTTCACATCACCACTATTGATCGAAAGATACCGTACTCATCTTCCTCTTCCTCCTCCTTAGTATCCGCCGTATCTCGACCGCTTGTCCGAGAAGAACGAGCGGAGAAGGAACACCTGAATACAATAGTCAAGTAAATAATAATACAATTTATATTTTAATTATTGAAAATATATACCGAAGGAATACTGATCCCAGCCCACAAGTTGTGGGCCACAACACCTTAATTTCTCCCTATGGCGAAGCGAGAATTATGCGGTTGAAAGATCGCACATTATGAAAATATATTTGGAATCACACAAGTGAAAGCTACTAATTCCAATTATCGCTAGCGTAGTTTTACCAACTGGTGGAGAACAAATAATACTGGATAGAATCGGCGAAGGGAAAGCTAGTGATCGCATCCATCACCCGCCAAGTTCAACAGTCTGGAGAAGCAATAATCGGGCAGGTCTCTTCACTAAGAAAGTGTCTAAGACTACGGTAGTAGTTTGACTTGTTTGTTGTTGTTCTAATTGTAAGTGACGTAGCAGGCACAGACTGATCCCAATAATCACTGTTCAAATATCATAATAGTGAGAAGCGAGAATGAAGCTGGTTGAGAAATTTGGGAAAATGTTGTTGTTTTTTCCACAAACGGTTTCCATATTGATAGCCAATGGAATCGCGAATGATGAAAGTTGAAAAAGTTGAAAAGACTATTTCGAGTACAACTCTTGAAACTCGAAAACAAAGATTGCAGCCTACTCGAACAGATTTGCACATCTCTACGCATACTTTCGCTGGACATTACTACCGAACAGGGCCTTCACATTTACTCCACCCCCCCCCCCCCCCCCCCCCCCTTGATTATCTGAGTGCGGGGCTCCCAAAGAAGAACATTTCGAAAATTAGCGGAGCTCCCGGCCAACTAGCTCAGTTTCCTCCACTAGGCCAGCCAACTAACCTCCAGAATGCCGATAACGACGACGATGGCCGTCTGGCCGAGCGACCAGATGAGCACGCGCTCGTTCAGACCAGGCCATACTATTTTAAGCGCCTTCATGTTCTATTGAACACAATAGTGATCACGATATTAACGCACACTAGCTATGTTTTCCATTTGACACGTTTATAGCCAAACTAGTCAGAAAAAAACCAAACGAATAGTAAAAAAAATCAATAAAAGTGAGAGAAATAGAAATGTAATTTTACCTCCAGAATGCCGATAACGACGACGATGGCCGTCTGCCCCAGCGACCAGATGAGCACGCGCTCGTTCAGCTCCTCCGCGCGCTTCCTGCCTGTAATTATAATTAATTAATTAAATAAAAATAATAAAAAATATTAAAAGAGGAAATTAAAGCAAATAACAGGTTCGGATTATTATTAATGATTTTGGAAGGACATTGTACACGAATTAACCCCAATCCTCATTGCCCAAACTTCATCAAACGCAGAAGCGAGAATGTTACGGGATGAAACATCCATTTTTAGCTATTGAAATTGTTATTTGAAGGTTAATTTGCTAAGTTCGCATCGATTGGATGTGATACAGTTAATTAATAAATATTATAAATATTTTTAAATATGCACTCACCAGTGGCCTCGCGCAGTCGGTGGTGCGTCTGGTAGTCGTCCACCTGATAATTGATGAAAATAGTAAAAATATAATTATTTATTTTTATATTTAGTAATAATATAATTAATTGAACAGTTTCACAAAGATATTTATTTAAATCAGCAGATGACACCCCGAAGGAACGTGCTTCACCTCCATTACATGACTACGAGAAGCTAAAGATTTCCAATAATCGCCGATTTTGAGTCTAAAACAATCCAGCAACATTTTCGTTTCATCGCACTTTCAACACCCTATAGAAGATACTCGAGTAATAGACGTTCTTTGTGCACCTCCAAATAGGAAATATAACTTCTGGCGAAATTCTCGTTTCACCGCGTACTCAACACTCAGTCACGCACTTGAGCAATGCTCCCATTCTACCCTTGTGATCAAACTAATCAATATAATGATATTAATATATAACATGATTAAATCCACTTACAACTCTCAGCTTGTCGCCAATGCTCGTCGCCAGCGTGTCCAGCGTGCTCGTCGCCTTAAAATTTAGTTAATTATTTTTAATAACAACAATATTTACAGTAATTGACAAAAGTTCACACCACGAATGCACTGATGAGCTAAGTCCCGCTAGTTGTCAGGGGGCTCCGCAATTTTCGAAAATTTTCTGTCAGGGGGCTCCACAATTTCCGGAAATTTTCTGTTAGGGGGCTCCGCGAAAACCATTTCGGACAACGAGGGGGCTCCGCAGATTTTCGAAAGTTTCACCAACCTGAGCGTGTGCTGCCACTGCAGCTGCGCCCTTGGGGCCGGAGTGGAGAGAGTTGCCGTCTCCGATCTGGAGAACAGGATTAGGATATGATGTTATTGTTTTTTTATTAATTATATAATTCAGATAAAAATAATATAATAGAGCAGGAAGAAGTTCCTGTTTCGTATGGGCCATGTAGCCACTCGCTCGGTGAAGCATTTGCAGTCATTGTCAAAGGATTGAAATCGCATTGGCAGAGAGATGATTCATGGCACATTCGAATTGCACAAGTTCCCCCATTGGGCTAGTGGTCAACCACGAACGATCATGCTCGGGAATTTGCCGAAACAAAAATAATAATTCAACCCCCGTAATGATGTTCATTGAGGATTCCTTACATTCCTTCATTCTTCAATCTTCAGGACTTCATTCCTTTGTATTCTCTTCCAAAGTGAATGAATGAATCAACAACGACACATTGTTTACTCACCTGCTATTCCACGTGTACAACTACACCAAACAGATTTTAGAGTTAACGTTATGCCCAATTTTCTCAAATATACTATTGAATGCCAAAAATAAGCAAAATATTCACCTGCCAGTCCATGTAGACGACCTTGTGCGAGAAGGTGGAGAATTCGTTGGAGAAGCATGCCTGAATGTGAGCAGGATTGGATAAATTACAGGGTCCATAGATGGATACTTTCTGTTTTACAGCATTGCCCTTCGGGCTGTGATGAATCAATCCCATTTGATTCGTGGAATTTTCAAGAATATCATTACCAACCATTTTGCTTTGCAAAGAATGTCAATGATTCATGCCACATTCGCGTTGCACAAGTTCCGCATAACGGTACTATCCAACCAGGTTCAATTACTTGTTGGGTTCAATTAAAATTAACTCCGTCTCTACTCTTTCAAATGTTTTTTTAGATCAAAGGAAGACAAGGAATAGCCAACCTTGTACTCTCCGGGCGAGTCCGTCTTGAAGTTGATGCTGTCGTACTGCTTCTTCTGGCCCTGAAATCACTCTTTTAATAAAATATAAATAATAAGAAATGCATTAATTGATTACTTTAATCATTTTCCGCAGCAATGCAAGAGAACGCGATACTAGTCAGTGTTTAGCCTGTTTTTTAAACAAGATTAATTGGTCTTTGTAAGTAAACACTATTGCATCACATAGCGTAGGCAATAACTGTAAAATAGCTTGACGTGGTAGCCCTTCTACTCTTATAATTTTCGAAGTAGTGTACCTTGTAGAGGATCTTGCCGTGCGGGTCCTCGACGGTGAGGTCGACGTCGTACTGACCGCCCGTGACCACCTGAACAATATTAATTATGTAACTGACGTCAATGAACTCCGATTGCTAGCTATTGATAAATAATACGTTCCCAAAAAAGCACACGTGGCTACTGGCACTTAAAGGCTTTTCTTTGCTCTTAACGATCAGATTCTGTTGTATTTTCAACGTAAGCGATCGCTCGCCAACCTGGAACTCGAAGAGGACGTCCTCGCCGGACTTGATCTCCTCGTAGAAGCACTGATTCGCGTTGTCCGGCAGCTCGAAGGTGAGCTCGATGGCGCGCGATACGGCCAGCACCGCCGCTAGCGTGGCTATCACCGAGAGTCTGGTCATCCTTAATAGGGAAAGGTATGCACAAATAGGTTTGTTTAGCTTTAAGATCACGTAAATTAACAAAAAGAGAATAGGAAGTGCTCCGTCGGCTAGAATACAACCAAGTCATCCTTAATCAACACGTTTGTGAACCATCCAAAATGAAGCTCCAAACACGGTGACAACGAAACAAATGTTGTGAAAGAAGCGAGTTGGACAAGGCAGCATCGCCGTCGGTGACAGGTACATAATCATCCGAGATAATATTTGGCTAATTGGACAGCAACTTGTAAACAAGAACAGCGCGACTCAAAAAAATATGAAAACAGACACAAACTGGACACGCATGAGCAAGTCAACGTGGTTTGAGGGACGGCCGTGATTTGGCTGGCCCTTAATCAGCAAGCAAAACCACAAAATTGGCTTTAAAATTGGTAATAAACAAAAATAAGCGAAAAAATAGTCGACTTGGCACGCTGCCAGCGCCAACTCACAAAGCAAGAAGCAAACGCGCCCAGCAATTTCTGATGGCGCACTTGCTTCAGTATGGCGCGCAACTAGTGTCTGAGACCCTCAAATTCGGCTTCTTCTCAAAACTAGTTGTACACCTAGTATTAACCATGCAAAAGTCAAAAATGGAAGATTTCCTCGTTCTCTCTACACACAACTATCTACGCCGCATATCAAAACCCGGCCCCGAACTAGCAGCAAAAATCGCAAAATTGAAAGAAGTGAGTTGTGTTTCAGCCTCAAAGTATTACGTGAAACGTTTGAACAATCTAATAACATGATGATTGCCGATATTATTTTTGAAAAAATACAAACTTTATAGTCGGGAATTCGAAGCATGAGACTATCACAATCTTTCAGGCCTCAAATAGGCCTCAACAGGCTGAAACTCGCATTCAAATGGAAGGCCCACGTGTGATGTGGACAGTGGGCGGTCCTTCTTTGTCTGTGGATGAGGAGGTAGTTACTTTCCCTTTCACATCATAACAATTGAAGGAGATGCAGATAGAGAAATACCGTACCTCAAGGTTGCGTTGAAAATTCGACTGTAAATTAAAATTCCATTGTTCCGGATCAGGCAAAGAGCAAAGATCGAAAGCCCTTCACCACTTGCAGGATGACGATTCGATTGCGTCGCCGATGGTGTGCTCTTCACGACGGCCGACTACGAACGCTCGCCCGAGGGAAGCGAGTTGCAGTCTGCCTGAAATCCAGGTACGGTAGAGATTACGGTATCCATTGAGTACCGTAATCTAATTGCAATCTATAACTGAGGATAAATATAAGTCGGTTGCATTCTGATTGAAATCCAGGAACTTTAGATCTTCCTTTCTGAGATACGATATCGACAGTGTACCAGAACTGCGTATTATTGAATAAAATGTCTGCCATCTGAGAAAATGTATTATCGCTCTGCCGAGTCAATAAATTATAAATTTCTTTCCAGCCCCTTACCTCTGCTCCTTCCTCTGAGGACCCGCTCTCGCAGTCTCTCGACGCGAGGAGAGGCCCGAAGCCGTTGCCGTCAAGGTAAGAAATGCAGCCGGAGAGTTCTAGAGCCGCAGTTGTGGAGCCGGAGCCGGCAATTAGTGTGCAGTGCTGTACGATCAGGATACCTTACGCTATGCGCTGACGTGCTAGATCAATCTGCACTAGTCTGCAAAGATTTTGGACGATACAGCGTTTGATCAGCGAAAGCATGCCATTGTGGATAATGTTTCACTAGTCCCCTATCAGGAGAGTCGAGCAATAAATGCAATGAACCACACGGAAACCAAACAAATCCAACCGAAGTAGTTAGTGGTGAACTTGGCTACATTTTCCAAAATCGTTTTTTGGAAAAGAAGTATGCCAAGTTCACTTTTCAGTTGTTTTTTAAACTCACCC
>LS486671.1:0-137237 GCA_900490705.1 Pristionchus arcanus
TGATCATTTCTCGAATTTTCGAGATATCCTATATATGAATAGATATCGCCATTGTCACGCCTTTATCTTATGCTGTTTTCTTCATAGTTTCGGAGAAGGTTTTACAACGCAATTCGTCAAGTTTCTCCGACAACCGTGCGCACGAGAACAATGGGGCGCAGCGGGCAAGAACCTCTCCGAGATATCCCGCTGATATTCGCTCCCCCGTTTGGGAAGTACCGTAGCCCGAAGGCTTAGTTCCTCGTTCGACGCATTGTGCTTATTTTGAAGGAGTGCTAAGTGATTCGGAGACGTTCGGTCAGTTATGCTTCACGCAGTTCCTAAAATGTGAATATACAACAGTGAAATGATTTCTCATCGTGTTCTTTCTGAAAAATATTTACGAATTTAGATAGTACTCATCCCAGAAAGTTATCTGCAATCCGGTAGGCGCGTTCCCAAGAAAGGATCCAATATGTTTGCCTCACCATGTTTCTTTCCTCTTTCTGCTCGTTTGTGATATCGTTTCGTTGTCCTTGCGTTCAGTTAGGTTTCATATACTTCCCGTGCCCTCTCAAGCTGATTTCACCACGTTTAATCGTTAGAAAAATATTTTTTGGTAGTATTGCAATACACTACATAACTTTCTATACTCCATTGAGCTAGCTCTCATGGATGGATGGGCTCACATGAGCCCTTCAAGGAGAATGACTCGAGTAAGTAGTTATCGTTTCCAATTTCCAACTTTGAAAACGTTATTATAGTTTTTATGTTCAATAACTACACTCCAGCAAGCTCCTTCTCAAGAAAGGGCTCATCATGATTGAGTTATTCTGCACTACCATTTCATTCAGTATCCTTGCGCTCAGCTATGTTTCACGATCATCTCAAAGTTACTTGTGCACCTCATGATTGATTTTATAATCAATTCCAGTCAGGGAAAATATTTTTATTGTAGCAATAAAACTACACTCCATCTCGAGCTCATCCCCAAAGGAGGCGGAGTCTCGGCGAAACTCTCCAGGAGGACTGAGAGATTAGAGAGTGCAGAGAAGCTCGTCCCCAGGCATTAAAGAGAGGGCGGAGTCAGAGGTATCAGCCCCAGGCATCTCATAACCTCATCAACGCTTCTGTGTAGCCTGAAGCCCGCAGTGATCTTCTCTTTTGCATTGTTCTTCCCGATCACTTTTTCTTCACGCCTCCCTATACTATTCGCACGGTGAGATCCCCTTTCATGTATTCTTTTTTCCCCTCAAAACTACCAGATCAATGAATGCTCAGTTGTCGATAGCTCCCCGTCGTGCAGTCGGGTTACTGTAGTCGTATTAATCCCCTTTCTTTCCAGAATGATCCACATCTCGGTATTCTGCGAAGCCGAATACTGCGATGAGTACTACAATCGACGATTCATCAGAGCCGGGACCGTCAAAAAGACCGTGAAGAAGCAACGATAAGCCGGCTCCGGATGTCCTCCAACGATTCCTCGCTCAGCACGTCTAGTTATATGCACACAGTAACTCCTAGAACGCATACAGTATATCCCATCTCGTATCCCCTTATCAACGAGTAGTCAGTTCTTGTGTGATCTCTCCCTCTGGGTTCGCCCCTCCTTCCTCATCATCGCAAACGTGTTTCCAGACGGACTTGCAGCCCGCACTATCTGTACATTGGTAGCATATTGTAGACATCGATAAACATATTTGTACTTGATCAAGTTTTGTGCCGATTCATACACACAGTAATTTGGGAGGGGAACCGAACGAAATTGGTGCCGAGAACCACCTAGAATTTGGACACTTTTTCATTGCAAATAACCGCTGGAAGCTACGAATTTCGACGTGGGCCTCGTGCCACACAGGCAATTATCCGAGATCAAAGACGGATGATTTTTTTCTTATTCCCGCCTCTGAATCATCTCTTCTTGTTCACAATAACATCAGAGTGGTGACAAGGACTTGAGATGATTCTATGGAATCTTCCCGTTTCAGTTATTCCGGTACCGTATTCACAGCCGCATATATTTCGGAGCCTCATCACGGGATGTGCAGCATTCTTGGTTATGGATTAGACGGTCACATGTCACTTCGCCATTTTCGATAATTATGTTTTTCGGCTCCACCACTTGTCAAATCTCTAACAAGAATCACCAGCATTCAGTGATGAATGCTGGAGGATTAAATTGGAACGCAGTGTACACAGTGTGTTTTGCACAACATTTTAGAACTAGGGCGAAATTGCTGTCGAGAACCGTCTAGAATTTGGACACTTTTTCATTGCAAATAGGTAACCGCTGGACGCTACAAATTTCGACGTGGACTTTGCGCCACACAAGCAATTATCTAGATACCCGAGATCAAAGTCGGATACATTTTTATATTCCGTTCAGAATCATCCATTCTTGTTCACAATAACTTCAAGAACCAGGAAGTTTTCGCGAATATTCTCGGATCCGATGCCAGGTACTCCGGTACCAGGAACTCCGCCGCAGCATAAACGGGATGAGCAGTCTGGGTTATTATGGATTAGGCACCGAGGTCGTCTGCCACTTCGCCGCGCGTCTGGCCCATTTTCGATAATTGTGTTTTTCGGCTACACCACGCTTGTCAAATCTCTAACGAGAATCAGCGTAGCAAATAATCAGCGATGAGTGCTGATTGTGAGATGTGCAGCCGTGCTGAGATCGAATTGGTTGCCTTTTAGACTATCTGGGTGCCAAATTGAACAATTTATCCCTATTCTTTCATCGCGATCCTCCCCCACGAATCGCCAGGGCTATCATCAAGGAAAGTGTGAAGAGAATAGCGATGCATGTCTACGCATTGCATGACTTTTCTGACTTTCCTCTCTTTCGGAGATCAGACTTCGTATCCGGACAACTGAAACGTCTGTCCATGATCTTTGACCGTGACCCTCCCTCACCGGACTTCGAGCTGCGACTGAAAAGTATTGAAAGATTAGCAGGAAAGTTATGTTTCGCACGGTTTTTCACACTTATTCGGAGATCAGTTAGCTGCTGTTCGGAGATCATGATCGACAAACTACGCAAACTTCCTCACGAATTTCTTTCCTGTGAATCATCAAGAAAAGCGTTGAATGGTTACATAGAGTGGGAGTGGTTTGGCACCACTTTTCTCGACTTTTCCACACTTTTGGTGATCAGACAGCTTATTGCCGTTGATCAAAATGAATAGGCAAACTACGCGATGACACACCCATTCTCAATATCTACTAGATTACTGTAGCATGCAGACGTGTGGTGAAGTTTCCTTGAACTAGATATCACAAACAAAACTTTCGAGGTTTTGCGATAAAAATGTCTGCCCTTACAATTCGAGTAAAAAAGTAGTCTTCATTTTTCGGGTTCGGATGGAATCCTGACTTTTTTACGTGTACTCCTGCAACAAGTGCATACAATTCTCGGAAAAGGTTGAAGGGGGCGGAGTCAGATTGTTCTTCTGCCCGAAAACTCGGAAGGAAAGCCCCGTGAGAGAGATTGGAGAGTTAGAGATAGCGAGCGAAACCTGGTCAAAGGGGCGGAGCTTCGCGTATATAAGCTCTACGAGAGATCTAGTAGGAGAATATCTCCCATACTGCTGTGTAGCCTCGCTCTCGCTTCTCAATTTCCTTCTCAGTCCTCAATCACTCTTTCGAGCTTCCAGGACTTCAGCAAACTCATAAACAAGGTAAGCCATTGCACTTACATCATATTCTAAATCAGTTCACGATCAGTTTCATTAGTGCGATTCGAGTACGGTATCCTCATTTTCCCCATTTCAGCCATGTTCCACATCCCGGTCTCGTGCGATGATGCTTCATACTGCGAGGCTCTCACCAACAGCCGAACCATCCGGCTGCGACCGTCAATCAGGGCAAAGGCCGGCTCCCGAACCTCCGGCTCCTCTCGACGATAAACTACGGTACTTCGTACGCTACAGTCAGTACTAGTCGTCGGTCAACTAGCATATCTAGACCTCGCAGTCGCTACTATATATTATTTTGATCTCTCATACTACGCTTCTTAATCATTCCTGATGCGTGTTCCGTTCCCACGAGTTTTCCGGTGATTTCTTCCCCCCACTCGGTCTCAGTCCTTATTTACCTACATGTCGCCCTCATACTGTACGAGTTTCCCCTCACCTTTGATGATATTTCTTGCTGCATACATATTTTCTTGCCTACTACCGCATCCCTGCCATGGGACATGATAAATGGATATACCATACAACCTTGTTGCATTGCCTTTGTTGGGGATACGGGTTGGGATTTCAGAGTCGGCGATTCTCCTTGTGCACTTCTTCTTGAATCAATCTACTGTATCTGCAGTCTTTTATGTATTGAATCTACGGAATCTCGGATCTCAGTTTTCCAACCGTGAATCCATTATTTCCAAGCGAAGCTATTCTCGACGATCTTCACCATGATATAGCATGAATGTTTTTCCTGGTTCAAATCGGCTTGTATCATACTGGTCAAGAATCTTCCTGTTCAACCGTCGTAGATTTCACCGGTCAGAGTAATAAGAGAAGACGCGGAATGAAGAGACGATTCGATTAGCCTATCAGACCATAATCACTAGGTAATCTCCCATCCAGGAACCCATCCGTGAATCCTTACAGCCATCTTCCTTGTGTAGTTTTACATCCCGAAGATACGGTAAATTTTTACGTTCATGCAACGTTATCCGCCGCTTATACTATCACTTTCCCCTTGCTGTGTATCTTTAGCACATTCATTGAAGAATCCGTACAGTTACCATCTTCTGTAGTCACCAGACATACACGTAGCTCAGTCACAATTTAGCCTCATTATACTTAGAAGGCAAAAAAGTGGTTCCTGATAACAAGCTAGGACACGTTTTGCGCGCGATATTTACGGGATTTGGGGCTACAAATGGGGCGACGATGAATGGCCTTTCACTGCGTCACACACAATCACGAGGCCTCGAGGACAAATCCAGACATTTGGTCTCGGCTGGTAGACAAATTTGGCCGTAGAACCGAAAAAAATGCACAAATACCGCAGTGACTTATAGGCACCAAGTGTCTAGAATACCACAGCAACATTGAGCATTACTTATTATACCATCAGACGCGGAAATCTATGCTAATCTGCGGTATGCAATACAGACATTAGCCCAGTCAGCAGGCATACCAGTAATACCAGTATGTATCGACCACGTTGAATGCCACTGCAACCTTGACCATTACCTATATTAGCTTCAGACGCGGAAATCTATTGGCTAATCAAAACCACTGACAGAGAATACTCACATTGACTTATTGGTGTAGCCACCATGTAGAACCGTAATTATTACCATTTTTAGCCCAGTAATCATCACAGACACGGAAATGTATACCAATGCACGGTTAATTTGTGATCTGAACGATCTTTCCACCTCCGTCCGATAAACAGTCATAATTACTACTGAACGCATGCAACGTCATCGACCAGAACCTGCGCTGAAAACTACTCTTTGCGGCACACTTGTAGTCTTCAGTGGAAGGAAAACCACAAAGGGTATGCGAAAAACGGAAGCAGTACGCAACAAAGTACTTGATACCTATGATTGCTCTGTTCAGGAAAAAAAATGTGCATTCTTAGTAGTCTTACACCATTTCGTGTTGGATGTTTCAGGAGTCTCAAGTGGCTTATTCATCCTTTTTTGCTCTGTATAAATGTCAAGGAGGCCTAGTCATCCGCTATAACGAGGAAGCTACTGTCTGATTCTCTCCGTTTCCCCTGCTCTCTCGCCTTTTCTGACCGGCTAGAGAATGTGTCGAATGGAGAGACGTCGCCGATGATTACTAAGAGACTACACCTTCTCATTCAGCTCTATCTTCCTATTATCCGCCTGAATCTCCACGCCTATTGAATTGGACGGTGTTATTATCAAGTCACGCGAGGGATGGCCGAGCATAATGGGCAGAAGGCTACTCATCGTTAGTTGACAATGGAAATCATAGACACTCTCAATGTCACACAGTCTCTCGCCCCGCTATCCATTCGAGATGTAGGAGGCGACATCGGCAAACCAAGCCGCCTTGTCTATCAGGCTCCCAAGCATGCCAGCAAGCAACGACATTTCCAAAGAAACCACACTCCCACGAACAGTGATTACTGACCAATATGAGGGCGGTTTGATTACCCAGAATTGAATGGCGAAGATTCCAACGCCAGAAAACCAGCAATTACGCTGTATTTGCGCCCTCGCCCACCCTCTGCACAAATCGACATCATTTACCACTCCGGTTCCGGCACTGAACTAAATACAGTCAGGCATTCCTGGTAACTCGATTAGAAATAGTCATTTAGACGTGTGTGTTTTCCTCGTTCATTTACTACGACACATTGAAATGACTACAATTTCAAGAGTAGCGAGCAATAGCTCTCCGACTTGGGCATGCTTTCTCGGCTTCAGAAGGCTGTTTCGTATCGTCGACTGCGGCATGTAGGACAAACACCAAAAGTATCGTAGAAGAGGAAAAAAGGAGACTCGTGATCGGCCCCCGAATACATGCTTTCAGTGCACGATCGCATATCCCATGACCACCTTTGTTGAGATTTTTCGCGAGTTATCAGGTAATATCCTCGAGGCAGATAACAACATCCTATTGAGTTATTCTATGGATGTAGCCTACAGAAAACACATTACCTGAGAAAAACAAGATCTCTGAACGAAAAGTGAACTAGGAAGCGAATTTGCGGGAGTTAATAGTCTGATAAGATCTAATTTTTCCGGGAACTTATAAGGTCGTACTTGCTCTCTGATTTTCCGACTTTCTGATTCGGTTAGAAGCCAGACCGAGTGTAACAGCGGACCTTGCTGAAAGGTCGGAAACCCTACACGAATTACCATGTGCGCCTTAGCAGCCCTGGTCTATCGTCATTCAGGATTGTAAGCTTCTATGCCTAATCACTATCCAGTAAATGACTCAGACATGCCTCCTACCGCGCAAATCTATGCCCGACCATCCTCGCCTAGTAGGAAGTTGGCCAAGGAATCCCTGTAGGTCGACTCAGGTGACCCAAAAGCCAGGGAATGCTGGGAGCACCGTGACACACACACACACATCGACATAGCTTGGAGGCAAACATCTATGCCCAAAACCATCCCTGACATGGGATTTCATGGATGAATCACCTACGGTCGCATCTTTCGACCCAAGAGCCAGACAATGCCCGGAAGCACCATCGTACAACTCCGCAGCCAGCTCTTCCCTCCAGCACAAGTAAAGTGCTCAACTCCTCTTGTTATGCACGAAATCGTTCTCCGATTCCGAGGCATAGCGTCAGACGGGGGAAAATACGCATAACTCAGCAGCAGCATTGATCAAGTACCTCATTCTGCTCCAATTGTAGCCTCTTGGAGAAATCCCGAGACTGAAAATAGCAATCTCGCCGGCTATATTTAGTGGTGGCTTCCCCTCTTCCGGGGCGCACGAATATACTACTATACTAATGAAGCCGCATGTTTGCTCGATACAAATTGCTCAGCTATACTATGCTTGTTGCGCTTCTGGGTGCGCTCAAACTTCCTGAAATCCTTCGAAATGCCGGAAATATCCGACATTTTCTGCAGAATGATCTCATTTTGAACATCGGCAATTTAGAAACATCCCTGATATTCGAAAACAAGCAAATTCCCTGCAATTTTTTCGGAACTTAGACCTCCCGTTTTTTGCCTGCTAGAGACCAAATTGGATGTTGTAGACACCTATGCATTACTTCCCTGAGAGAAGTCAGGGTCTTAAAACGGCTAAAATAGCCGAAATTCAGGGAAATGCCGGCCATTTCGGGACATTTCTCACTGCGTGCACACAAATGTATCTGGATGGAAGGATTTTGGTCCGGTTCATGGGCCAGGACTCCAGTGCTTTCAGCTTCAGCGGGTCAGAAAAGACGAGAGACCGTGTGAAATGGAGAGGTTTAGACGTGGAAAATCGCGTAACAACGCGGCCGGCAGTAGGTTGATTACCGATTGTGGGAGACTCCCAGGACGAGATTGCGTCGAAAATGTGGGAAATGCCAGGAGAGCGCCTGTTATCTATATCTACATGCGCGCGCGTGGGATCAATTCCGAGTAGCATGCAGAGCGGTTGATTGTTGGGATATGAGGAAGCCGGCTAAAAAAATCCAGACAACAACAGTAAAGTAACGAGGGACTTGCAATTCCTGATTTTAGTACACTTTACAGAGTTCCTGACACTTTCGACACTTTCTTATCTTGCTGAAAGGTCTGAAACCCTACGGAGATGAGAGGACTGAGCTTGAGACTTATCAGCCTAGATACCGTCACCCCTGATGGTAGGGCTTCGAATTAGCCGTAAAGGTTGCAGAATGTATATCGGGAGGGGATGGGGGCCAGCCAATGTGGAAGGGGTCCTTCACGGAGGCAAAAATATCGCTAAACTAGGAAGATCAGTCGAAAAACTGCGAATCCGTTCGTGGAAATGCTGAGAATAAGCGCTGATGTGTTGATCGGCTTTTCGAGTGCATTCGCCTCTGGAAATCACGGCTTATCCGCATACCTATCACGACCAGAAACCGCTCCGAATGATGATAGAGTCCCCTGTACTAAACCGGATTTATCCTCACTCAGAAGCGATATGGTAAAACGAAATTCATCCTTCATTGAATGCCAAGGAAGTGAATTTGTTTTTTTCCGTAGTAGCCGTTCACTATGATGAGTATGCACTGTTCTTCAAAAGATTAGCCTCGAGTTATCGGTATGCGAAATCTTCAAGCTTGAAAGTCCGAATAAGCGGTGACGAAATGAGGAAAGAACTGTTCAGGGAAATCAAACAACCATTTTATTTTCAGACGTTCAAGTATCTTTTCCAAAAAACACGTGGTAAAAACTCTCATGATGTAATTTTGCTTTGTTAGAATGATCATGGGAAGTCGGGAAAGTCGTCATTTTTATCTGTTCAAACAACGACAATGATTGCCGAGGGGTTTTCCGATCTTTCGTAAGCGTGCAAATTTTGCAAAACAAGATTAGGCATTGTGTCCAAAGTACAGCTTATCGTCAATTCAGTTTCAATGTCGCAGGTTAATATCCGTTTTAAGGATGTATGTTCAAGCCTGGCAATGGTTGTGCTCACTTTTGTTCCAAACACCTGCAAATACCCAACGTTTTTTTCGTTATTCTATTCTTATTACGCCAGAATTGCTGATACATAGCTTTGTATCCAATTATTGTAAATGCCACTGCTCACGTGGCATTATTCAAGATATATCTGCAGCGGCGTTTGAACTGTGATAATTATTTTCCCGGGTATTTGTTGTATTACTGCATCTCCTAGAAAAAACGGATGAATCATGCAACGCATTGTATCAATACATTGCATGCATATTTGCTAGCCACATACTATGGGAATTGTGCATTGCAGAGTACGGTAGGTGTGTGATATCATGGGCCCGGTGCTCACTAAATCGTGGGTGCAAAAGTGTATGGAGGTAGGTGTGAGGATGGTCTCTTCGTTTCACACACTCTCTCACCGGTCAGAGCGGGCGAGAGAGCACGCGAAATGGGGAGAGTCATTTCTTGTCAAGCCATCTCTAGGTAGGAGTGAGGACGTTCTCAGGCCTGGGGTATTGTCATCTCACCCAAGTCCCTTGCCCGTAATCTCGAGCACTGTCCGACCGGCGAGATAGCATGCTCAAATGAGAGAGTCCCTCTGTCGTCGATCGTAGTTCCACAGACGCATGGGAGCGCGCTGCCGGAATTCTTCATTGATCACTAGTCATTTCCAGAGTTGGTGTACTAAGAAAAACAAAAACTTAGACTAGCTAACCGATGAACCGAAAGTGACGCTCGAACTTAGCCAAACATTACGAGATCCGAACTTTGGCCAGGCCGTAATGAGTGAACAGCCGAAAAAAGAAATACGCTAACAGTGCCGAGAAACATCATCAGTCAGGAAAAGGACACATCCGACCTGTGCCAAACATGCGTAAAAATAGTTGAAAACGCGTACTTTGTCCGGGCTAAACGGCTAATGTGTGTACAGTTAGTCTGAACATTTCGAGGAATTTGCCCACACCTCGTCACGTCTATAAACTCGCCCTTTAGCCTACGTAGGCATGGTAAATTTCCGCCAAACACCGGTCGCCAGCCCCATTTATCACCCATCTTTCGGCGCTCATTCCCCATGCGGTCAACCAGCCGGAAAGGACGCGCAAGATATGTGCAGGAATGGGCCAGGCGACGGTTAGAAAGGGCGAGGTAGCGTGAGAAATGAGGAGACCAGGGCTCCCTGCGCCACATTTAGCCCATTCCAGCAAGATTCCGGGTGCTTGCGGACGTCACGCTGGCGAATTTTTGATGAGCGCGTCGAGTGGAAAGCACGCGGCCACAAGATGAAAGCGTGTCAGGGGGATTTTCCGACCGTAATGCAATTTGAGACGGTGTGTTGACAGGGCGAAAATAGTAGCAATACAGGGAGCGCCTTGTGATGCGACTACAGGAAGCGGAAAAAAAACAGTACTGCATCCATTAATTTTGTTAGCCAAAATACGTGCCAACTAGGGGTGTTTATTCCTGATTCACAATAGATACCGTCACTGTTATATTCCAATGACAGACATGCGCTCCTTGAAACTCAACTGAATTTCAATTCCAGAAATAGCAAACAAGATTTCGGTTCCGGTGATCTTGGCATTTTTGCAATTCACCAATATTGCTAACTGGATTATCTACTCAGAATTTTACTGAGATAGACTGTGGAATGCCATTTGAAGTGCTGCTAAAATTATATCGGTAATAAATTTGTTCGTAGGTCAATGCGGAACCGATCATTCTATTCAGGACGCCACACTATTTTAGAAAGCGATGAAACTCAACCGAACTTCACTGCTGATTTTCAAACATCCCACGATTCAGTATTGCATCAAATAAGGAAATAAGGTAAGAGAAATATTGAAAAAACAATCATTCTCGGGAAATCGAAAATCCATATAAGATCGCGGTGAAACTCAACCGAACTTCACTGTTGTCCAGGAATAGAATTATTTTTTGTTCCACTGCTCTTGACATTTACGCTATTCCTGAGTAGCTAACCAGATCATCTACGTCGCTCCTTCCGGAGCAAGCTGTTCACTAATCGTAATAGACACATCAAGTACCGCCGCCTAAAGTGGCCGATGTGGGACTTAAAGTGAGAGACAGTGCCAAATCAAGAGAGCAAACGTCTGAGATTCGTCACGAATACTTGACCACGTAAGCTGGCACGCGTGTAAAGCACATTAGGCCCTTCTTGGCAGTTGACGTCGGGTAAACAATCAGATTCCACTTTTTGCATCGATAAATCGTCATCGCCAACGCGTTCCAATTGAGGAAATGGCTGCAAATCGAGAGCTAATTCGCTTGCGACGGACGTTTTTCGAAAATTGCCAACGTCAGAAGAAGCTGAGGCGAAAATAGCATGGAGATGATAAATTATTGAGTCGGCAATGGAATAATGGACTTGCTCTTGGGCCTGCAAAAGCAAAAGCTCTTTGCTGCTTGAATACTTTACTGTATGGTAAGGAGAAATATGAATAAATCCGCAAAACTTGCGCTATGAAAGGGTAAATTTTTGTGCAATCTTTAGTTGTTGTGGCGCTGTACTCAGCGCTGAACTTTGGCGACGATTCAATTTGTGCCATTTCGGCAAATTTCATGCAAAAGATGTGTGGGCGTCGGTTGACATTTAGCCGATTCAAATCGAGAGCGCGATTTTGGGTACTGATTTGTGCCCGATTAATCTCATTGAGCAACGCGTTTATTTTTTTCAGACCAACAACTGGAATGATTGAAGAAACAAGGGCAGTGTAGATAGGATGGTCGGGGATCTAACATCAGTGGATTATCTAAGTGAGCAAAGGATGAAAGATGAGAATGAAGAAGCATCAGAAATCATGCAAGATTGATCTCCAAGAGTTCATCTTGCAGAAGAAATCATGAAACGAGGACCAGAGTACGTAGTTTTTTTTTCTGTTCCAGGGATTCAATATCCCACGATGGAACATTTTTTCTTGTGAAAAAAGCAGAAGAAAGAATGAAGCCCGTCTTGCAGTGCATTTGATCCCACGAGCTTTTTTATTTCAGATTAATACCAAAAAAAAGACGGCGTGACGGCCTCAGGATCAGAATGAGTTTCATGTACTGAACAAAGAACTACACAGGAAAAATTGTTGATACAGCGAATATTTTTTTACTTTGAGAAAAATAGTCTAAAAAAATTTCTTGCCCTTATCCAAGGTGCTCTATTGTTCATGACACCCTTGTTTCAAATCCAGTAATAGATTTCTGATCGACACATAAACTGCATGTTGCGATTCTATGCACTCAATCTCACTATCCACGTAACGAAGTGCGATCAACATTATAAATTCTCGGGATATGCCTAAAATGATCTATTTTATACCCGGAAAGTCGGTTTATAAAAGGTTCATAAAAGTTCAGGTAACAGTTTGCAAAAGTTTTTTGCAAAAGTTTAAGAATTTGAAAGTTAAAATTTTGTAACGTTTGAAGGTCGATAATTCATGGGTCTTTAGTTTCAAATCCAGAAATAGACCTTTGTTGTGGCACTTTTACGTTTAAAACTGCATGTAGCGATTCTGTGCACTACTTCTCGCTATCTACGTAATGTTTACACGATCAACACTACAAATACTCGGAAACGTAACCAGTATTCTGCTTGAGAGTACGAAATACGGGCAATCGTCTCTCTTCATTACACGTGCTCTGTCTCAGGCCAGCTCGGCGAGATAGCACGACGAATGATGACTGTTTTCCTCATTTTTCAGCCTTATTCAACACTACAAATACTCGGTAAAGCGCCTCTTATTGCCGGCTGTGATCCAGGCTGTAATTCCCATAAATAGTTCGAGTAGGCGCGAACGCTCACACGACCGCACAAATTATACCCGGAAAGTCCCCGGGAGTTCTGCCCTCGGTTGCCAGGCAGAAAGCGACGAGAGATCATTGAAAAAGGATAGAGTCTGAGCCTGGTCTGGAAATAGGCTCAATCCTTGATCATCTATCGGGCAGGGAACGATCACCCAGGTTATACGTTCACGTTTTATCGTTCTCGGGAGTGTTGCCCGGTGTGAGAACTTGGGCAAAATCATGAATTTAGCCACAGTTAGGGACCAATCGAGTACGAACGGTCATTTCATTGATCAAGCTCGTTGACGGATAAAGGTAAAAGTAAAGGTGTATCCACGTCAAGCGATTTTCCAGTCATAAGACAACGCTAGGTGGGACCCACCGGTAAGGCAAGCTGTTAGACGGACTACAATACCCTGCGGTCCAACGGTACTAGGGTAGGTTACCCCGTAGACGGATCATACGTGTGAAATTATCAATTCAGAGATCAGAATAACCGGAATAGACTGAATCGCAGTCAACATTGTCCATCAAACCAGACGAAACGTGAACTAATTCGAGCAGACATTTCTGCTAATGTCCTCGAAATTCTCGCGAAACCAATTCAGAAAGACCTTCAGAACAGCACGTGTCCATGAAAAATTGTCTCGATGGATCTCGCTAACTAAATCGCATGAAATATAACAGAGAACAATCTGCGTACATGCGAAACTTGAACGTTATTTGATACGATGTTGTTAAGGAAGTATGTTTTTGAATGACCTCCCCGAAGGTTGAAATTGGCAGCTTAGCTGGTCTTTCGGATGACTTCCTCGACAGATTGGGAATCCAATCCAGAGCGACCTTCAGATTACAAAACGTATCTTCCTTGTTGGTGTTCAAGGATTCGGGTTTCAAAGTGGCCTCGACGGGCCCGTAAAGGCACGTTCACAAACTCGCATTCGGGGGCCATTTGAAACAGCGACTCTATGCTTCAGAAATATTTCATGAACGATTTAAAGTATTATTTGTGTTTAAAAAAGATACTTTTCGAAGGTTCCTAAAAACAAGGTCATAAAATGGCGGCATCGCCAAGGTCGCGCATAATGCTCATGTCGGAATAAATTCAAGCTTCCATTGTATCGGGTCAGGGTTTCATTGAATCATGTATAACATACTCGTTTTCAGTTGTTTTCTCAAGAAGATTATCGCTATTGACAGCTTAGCTGGCCTTTAATCTTCCTCGAAAGATTGGAAATCCAATTCCATGCGACATTTGGAAACGCGCGTAGCTTCCTCATTGCCGTGTTCAAGGATGCGATTTCAGTTGTTTTCTGAAAGATTTTAGACCTATTGACAGCTTATCGGCCTTTCGGCTAATTTCCTCGAAAGATGCGGAAAAGCAATTCAAATCGACCTTCAGAATCTCTCGTTTGCTTCCTCATCTTAGTATCTACTAGGCATGCCAAGAAAATACTCTCCTCAATTAGTGTGCTCTCTCGCCTCTCTGACCGGTGAGTGAGTACGTGCTTGCGAAGCCATCCCTAGTATTCTACTAGCCGACTTCCTCATTAGAATTCTGACGTTCAAGGTGTTGATGGCAATCACGCTTGAAGCTCGCGGATCAGGTTTCAAATAATTGGGCGCAGATTCCAAGGAGCGAAGACCAGCTCCTTTTCTCGTTATGCGCTTGACGAAAAAGTGTGTGAATGGGGAGAATCAGAGTATACTGACTGGAATAATCACTAGAAACTAGGCAGGAGAGATCGGAAGATTGAAGATGGCTCGAGGAAAACCGTTGAATGAGTTCGGGTATGGATTTGCAAGTTACAAATAACAGTGAGTAAAAATTCTGCACAAATTTTTCGAAATTGTGAGTCATTTCCTCGCTTTTGCATCTTGAAACCGAAAAACCGAAAAACCGAAAACCGGAAAATCTGCACGGTTCTACATGGTAGTTGTAGCAGATTAAACACCTACCGCGTACGCTCTCCTTTCGTTTCTTGATGGTCTCACTCACAATCAGACGACTCATACTATCAGCTATGACGGAAATTACACAGCTCCTGCTTCTCATGGCTATAGTGTATTTTTTAATGCAATCAGAAGCCATTGAATACGATTATCCCGCGTTGGTGCAGGATGCAGTAGTAAAGATTCACTGCAAGATGGGATTACAGGAGATCAGTCCCCCAGACAAGGATGTTATTCGTCTGTAAACTGTAACTCAGTGATTCACACGTAGGGAGTTGCGGAGTATTATATTGCGGGGATTGAATAATGAAATTTGCAAAAAAAAAGAAAAGGAAAAAAGTCGATTGGAAAAAAGGGAATGCTACTTAACAAAAAAGAAGCATATTTTATTCTCACTGCCATTCGAACATGATGTTATGAGAGATGCTTGCTCTCATCCAAGCTGAAAATAGATAATTCCTCCCTACCAGGATATGATTCACCTGCAAACTTGGTTCTGCTTTGCACGAAGGGCTGACTCAGAAAATTTAGACCAAAGTGGATCTCCTCGTTCTGGTAAGAAGAAACGTCACGGAAATGAATAAGGAAATTGGTTGAATGATGACTAAGAAAAACTGTGACGATTAAAAAAAGAAATCTCTCGAATTTCAATGAATGAAATAATTCTTTACTGAATAACATTTTTTTTTTAAATTTGAGATCTCAAAAAGGTGTTTGTAGAAATTATTCTCAAGCAGAACAAATTTAACGAAGAATTTATGTTGAAATCGTCTATGGAACTGAAGAAATTGATGTAGGAGAGGTCGAAAGATGGAAAATAGCACAGCGAACAAGGAAAGGAAAAGGAAGGAGTATTGCAGTCATCTTTAGCAAGCGAGCAGAGGAGCGAAACAATGGAGGGTGGATTCATTTACAATACAAGATGAAAGTTTAGAAACAAAAAATTTACAATACAAGATGAAAGTTGAGAAACAAGAAAAATAACTTTTTCCGCAACTTCCGTAAGAAATTTTCTTTTGTTCTTTGGATATTGTGTAACAATGCTTATCGAAAAACTTTATTTCATATTTACGAACAATATCTGATCACGAGGAATCATTCATACTTAACTTGAGCTTATCGCATTGCTGTGCGCAGACCCTTCTTCGAAGTCATCCGCTTATGTCATAGTCATACGCTATAGCGACATTGACATTGAGGAATCTGTAAGAATTAGAAGGCATATTTCGTATAATTCCTCGTTAAACTACCTTTAAATTTGCATTTTATATTTCCTGGAACATTCGAATGTCATCATCTATGGTGCACTGGAGATCGTGTATGGATCTGAAAGCGCAAATTTGCATAAAACCGAACAGACGTGAAGAGGGGAGCACGAAAATCGTATAGCCGGAAAGAATGGAAGAAGAAGACTGAGCCGAAAAGAAGAGGAACAGAAGAATCGTCGTTTAGCAACAGAGGGAGCGATGAGGACTACCGAAGGGAGGACAGGGATGAATCTCCTTATTCTGAATGCGAATAGTCGGACGAAGGGACAGACGACACTTAATGATGACTGCGCTGCATCTTCACCATCATTTCTTCGGCAGTACATAGACAAAAAACAATTCAGGATAATAGCACATCCAAATACATCATTCGGATCAATTTCTACATATCATCAATGAAGTGCAACAACACGAAGGCACGAAGGTTGTATTTATTTATCGGATATTGTATTACAAAATAATTAATTCATGCATAGAGTACTATTGCAATAAACTGCAATATCGCACAATTTGTTCTCTATTTCACCATTTTTTTATTTTTATTTTCTCGTCTTCTTCACATTCTGGCCTCGTGGTGGTTAGCGCACACAATTTGCTTGTCCGACGATTGATCAGTTCATCCAGGCAGTCTGCTCCTGCGGTGAACTGATTGAGTTTAATTCGAACTATACGCGCCCTATTATTGATAATTTACTTTTGATGACTTCATAGATTTTTTGCGGAATATTTAGAACATTTCAGCTGTCGTGGAGATCGTGTATGGATCTGAAAGGATGTTTTTATTCATCAATGAAAAACACATGGACAGAGGATCAGCAAAATCGTATAGCAGGAAAAGGGCTGGAAGAAGAAGAATGAAGTGAAAGGAAGAAGAACAGAGGGAATCGTCGTCTAGCAACAGAGTGGCGGATGGATGAAGGGAAGACAGGGAATGGATCTCCTCATTACGTATAGTCTCTTTCTCTCTCTAATGTAAAGAAAGAACATATAATACCGAATAAAAAGCGTACTCTTCTTCGTCGCCATTATATATTTTGAAGTGAAACAAAAGTAAATAATTCAGGAGATTGAAGATGCCAGGATATTTCTCATAAAAAAAAATCCACGCAGAAAAACAATTGCAATCGCACGAAGTTTAAACATGCGACCAGTATTTATTGTAATTCATAGTATTACAGTTTATTAGCGTTGAAAAAAACGTGACAAGCAGGAGACGGGGTTTCATTAGTAGAAATCATTCAATTGGAAGCCGCCGTCGTTCCTTCCGATGAACAGTTCATACGGTCTATCAAATTGGATCTGGGCGTTGAACTATCCGTTGCTTGAATCATCACCCGAGTAAGCTTTAACTTTCTAAAAATCGAGTTCCATAATTGTAACATCAAAGCCTCGTTCACCTTTTATAATTTCATAGATTTCCTTGATTAATTATGCCAATTATACTTTTGCTGAGGAGATCGTGTAGGGACCTGAAATGATATTTTACCAGTTCAAACAGACACGAACACAGGAGCTGGAAAATCGTATAGCGGAAAAGGACTGGAAGAAGAAGACTGAAAGAAAAAAAGAGAAGAGGAACAGAGGACTCGTCGTCTAGCAACAGGGCGAAAGGATTTGATGGATGAAGTGAAGGACTACGAATTGCACTCTTCGTACTGTTCGCTAGCTGGTGAGAGAAATGATAGATATGATGTGTTGAGAGATACAAGAAGAGCTGATGTTGTGCTGCTTCAGTAACTAGCAACTCCAAGTGTGATAATGTTTCATCACGCCCCTTTCTCATCAGTCCGTTGAAATTTCCCCCTCGGGTCCAACGGACAAGAAATTATACAAATCGTGAAGAAGAAGGTGTAAATATATCAGCTACAGTCTACCGCACCGTTAATGATTACAGCTTGAAGATTATGGATATATACTGGGCCATTGTTATCAGAACGAACCAAAAATGAATCTTCTTTATTCATTATTTACAATAATTCACAAATACTATTCTGAAACAAACTGCTTTGATTATCCAGAGATCCACATCCATTTGTTCGTATCTATTCCTCTGCGAAGTGGACGCGTTCGTCTCTGTGAATGTCGAGTGCGACCTTCGATCGTTCCGGTTAAAGATCGATCTCCTAGGAATTACTCCGGCAGTTTTGATGTTCCGCATGGGTGGTAGTATCGGTCCTCTTCCATGGATGAAATCCCAATATCGATCGTATGCATTCTGAATCGACCATAGATCCAAGCATTGTGGTTAGTTCTTGGCCGTGCAACAGTCGCTGCCGAGATCGTGTATGGATCTGAAAGAAATATCTAATCAGTTGAAGAGACAAGGAGAGAGGAGCAGCAAAATCGTATAGCGGGAAGAGAAGAAGAAAAAGACTGAGCCGAAGAGGAGAGGAATAGAGGAATCGTCGTATAGCAACTGAGAGAGGAGGAAGGACCTATGAAGGGGCAGGATCAGACGAATCGACAGAGCATACCGAATGAAGAGGGTGCACTGATTAGTCACTATAGGAATTTTAGAAGTGAAAAGAGATTGAAAGTGGGCGATTAATTGAGATCCATGACAAATTCAAACACAGTTCGCAAGCATGCGGACTGGGACCCATTATATTTCTCATTGGAGAATCAATCAGATATGAAAAAACACTTGTGATGATATGTGAGTAGTATTTATTCATTTATTGATGCTGTACTATAAAACAAACTATAAAACAATAAAATCATCCGTTTCTCATCGGTGCATATTTCATGGTGTGTTTATCCATCCTACTTTGCACAGGTTCTTGAACTGACGATTCTGTCTGTAGTGATAGGGTGAAGCTTCGGATCTCGTCGAGACGGGAATATTCATTCTGACAATCATTTCGTTCCATTTCATTACACCATGTCACTTTACTCACATATATTTGATAACTTAAAAGAGTCGCTTTAATAATTTTTGTGCAATACAGCTGCCGTTGAGATCATGTATGGATCTGAAAGTATAATCTTATCGATCAAAGAAACATTGAAAAGAGACGAATAAGTGAGCAGGAAAATCGTATAGCGGAAAGAACCGGAGGAAGAATACCGATCCAAAGAGAAGAGGAACAGAAGAGTCGTATAACAATAGAGAGAGAGCAGGGTGGATGGAAGAAGGGGGATACAAGGTATTGATCCTCTTTTTCCGAATGGAATTGTGTAGGCTGAAGAGAGTAAACAGTTACAAGCACAGCGAATTCCTACATTCGGCATAGTTGCATAAGGAATACTGCACAGAGAATACAAAAGAGAAGGCCTCTTTTCACATGCCCAGAGTCCCTAATGCACAAAAAGAAATGCGTATCTTTTTAATCATAGCTTTATTTTTACAGAGAGTCTGTACACCGGAACGATGAGTCTCGTTCAGTCACAATATTCATTGCATTGTTTCAATATTGAAGATGACATGATCGATAGAAGAAATTGAAAGAATACCAGTATATTTATGCTTCGATAATTCCTCGAAGATATTTTCCGAGGTGGTGGCAGCTGCGGAGATGATATTCCTATTTGTCAAACAGATATTCCTATTTGTCAAACAGATATGGAAGTATGAGCAGGAAAATCGTATAGCGGGAAAAGACTGGAAGAGGAAGACTGAGCCAAAGAGAAGAGGAAGAGAAGAGTCGTTGTATAGCAATGGGTTGTGTGGGTAGGATGGATGAAGGGATGCCATGGTATGGATCTTATTGTTCATTGTCCGAATGCTTCCTCTCTAGCCAAACAGGAGGATATCGCCGGTCGTCGCGGAAATGCTACTCTTATACTCTGTAATCGTGTAGAGAGGATAATTTACGATTTCGATACAATTTCATTGGAAAAAACTCTAACGATGCAATCATGAATACAAAGGAATAAACTTTTTTATTCTCTCAATTATTAAACAGGGACGGTGCTGCTCACGAGGCTGACGAAACTCTCATCCACTGCTATCATAGATGTAAAATGCGATTTCTACGTAGGTGGACTGATTCAGAGATGCATCTGCAAGGAATCACGGAGGAATCATAATCGAATGCATTTCAGAACTACCTTTGACTTTACATTTCATATTTTCTGGAACAATATATTGTTATCAGCGAGGAGATCGTGTATGGATCTGAAAGGCTATTCTGATCGGTCAAAAAGGACATCGGAGCAGGAAAAAATCGTATAGCAGAAAGGAATGGAAGAAGAAGACTGAGCCGAAGAGAAGAGAAAAGGAACAGAGGGAATCGTCGTCTAGCAACACGGAGAATGGAGAGTATGGATGAAGGGAAGACAGGGAATGGATTTTCTCATGCAAAATACTCTCTAACATGTCAGATGATCAAATTCAAAAAAAATATACATTTATTGATCAGCATTGATAGTAATTACAATTGACATTCCAATCTCGTTTGGTTTTTATCAGGCTTCTGTTGCTACCTTATAAGCAAAAGACAGGCATTCTACTTCTCTCATGGACCATACACCTGACATCTGAGTCGTAACAAAAATCTTCTAACAATAAGTGGTTAGTTGAACTCGAGTTGTTCCTTTTCGCTTGCTGTAGGTAGGAGAAAGGGAAAGATACACAACTTCTTTCATGGCTACGGCAGTTGTCATCTCGAGGGTTTCGATTCCTTTTCGCTTCTACAAGCGTCTTAAAGAATGAAATTGAAATAATAGTGAAATAATATGCCAAATATTACTTGTTGCTCAATTTAAACATACCTCTCTTCGGATGTTTCATCAACTCTTGGGCTTTCCAAATTGTACAAAATGTGCTGGCGCCGAAATCGTGTATGGATCTATAAATGCTTTATATTTAATAAGAAAATATCATTAAAAGTATGGTAGGGTGAGAAATAAAATGAACTGGTCGGCGAGAGAAGCAGCTATCGAATGAGAGTAGGAGGCCGGAGAATCTCCTAGCAACAATTCGGGATGGGTGAAGGCGGATCGAGGGAAAAGTATAGCTGGATCGTTCAAGGAAACAGCTTACTTTCTGTGTCAGTAAAAAGAAGTGAATTATGGAAAAAAAACTATGCTGCGATGTGCTCATCAAATGATACGAATGCGAAGGACACATTTTTTTATCTTATCCACGATCGCTCGATATGCAAACTCGATATTTTTCGAACACACACAATTATTCAAATCCGCATAGTTGTGTAAGGAATCATCACTGCCCATAGAATTGACACTGGAAGAAGGAGTGCCCTAGAATATGTCTCTAATGCACAAAGTTGATGGATAATGTATTTATCGTAGCAGCATTATAATCAGACATAAATTCATCGGTACGATGAGACTTGTGCGGTCCCAACGTCCTTCGACGGGATTTCTTATCGAAGACGACGTTCTTGTATGCCTCCATCAACTCTTATTTCGAATAGACAACACGAGCTTGGCCGGCGCAGCTCTTTCAGAAGATCACTTCTTAGCACTCATTACTCTCAGGATATACGGCCAAAGACATGAAGAGATCTTGGCCCTTAGATCTCCCATCAATTGACCTGATTATGAACGCATTGTTCGCTGATTCTGTAATTTTTATTAAATGAATTATCGTCAAAAGCCTTTCCGACCTACTTTGGTTGGATAATTATATGCATGACTAGCGATTTCTCATTACAGATGCCGTGGAGATCGTATATGGATCTGAAAGAAAGTTTTAATCCTGAAGCAAATATGGACAGAGGAGCAGACGATCGTATAGCGGCAAAGAAGTGGAAGAAGGAGATTGAAGTGAAGGGAAGAGGAAAAGGGAAGAGGAACAGATGAATCGTCGTCTAGCAACAGGGAGAGCGGCTTTAGGACTAAAGGAAGAGGTGGACGCCTCTTCATTTCGAGTAATTTCAGATTGACCAGAGAAAACTGTACTACTCCTGGTGAAGCGTACTCCTAAAAGAACCGACTCTATGCTCATTCACACAGAGGACATGGTAATGATCATTCGGAACGAAAGCTTCAGATTTATTCCTTCAAGCAGAATGTTGCTCAATTTCTTTATCAAATCATGCGTAATAATTGCTTCCAATTAAATTATGGCTTCATAAATCTTATCGATGTCCAGATTCTCAATTCAAGTCGTTTTCAAAGCGCATACATCGTGATTCTCTTCGGGAAGGAATAGGAAAACCGCAACATTCTTTCTCCATTGATAGTAATCACACTTGTTCAATTTGGAATATTGAGATTTCGAGGGGTAGGTGTGTTGAAATCGTGTAGGGATCTGAAAAGGTATTCATTTGGACCGATGATGAGGACAGAATGGAATGGAAAAACAGTATGGAAAAGAAAGAAAGAAGGGGGAAGACTGAGGCGAATGGAGGAGCATTGCTTTGTTGTCAGGCAACCGGGCGAGCGGTTGGTGCGTGCAAGGAAGAATGGATGATGAGATGATTCTCTCCATTCCAAATACTTTTGTCACTAGAAAGATGCTGATAATATTCCATGACAGTCACTGGTAAAAATGAAGAGTGAATGCAGTAGAGAGCATGTTCATATATTCCTTGGAAACTCTCGAATAGCAACAAAATTGTTCGAAACAGAATGCAGAAATGATGAGTGGACAACATCAGAGACGAGTCTTTATTAATGAAAAATGTTTTTAGCAATCACAATATAATAATACAATTCTGGCCTTGCCTGAGCGTTCGCATGTGGAATACATTATTTATGAGTCATTTGACCTTGACAAATATTATTCCTTCAAAAAAAATCTTCGGCATGTGCTCCCATGATAAAGTTCAATCTGGCAATAATCATATTTAGTGAATCTGTATTTCATGCTGCATCGGCTTACTTGTGAATTCATAATGCTTTATAGAATAGGCTATGATGATGATTCAAAATTGCAGCGGAGATCGTGTAAGAATCTGAAATGGACAATTTCTATTACGTTGAAGAGCACAGTGAATAATCGTATAGTGGAAGGAGACTGGATGAAGAGGACTGAACTGAAGATAAGTGGAACAGAGGAATCGTCGTCTAGCAACAGAGGGAGTGGGGAGGATGGATGAATGGGAAGCAGTGAAGGGCTCTCTCCATTCTGCGTGTTCTCTATGTATTCGGAGAAATAGTTAAACTAACAACATGTAAGATAATAACGTACAACACGTAATCAGATCTTCACCGCGACGTCCACTCTCTCGAGTTTTTGCAACAGTTCGTTGAATAATATTGGAGCAGTATTTTGTATATTGTTGTCAGAACGAAACAACAAAATGAATTTTTTATTCGCCATTTATAGTCATTTATATATAATATTCTGATAAGGATCATCGTATAGTTTTTTTCGCATTAGAAGGCCAGTAGTAGCGTCTCCGAGACGTAGAAGGGCATACAATGATGCCTCGTGGTCGTTCTCATTGGTTATGCTAAAGTACTTTGATAACTTTCGAATGATCAAAATAATTGAAAATTATATGGTGATTTTTTTACCGAATATATGACGTACAATTTTTTTCATGAAAAAAAATCAATGGAAATGCTCTCAGTGGTCGAGATCGTGTATGGATCTGAAAAGAGCGACAGCGATTACAGTGGAAAGAAAACATATTGAAAGAGACTCAGAAAAGAAAAAGTAATGCAGGGGGAACTCTCGAATAGAATGATAGAGTCTTTCCTCGGACTCCGGAGGGAGGGTGAGATTTCCCTAGCAACAATTCAAGATGGAGGAAGGAGGATCGAGAGCGGGAGTGTTCATTGAAACAATCCTATGATGGCTTGTGAAGACCTACTTGACCCTACTCGGCCACCAAACGTGTTCAAATACAGACCTTATCTCTGCGGCAGCGCCGGGTTCCATTAATTAATTGATCAATTGATTCATTCATGTATAACACTAAAACTGCGAGTAGACACATTATTTATCTTACATTGAACAATTATAATGAACAAAGAGGCCAGATTCATCGAGAATACTTACTAGCTTTTTGTTTGAATTTAAATAAAGACATTATTATGCACACGACAAACAGTTGCCTACGAAATGCATCGTTCGGTCAGCAATTTAAAATATTTCGAAAATTAAAAAAAATCGATAATTAAAGTCGCAGAATGAGTTCAGTGTGTGTGGTCGTCGATACTTACAGTACCCGATTCGTCGTTTGTGGAATAATTTCGTCAGCGAGATATGAGGCGAATCACGGGAGAATCGACCACCCAGTGGCGGAATACAAAACATATGTCCAATCATGCCCAAAAGTGTATGGCGAGTACTTTTTACAATGCTCTTTCAAACTGCGCTTCGGAAATTTGAATATCGATTTTTATTTTCGAGTTACGGTAGATCAAAGATCAACCACTAACTCATTTTTCATGAAATAAGCAACACAAAAAAAATCATAACTCGCTTCAAAATAAAGATTATATCTCATTATAAGTTGCGATGGATAGAGGGAAGCTCGAGCAACATTTCATAATTGAAAAACTCATTCATGGTCAGTGTGCTCATGCGGGGCGGTCGGGTAACCGAAAATATAGCATAATCTTGGGGATACCGATTTCCCCAAAAAAATTTTGTGATTTTTATAAAGTACCTATATATGTCTCAAAAATAACCAAAGGGCATATAAATCGGAGGTGGAGAAAAAAAAGAGCGCACATTTTAGTCTATCCGCTCGAGGACAAGTTTCTTAAAGAACAGGTTTTGACGTTAGTTTTTAACCCAAATATGCTCAAATTTACTGGAAATGATCACAAAAAAGCATTAAAGACATTTGTCACTCTTTGGATGGTCTCAATTTGAAGAAAAGCGTGATTTTACTCTTCATTTTTCGGTATTTTCTTGATGGCATGAAATGGAGCTCTTAATGTTTTTTTATGATTCTAAAATTGGTAACGGGTCACATTTTAGTGTAGAATTCGAAAATCGATACTAGAAAGATGTATCTTCAATACCCACCTTGGCGCAGATTCACAGCCCTCTTTGCCAGAGTGTTTGTTCGAATTAATGAATACGGGTGAAAACCTATGCATACGATTGTAAATATTTAAAAACATGACGAATTCAACATTTTTGTTGAGAAAATGAAGATATATCTATTCATTGAAGATTTTCATGCGGTCTGACAATGGTGAAAAAGACCTATTTTTAATTCGTTAGAAATTGAAGAGTCGTTATTTTGAAACTCGCAAAAAAACAATGATGATGCAGGTCGGCCAGATTTAGATTTGTGTGGTACAAACTATTTTATCTTGATTCTTTAATAACGACAACTGATGAAAATTTTTTGCAATGTAATGACAATATTCATTTTCCAACAGTCTTGCGCTTTCTTCCTGCAGGATTTTCATCCTTCTCGAAAATCTCATCTCTGTGATCGTTAATGAGAGCTCGCACGAATTCCTCATCATCACTGTCATCACTGAACTTCTCTTCATGATCTGAATCTTCATCACTCGATCCATCAATAGAATCATTAGGGGTGGTAGGGGGCTTCTTCTTCTTCACTGATGTGGAAGGTTCTTCTTCTTTCTTCAGTAATCCTCTGATTAATGACTTGATTTGAGTGATAGAAAGTCTGTTGCTCGGTGAAACAATCAGCTTTCCATCTATCCCTCTTGCTTTCTTCATATAAATCTCCGCTTCGTGGGGATTCACTTTTCCATGTTTCCTCTTTTCCGCAAAGAATTGGCGAATCAATTCTCGAGCTGGTTGGTCATTATTATTCCTCGCCTTTGCCTTACGAAGAGCCCATCCTTGTGGAAGGTTCGAAGGACTGTCATGTACGGCATCGTATACAAAGGTTTCAATAAAAGGTGTAGTTGTCGCATTCGAGATTAGGGAGAGGGAAGCCATCTCAATGCAATAGTCATGCATTGTCTTGCGTTCGAGTTGGTATTCATGCTTGCCGGAGAAGAGATGCCTTTCGAGCTGGTGGAAAGAGCGATACTCTTTGATGCACCCTTCCTCCCAGCAACGAAGCATTCCAGAGGAAGATTCTTCCTTGACGGGCATAGTAGATTCCATCGATCGTGTTCGATGAGTAGCGCTTGTGAGCCAGAAGAGGTCAGGGGAATCAACAGTGTGTCCACCACTGCACACGGTCGTCAATTGACCAGAGCAGCATTGTGCCATATCCGAATGGTCGAAGAGGAGTCCTTTGCCAATTGAACGATGACGTCGCATCCGGATTCCATCCTTCTGAAATTTGTATAGTTGGGATTTAGTTGTGATTTTTTCTCTGATTTTGTTGGTAACAATAGAAGGAAAACTAATCAAATTATTTAAAAGTATTAAAGTACCTCAAATTCGAAACTGGAGTACGACGAAATGTTTAGTATCTTCGAAGTACCATTTTTTGCGTTCGAAATTGTGGATTGGTGAATGCTCACTCCATTGAGCAATTTTCCCGTCGTAACTGCCTTGAAGAACTCCCCCGAGGATTCGACTTTTCCTCGAGTCGAAGTAACGTGATCACGCGCTTTGCCCTTGACTCTCGCAGAACCTAGTATTTTTTTAAAAATTAGCTATTGAATCTACTGAATATCGTACCTCTATCGCAAGGGCCTTTGCCAGCTTGTGCCTCAGAAAATAGAAGTCCGTCGATTTTCATGCCAATTTTCTTCTGAAGTCTGTAGAGCGAGCAGATGAGTGACGCATTTCGGTAGCATCCTGAAAAAAAATGTATGGCTGTCCGAACTATGAGATCTGTGAGCGGCTTACCTGCACAATCAGAACGAAGCAACACACGATTGATTCCCATCTTCTTCAGCTCGATCAAGAAAGATTCAATGATGAGATACACAGCGGTTCCGTCCTGTGAAAATTTAGCTAAAATTGGTCGCAAAACAAAAGCCATAATATTTTAGATGATACCTGTTTCTCTCCGGGCTTGAGAATATGAACGGAAAGATGTTCAGCTGGTTTCCCGTCCAAAACCGTTTCTGCGTGGCTCATGTGGTATGCGATTCCACTTTTAGCGTAGTATTCAACTTGCTTTTCACGGGCATAAAAGGGGGTTAATTTCTGGGCCCAATCGAGAGTCACGATTGCTTGCCCGGGTGTAAGAGAATTCACGTATTCTGTTTTCTCGATGTGAGAAAGAGCGGCTCGAATCTGCGATGATCAATTAAAGAATTAGTAATATTAGCTACGTGATACCTGATGATTCTTCATTTCTTTGATAGATTCACGATTAATTGCACATTCTTCTTTGAGAATGTTAAATTTTTCCCTTGAAAATTTGTTATATTAATTTCGTGAATGTTAAGCTAAAAAACCTCTGTGCATCAGAAGAGTCTGTTTCGGCCTCGTCGAGTAGATTGTGAATTAGAGTTAGAGTTGCTTCCAATTCGTCACATCTTAGATAATAAAGGTAGCAAATAGTTCAGTATTAAAATGAAAATGTACCTCTGACAGGCCACGTTGTGAGCATGTTTGCATTTATCAGCGAAGCACACGGGAGAATCTTTATCGGAGAGAGCAAAAGTGGCACAATGATCAGCACAATTACTCTCAATTTGTACGTGAACCTGAAATATTTGATTTGATTTGTTTGGAAAAGTATTGGCTTTTGAAAATATTACCTTAAAGTCTCCACGCAAATACGCTTTTCCGGATTGAAGATGTTTGGTCAAATTCTCAGCTGATTGCTTGTCGATAAACCCTGCCTTCATCAGTTCTGATACGGACGAAAACAGTTCATCAAAAGCCTGAATAGTGATAATGTGGTGAGAAATCGATAAGTAACTAATTGGTAAGCATCTAACGAGACAAGGTAACACGAACCTTCATTCCATCAGCGATTTTCTCATCTACACAAGTAAGGTTCTTCCTCCGGGTTGGAGCAACGAGTTTGATTATGTATTTCGCAGTAGTCTCTTTCAATGCCAGCTCAGGAATACCCTCTTGTTCCAGCCACTGTTTAAGATTTAAAAAATTGAAAATGTCGTTTGTATGCGAGACTTACAATTAGGTACATCCTGTAGACTTCATCGATGGTCTGCAGTCGCTGAATATTCGGCATTGGCATCTTTGAGCCATCGTCCATTTTTTCTTGTCTTTCATCAAATGGGAGATTGAGAGCAACAAGAGGACTAAACAAGATATTGAATATGGAATTGTTTGACTCACAAACCTCAGAATAAACTCGATTAGCTTGTCTAATTTCGTTTCATCGTATCTAACGAGAATATGACGTTTAACGTCCTCCACCGTCCCTCTCACTACCAAATCTCGAGCCTTCTTATGGTAGTAATCAGTCAATCCATGGAAATATTGTTGAAGCTGAATGAATTCTACTTTTCCTAGTCTTTCCTCATCTCGCTTACCAAAGGGAGAGGAAATTGAGCGACGCTTGATAGGATGAAAAGGCGATGAAGCTTCGAGTCCGTTCGTTCGTAAAGATCAGCAGCGTCAGTCAGCAACTTCTTGATCGGTGCACAACTTTCCACTGGCTTGAAATTTCAACAATTCATTTGTCAAAAAAAAATGAACAAACCTTAATTTTCTCCCCGTTGACAATTCGTCCAAGTAGATCGTCCTTGGCGTCAGGAGCAACAACTTCGCACATTGCGTGCAATGAATTCTTAACTAGTCTCACTTTCTCGCGCTGCTGTCGATCCGATAGAATCGAGAAATCCTCAAATTATTAATTTCGTAATTTGGTTTCACTAAATTTTCAACCTTTTTCCGGCCCACATTGCCTGCACCATTCACTGCAGTAAGAAAGCTTTTGGCTGCCTTTTCGACTGCTTTACTCGATGAGATGGGTGTTCTGGGTGTTGTAGGTGTGTTGGTTCGAGGAGTGTACTCTTCTTCATCGGCTTGAACGAAGTCGGTTCCACGAAGGATGTTGGCATCTTCTTGGCAAATCGCTGAAAAGAACGTTATAGGTTGAGAAAAGAGAGTTGAAGAAAACGTATTCACACGAATATAACAAGAGAGAAGAAACCATACGTGATCCGACTTTAAGAAGCACTCCTTTATCTTGCATCCATTTTATACAGTCTTCCTTATTTACGAAGTTTGTTCTGTCACGATTCAGGGCTGGCGGTACTCCTGAAACTTTCATTAAAAATGGAACACGCAAATTGTACACCTTGATGATCTGGGAAGGAGCAAAGATAATTCCCATCGCGAGATTTGAAGTTTTTCCAAAATGGGTTTTTCCAGTCTCGAAGGAAAACGTTCAGATGGTGTTCGCATATTTCATAATCGGCAGCTTCCTGAAGCATTCATTATTACAGAACATTGGCGTTTTTTTGTAGCTCACTTTACTCGTCCAATCAACGTCGAACTTTCCTATACGTGACATAATCAAATCTGCTTCGTGCACGCAGCCAAATAGGTCAGAAACGCCGTTTTCCTTGCTTCCGATTATTGCAATCAAACTAAAGGAAAAATAGCATACAATAAAATTCTGATGAAAAGATACCTGAGGTGTTTTCCTTCACATTTTGCAACTCTCTGTAGTAGTCCTTCCGTTTCTCCAATGTTACAGGGGCTTAATAAAGGAGAATGAATTGTCTTCAGAAAGTAATATTACTACCTTGCATTTGGAGCCTTGTTTTCGGGCTTCTTCTTCCTGTCTTTATATAATTTATTTGCACGAGCAAAATCGTACACTTCACCAATTGAAGTCGCAAATAAAATTTCATTGACATGCTGATATTGAAATTACATGTACGAATGTCTGTAAAATCTTACCGTCATCAGTGCACCTCCAGTCGCTTCGAAAACTGAACTAAATGCAATATTGACGGTTTCCGAAGTACAGATTTCGTCTTTTCTTTCATTTCTGTCCTTACCGAGAAATCGAAGAACCTGAGAAGCATGTTTTAAATTTATCGATAGCATTCAAGAACTGACTATTTTCTTTTTCATCATTTCTGCAGTCTTTGAAAATATTGTATCATAGCAGTTCTTCAGTTTTTCCCGATCTTCAGATGTCAGAGTAGAGGGATTATCGAATATCGGCATCACGATGTGAACTATTTCTATAAACTTTTATTATTTATTTGTAGCCACTTTCTGCTAACCATTGAAACGTGAATCCAGATTGAAGGAAGGAGACGTTACTATCGATCCTTCTTGTAGTGGAAGAGCAACTCTATTGCGACGATATTTTACGAGGTTTTCTCCTGCTTTGTTCCAAATAGCTTGTGCTATTTCTCCCACTGAAACGAATTTTACGCATTATTATTTTTATAAGAAGTTATAATAAACTCACGCGGATTCATTTGCGCATCGATCTCGCATACGATTAGATCACCCGTCTGTTTAATACATTTTTCTTTCCGAAGTGTTACTTTCGTCACCATCTGAAAAAATATCTATTGATATTTGGGGAAATTTTATCTTTAAGATAAAAGAAAAAACGCGATTGAGAATGAATGTCCAAGACAACTGAGTTCTAAAACCATCGTAGGGCCGAGATCGGAAGGATGGCTCGCAAAACAGATCGGTGGGTCGACAGATCAAAAGAACGGAAGGATGTCTTGAATGGAAGCATCGCCAGAGGGTCTTTGATCACACTGTCCGAAACAATCGATCCAAAGAACAACTAAAACGATAAAACAGCGTAAAACAAATGAAATAATAAATAAACGATAAGGCAAATAAAATACGTAGATTGAATTGATTTGAAAATTCGATTAACACTGTAATACGATTGTATCACATGTTGCTCTAGGAAAAGTAGAACAAAGTCATTTTTGAAAAAAATATTTTGTAACACAGATAACTGCGTTATTTTTTCTGAAAAAAACAGAACTTTGAGATCTTCAATATTTACTTATGCATGGCTCAGAAGCATCAGTGACTAAGAGGGCTGTGAATCTGCGCCAAGGTGGGTTTTGAAGATACATCTTTCTAGTATCGATTTTCGAATTCTACACTAAAATGTGACCCGTTACCAATTTTAGAATCATAAAAAACATTAAGAGCTCCATTTCATGCCATCAAGAAAATACCGAAAAATGAAGAGTAAAATCATGCTTTTCTTCAAATTGAGACCATCCAAAGAGTGACAAATGTCTTTAATGCTTTTTTTGTGATCATTTCCAGTAAATTTGAGCATATTTGGGTTAAAAACTAACGTCAAAACCTGTTCTTTAAGAAACTTGTCCTCGAGCCGATAGACTAAAATGTGCGCTCTTTTTTTTCTCCACCTCCGATTTATATGCCCTTTGGTGATTTTTGAGACATATATAGGTACTTTATAAAAATCACAAAATTTTTTTGGGGAAATCGGTATCCCCAAGATTATGCTATATTTTCGGTTACCCGACCGCCCCGCATGAGCACACTGACCAAGAATGAGTTTTTCAATTAAGAAATGTTGCTCGAGCTTCCCTCTATCCATCGCAACTTAAAATGAGAAAAAATCTTTATTTTGAAGCGAGTTATGATTATTTTAGTGAAGCAAATTTCATGAAAAATGAGTAAGAGGTTGATCTTTGATCTACCGTAACACGAAAATAAAAATCGATATTCAAATTTCCGAAGCGCAGTTTGAAAGAGCATTGTAAAAAGTACTCGCCATACACTTTTGGGCATGATTGGACATATGTTTTGTATTCCGCCACGTAGCCTCGAAAGTGGGTGATTCTCTCGCGATTCGTCTCATATGGTAAATAGATTGGGGGCAGAGATTACGGTAGATGGGTTCGTGGTAGGTACGGTAGTCTACCATACGGCACATCGCTCTTCGGGGTTCATCCGCGAGCCGACTGGGCAGTTGAAGGCCTGAAAGGGCATGAGATTAGGCCTGAAGAGAGACCTACCGCAATCGATAAATTCGAAATTTGCAACATCTGTCCACACAAAAGCTGTCGAGGAATTGGCTACAGGCTCGCAGGGACTAATCGCGGTCCAACCAATCAATAATCAAGACTTACAGCAGCGAATTCCTTCTGGTTCTTGGCCACGACCTCCACACGGAATTTTCCGGGCGCATGCGGGTCAGTGAGCACCGTGTTGGTAAGGGCTTCGGGCTTGTACTTGTTGCACCAGGTCTTAAATAGGATCATTTTGTAATGGATTATTGATGTACAAAGGATGATTACAAGGCATTACCCTCTACCTATTTGGAAAGCATTTGAGCATTGCTTGAAACATAATTTATTTCGAAATTGCAATCTTGTAGCTATTGTTCTCCGCGTTCTCCGGTTTGTTGTGTGAATTATTGTATGTCTCCCCTCGAGGGGAGGGTGTCATGGGTAGGTCAGGAAAGACATGATCTCACCTGAGCGTATCCAATAAAGAACAATTGCTCATTCGTGATCTGCGGCATGCCGGGAAGGCGAGGCTCCGGACCGTGCTTGGCCAGGTACGAGGAGTATGCCTGAAAGGATTTGATATAAATACAAGTTACTCTCTGATTATTATCTTAATAAGTTGTTTGCACAATGCAGCACAACGAAATCGGTCGTGCAATATTCGCTAGAACAAATGCATGCGGTGAAACTTATTTGCCCACTAATGAACTAAAACACTAAGCCACTAAAACAGCTCAGTCCATGTTTGGTACGAGGAGTACGCCTGCCAATAAATTAATGTAAAATAGCATCCTCCATAAATTATGAATGTAATGAGTTTTGTTTGATTTTCTCAGCAAAATGTCGAACCCATTGACAATTCATCGGTCGAATCGTAAAAAAATATTCTGTGAAGCATAACTGAATAAGGTATAAGGCAATAAGGTTCATTGCAGACCCAGCCTGGTCGTTTGTATTGGGAAAATCTGCCCGATCTATGATACACTAACTAATCGATGCATCGGAGTCTATCACGGTATGGCTAGTCGATAATTATGCCCAATGCTCACCCTGTAAGCCGCCTTGATTCCTCCATTATCAGCGATGTTCTCGCCTTGTGTCAGTTTACCGTTGAGATTCATGTCGATCTCGGGGATCTGAAAATTATGGTTTTGCTATTTTGACTCGTTGGACGAAGAGAAATCGGCGTAGTGGTGGTAAATGGATCTAAGACAATATCGTGAAACCGATCTGAACAGTGCGAAATGAGTGTAGTAGTAATCGTCGACCTTGGTAATTCTTTTCAAATCTTGCATTGCGAGCACTCATAGTAATCGTCGCCCAACACATTGTAATTTCTAATCAAATTTGCATTGCGTAACCTATCGTAGTAATCGTCGCCCATCATGTTTCAACTTTTAATCAATTTTTTCCATTGCGTGTGCTAGCAGTAATCGTCGCCCTCACCAATCGCCATTTCAATCAAAATCTCCATTGCGTGAACTCTTCTAGTAATCGTCGCCCTCACCGTCTCATTCCCGTACTGCTCAATGATGCACTGGTCCCTCTTCGAGAACTCCTTCCTCGTCTGCTGCTGCCACCACTCGTGCAGATTGCCCGAGGCGTCGAATTGGTTGCCTGGAAAGATCATGCCGTTGAAAATATTTTCAATTAAATTTTAGAGAAAGTTCTGCTGGCTTTTATTGTCAGATAATATACTTTTCATCTCGCATGAAGTCCATTCTTTCAGAGAATTCTACTCATTAGAGGCGAACTATGAAGCTTCCAGGTTAGTCAAAACGGTTTGATCTTCTTGTTCTATCTCCATCAAAGGCATTCTTCTACCACTCATACTACTACTCACCCAAATCATCGAATCCGTGGGTGATCTCGTGTCCGATAACCGCCCCAATTCCTCCGTAGTTGAGTGCCTTGGGGAATGAGGGGGAGAAAAACGGCAGTTGAAGAATTCCAGCGGGGAAGACTAGAATAATTCACAAATATTATTTTTTTAGAACTGTCTATACAGCGCTCGATAAATCATTTCCTCGTCCATCATCTGAATTCAAAGCACGTTTGAAACACAACTTTTTCTCTTTTTTTTCAATTTTGGATTGCTAGAAACAAATCGAAATTGGTATAATTTCAGATATGTTTCGACTGTGTGATAAATGCTGAAGACCAATTAGATGTTGAACGTCGTTTAGGAGTCGGATCAGAAAAAAATATGAAAAAATCGTCTCACTAATGCCGTTCTTGATGCTGGAGTAGAAGGCGTTGACGGTGGCAGAGTTGGTGGTGAATTCGTGACGGTCGACCTGCGTGAGGGCGCCGATTAACATACTGCACCACATCATGGACGACCTTTCCTTCCGCCCACACCACTCACCTTCTCAAGCAGTCGCCGGTACGAGAAGTCGTTGCTCCATCGATGGCTCTTCTCCACCATCGCCTCCAGTGTGTCACTCGCGGTGATGTCCAGCTAGAAGGGGGTGTATTGATTAGTAATCGTCGACCTCACAAAGCCTTTTCAGCCAAATTTAGCATGGCGTGCGTCAGTAGTAAACGTCGCCCTCACCTTCTCGTACCACTCGTCCAGCTTGTCGTCGTCCAGCACCCAGTCGGCGAAGCCAATCAACCGGATCATGCCTTCTGCCTTCTCGAGCGCTTCCTGCAAACGTCGGCCTCACCACAATTACACATTTCTTGATATTTTTGCATTGTGTGTGCTAGTAGTACTCGTCGAACACAAAAATCGCATTTTTAGTCATTTTTGCACTGCGTGTGCCTCTCTAGTAATCGTCGGCCCCTCACCTTCTTCGTCGTCTCGTCCATCCACGAATTCTCCTTGAGCATTCCGTTGAAGGCCGCCGTGATCTCGTCGATCATCGCTAGAGTCGTCGCCTTCGCGCTCTGAGGATTACGGTAGTTACTAATTCGAATCGATAACTGATCGAATCCCGACAATCGCTAACTGATCATTTACAGTATTCGATCAATATCAACTGACTACCGTACTCCCTACCGTACCTTGTCAAAGTACTTCTCTGCGTAGAGGGCGCTCGATGCGTACGCCATCTTGCCCTGCGCGGCAGCCACACAGTCCTTCCATCTGCGATTATCGATTAGTTTGCTGAATTATCGATCCACTTTTTTTAAATAAAATGATCTCACCTCTCCGACTTGTCGTCCTTTCCGAGCAGGATCTTGACGAGTTTCTAAATGTATTCATTTATTTACACAAGATGACCAAACCCGATTGTCCACTAATTTCCTCACACTGCTAAGAACTGTTCATGAAACTCAATTGAACACACTATTGTGTTAGAATGAAAATAAAAGAAGGAGAACCAGAAAACTGATCGATAAAAAAAGTCATGAACATAAATAAAGCGGAACGGACATGGTATACGTCATCATATCGCTTGTCGTAGGTCAGTCCGAAGCTGCCCGAGTATCGCAGCATGATGTAGTTGGCGACGATGCGCGGCTCGGTGTTGCTGCAAGGGCGACGATTACTACTTTCGCAAGTCTAGTTGAATTTTCGACAGGCGATGTATTGCGTTTGCTACACCACCGACGTTTCCTAATGACTGCACAACGTGTACTTTTCTTGTTGAATTTTCGACAGGCGACGTTTCCTAACGACTACACCACGCACGATAGCAGATTGGCGAGTCGCTTGAGGAAGTCGATCTCGGAGATGATCACATCGGGGTCCGTGTCGAAGTATGGATGCACGTCGAAGGGAGCCTGAGCCTTGAAGTAGCGCGGCCAGTCGATCTGAAATTTTTTTGAATTATTTCGCACGGTAATGCAGCCAATAATGAGAAAATCCGCCTCTTAGATTAGTTGAGCACTGCGTGAAACATATTGCAATCCGAAATGGCTATCGTGCGTTTGAAATGCTCTTCAAACGAAATGCGCTGGTTATTTCCCTCGCACCTCCGCATCCTCGAATGGCCATAAACGGACATGTGCGTGTGGAATGGAGAATAAAACTTCGACGAAAGCGAAAAAAGGATAAAAGTAGATTCTCACCAGTGGAAACAACGTCGACAATTCGCTCAGCTTGCGTACATTGTGCATCTCCGTGTAGTTTCTTAATCAATTTTATTATTTTATTAATTTTAATATTTAAATAATATTATAAATAGCAACCTCCTATCCTCATTCGGTAGGAGGATCTCCGCCAATTTCTGCTCGAGGTTGAAGATCTCCTCGATGTCTGCCCTGGAATTAATTTCAGGTCAATTTCAGGTTGAGAATGTCAGGATGAATAGTCTTTTGAGTGGTCAGATGGAGAGAAATGAAGAGATGGGCTCTACAACCAGACAGTTGCTAACCCTGAAAGTAAATTCAGTTCTTACTTGAGCGCCATCTCTGATAGTGCAGCGCCGTAGTCCTCAGTGATGAGCGAGGCCTGGAATGGTAGCAATTTAAATAAATATTATTGTTTTTTTATAGAGAAAGACGACACTCCATTGAAGAATTCACGCTCGAAAGAGCTTTTTTGCTATTGCTGAAGCATAACTGCAACAGCAAAATCATGGCGATTCGTTCAGAATTACCCGCAGGTCAATTCGAAAGGGGGCGCCGAAAGTGATTACGAATACGTTTCAGGACTTGCTCATATCTTGCGCACATTCTAGTACGGCAGTAGATGGCCGACGCCCTATGAAAATTAAACAATTAAAAAATACAAAAAAAAGAATAATTTACCTTCTCGAAAATGTACGTCTTGTACGCGGTCACTTGCTTCTCGTACTTGGTCGTGTTCAGATAGTAATTTCGGGCTGAGGATCCGAGTCCGAGACCGCCCTGGTCGAGCTACAAAGATCAAAGATCAATCTGGCATAACTTTCATACGATCAAAATCAATCTGATATTTGGTCCAAAGACCACTCACCGACAGGACCCTTCTCGACGTGTTCTTGGGATCAATGGTGATGTAAACATCGAGGAAGGGAGAGACGCCTCGGAAACCGACCTGAAAATATTTACTTTTTAATTTAAAAATAAAATATATTAAAAAAGCAAGACCATTGAAAACTGAAAGGGATCATCGGCATTAGCTCATTCGGGAAAGTCATTGTTAGCATTTTTGCCTCCACTATTCGCCAAACAAAATACGCATTCCACAGCTGGAAGCACATGACACAACCGTACGACAATTTTGCAAGATCTGGCAATGTCCACATTAAAACTGAATACAGTAGGGAACAACTACGCTATTATGGATACCCTCTTGTTTTTGCTGTCCATTGCCGATTGCATGTCAGGCGAGACCTTGATGAGCCAGATTAGGACGTTATACCCCGTATGATTATGGTATCTGGCCCTTTCTTGGTTTACCCTCAACAAAACACAGTTGCTGACTTTAACAATTCTAAGAATTTTCAGATGTGTTTTACGGTTATTTCATAACCCTGCAAAAGCTACTCAAACCAATTGCTTGTTGGGTGAATACAAATCTATATTTTGAGAGGATTTCTGGTAAATTATAATAACTGAGTAAATAAATAAATAATGAACAGTTCTTCACCTCCACTAGTAGATTCGTCAAGTCGAACTCTCTGGGATTGAACTTGGCCGTCGATCCCTCGATCATCGGCCAGCTTCCGACCGCCTGAAGGAGATCAAGTATCAAACTACAATTAACAAACAACAGAGATCAATGATCAAACTTCAGATATGAATTTGAAATTAGGAAGATCGTTTCTCCTACTATCGAAATAAATAATCAGACTACAAACAACAACGATCAAGAATCAACAAACTACAAACTACAAAGATCAAACCTTGATGGCCTTGATCATATCCTGGCTCTTGGCCTTCTCGAGCGCCTCCACGTCCAAGCACGTGCTGCAAGGGGAAAAGGTAATGGTTCGATAATCTGACACTTTGTCTGATACTAAGGCAGTCCAAACGAAAGAGCAAATTCACAGCTCGGAATTTATTTATGAATTTATTATTAAAATTTATCTTGTTATTAGTGCCAAAGGCAAAGGTTAAAATGCCAGCAGTCATTTGACAAAGAAGGAAGTTCACTCTTTGCGCAAGAGTGCCGCTCAATTTGCATCAATTCGCCCCTCTGATTTGCCCCTCTCTCCTCCTCCTCTCCCACTTCAAATCAGGGGGGATCGTTGTTCGAATGAGTTTCACGAGCCATTCTTCCCATTTTGAGAGTGAAGCAGAGCAGTAAGTCTCGGTCATCTTTTTTTCAAAAAAAAAACTGACCGATAAATCTGGCGGACTTTCTGTTTCGCCTTGGACTTGGACACGTCAGAGGAAGACTCCAGCACTTCTGAAATGATGTTTATTATCACGAGCTTTCAAATTATTATGAACATTTTTTATTCCCAATGGCCACGATAAGTTGCTGTGGAACGTTTGCCATTCCGGGAAAAATTGGTCGAGAATTATATTGGAATTGAGAAAGTGCAAATCTAGAATAATTTCACGCTCACCCTTCATCTCCTTCGTCACTTTCTGTCGCAACAGGACGAATCGCGAAATGCTCACTCGATCGGAGGGAATCTCGTGGGATTTGATCCAGTTACCACATGAGTAGGAGTAGAAGTCCTCGCAAGGATCCGCCTGAAGAGATCAAAGATCATGATGAAAGAAGTACCAAAGGTAACTTAAACATGTTTATGGATCGGTTTGAAAGATCAAAGATCAAGTCCGAAGTGCTACTAAAAGGGTGAAGTTATCCCTTCGTTCACCAATGATCAAGGCCATTTCAGTCCGAACGGCCAAATCTCTTCTTCTTCGGAAAAAAGTACTACAAAAATACTTGAAAAAAATAGAGCACCAGTGATCGGTGGTCACTGGGCAGTAAAGTTTTGAAGAACACAGGAAAGGACATCTCTTAAAAAGAGTAAAGTTGTCACACTTACTGTTAGGTTGACCGCTCGGGCCAGAAGTGTGGAAGCCTCCTTGAAGCCATCTGAAGCCGCGACATCGGCTGAAATGTTAGCTCTTTGATATGCTCTCATTATGTCGGTAATACTCGCTCTATGATTTCATGCATCAGCAGAGCTATGATGCGTTCGAGCACGGTATTTGAAGGGATTACGGTAACTCATACCTGGCGCTGCAAGGACTCCACACGACAGCTGCAGCAGGAGCACTGCAGCCAGCAAAGGAGGAGGAGGACCGGTCATCCTGCAAGGGGTACGGTAGGATTACGATAGCGGGTTACGGTAGGGTTACGATAATCGATATCACGAAGGGAACTGGAGGATTACGGCAAGGTTACGGAAACTTCACGAGAGAATACGAATATATACGAGCGCACGCCGAACGGCAGTATACCAGAAAGGATGAAAGAACAGAGACACGATTGTATACCTGGGAGGGAATGGTGGCCCTTAACTTTACGAGGCAAGGGAGAGCGCGCAGTGTCTGGACAAAAGGTAAAAGGTAAAGGTAAAGGAGAATTCACGTCAAGCGATTTTCAGTCATAATACAACGCTAGGTGGGTCCCACTGGTAATGCCAGCTGCTATACGGACAAAAGACAAAAGAATCATCGTGGTAAGTTTCACGAGGCATTCTTCCCATTGCGAGCGAGGAACGCGGCAGTTAGACCTCGCCATCTTGTCCAAAAAAACTCATCGATAAATCTTTCTGCTTCGATTTCATCCTGGTAAGAATACCAGTTGTATACCTGATGGCCCCTAACTTTACGAGGGAGCAGGGAGACTCGAGGGCAGCGCGCGCGCATTGTCTGGACAAAAGGCACTAAACCCGTCTTTTATGTCCTATTGATGACGCAATTCCCCTTCCATGAAAGGAACACACACGCAAAAAAACGCGAAAACAAGTACAGTAAGTAGCCAGTAATCCTGGGAGGGGGATGAGGGGAGGGGTTGTGATTCTCTTCATTTCTCATGCTCTCTGGGCACTCTGACAGGTGAAAGAGTGTGAGGAATGAAGCGTCGGATTGTTCATCCTGACAGCTCTGGTTCTCTGGCCGCAAAGAGATCGCACAAAACAAGGATCCACTGCATTTGTCCCCCGAGCGAGTCATAAGTACGATAATAACGAGTGATTTCGCGAACATCAGTGGCATGCGAAATGAGGGCTAAACTTTCGTAGCGCCGTCCCTACAATCTTTCGAAGCTCTCACCCATGATTCAAGTTCTGGAAAAAAGGTTGGGAATCGTGCTTTAACAACCCTGCTAAACACGAACCAGAACTTGCAGAGGAGAAGCATGACCTTGCCAGCGGGGGCGGACCTACTCCATAATTCAAGATGCGCATTTCCGATTCATTGCATAATCCTCGGGCTTCTGAGTAAACCTCATCAAAATCCGCTGCAGCAAGAGCAAATCACGCGGATCTAAGCACATTATGCGCAGAAGCGAGGGTGGAGCGAAATCTTTGCTCTCGCACTCTTCAAATTCCCAGCTATTTCCCAGTCGAGAGAGAGAGTTGAACCGAGTCTGCGAGCGAATAATTCAGGAGCAGGTGACTGGGTAACGAGACGGGCAAAATGCATTAGCATCAGAGCACGCGAAGTGATGCGAGATGCGAGCACTTTCTGCGATGATTCGGGTTCTCGAGAGCGAAAGAGCGAGAGAGAGTTCGAAATACAGGTCGCCGTCTCTTCATTTTACACGCTCTCTCGCCTCTCCAAAAGGTTAGAGAGCTCGAGGCATGAAGAGAAACGAACGAAGGAACGGAAATTGAATACGAAGATCGCATCATTTTAATAATTGCCAAATCGCTAATTTGACAAATTCCTGGAATTCCAAGAAATTGTGATAACGCAAGCATTTGAGTGGCGCGACTGTACGGGCAATGTGTACCGGAAACGCGAAAATATCTTTGAAATTTTTGAAATCATGATCTCAGACAGCTATCGGTAGGGTAACGTCAGAACCACAGAAGAATGAGGCGCCAATGGTTACGAATGGTGATTTTGAAATGAAATCTTATGAGATCTTAGAAACGAGACGAGCCATTACAGAACTGTCAGACCCCAGTTATTCTCTAACAATCACTGAAAGCTGAATGACCCTCTCCTTCGAAACTTTCCCTTTACGTAACCCGAACCGGTGGTCACCACTGTGTCCATTATTCCCCCGTAACACTTTAGCACCGCGCTCGCACCTGTCAGAGGCGATTTTTCACACCACCGCCAACACAAAGACCCCGCGGGACGTCTATGATGATTGCGCGAAGAATGGAGGGGGGAGAAAGTTATACAGATGGGGGGTGATTGTTCAAAGGAATCGAGGGGCGACACTTACGTGAAAAGTGGAGGGAGATAGGAGATGGGGATTGAACAAGAAAAGGGGTGTGCAAATATCAGGAGGTGCGAGGGTAAGAAGGCGACGCCAGAGGGCTAGTGAACTTGCTGAGCTCTCTTTTCGGGAATCTGTTGAGACAAAGAGGGGTGGGAGCATCGGAACGATATTGAATGTAAGAATAACGCCTGATGTGCTCTCGTCGGAAATTCGAAGGAGGCTATCGGAGCGATACGGATGTGATAGAATAACGGCAAATACCCTAGGAATAGGAATAACGACATGGACACCACCTCCTTCACTCCTGCTGATGAACTCTAATGCTAATGAGATCTGAGTTCACTTTCGGAGGAGGCTATTGGAGCGATACGCAAATGATAGAATAACGGTGAGGGCGTGTCAAACTATGCATGGAATGACTGAGTGGGTGCACCGATTAAATGCAGATAAGGAATAGTTGCGAACACTACGAAATAAGCGTAAGGACCGCGCGTGAAAGCTTCTCGTGAGAATGGTCTGCAGTGGCCCGATGCCCTCCCTCTCTTTATATAATTATGCAAAATCCCGCCTTTCTCCAGCCACCCACGACGTTCGAATGACGCGCTTGAGCGCTGCGTTTCCGTCATTCGAACACATTTCGCAGACAAAACACTAGTAGGCGCTGGGATACCAGATTGAAGAATTTCCCAGGTTGCACTCAACTAGTTTCATAGTAGCTATTGAAGATTGACTAGGCGTCAACAAATGAGCTGAGGTTAAATGAGTTTTGTTTATATTCCATCTTGATACAACACAAGCTCTCTCGAGTGTTCAAGAGCAAAGAACCCGAGGGGAGTCAAAAGTTTGTTTGAACAGGACCCACTTGATTAGACACTACAGTGAGGGGTACAACACTTTCTGATAGTACAACAATGTGTCAAGAGCTGGCAAAGACACAATACATTGTCATTTGGACAATACATTGCCAATAGCAAATGTTAAAGGTAGATGGGCGTTTATGAGTAAGAACAAAGAGCACGGAAACTTCATACGAAATCTGTGATCAAAAGCGAATTCAAGAGATTCCGAAGGGGAAAAACGCGGCGAAATTGCACTGTGAAGTGCAAACTGACGATGAGTGAAGAGAACGAGAGAGAGGTTCGTGAGAGTGAAGTCACGAAGAGGGATTGAAAGAGCAGCGGGATTTATGCGGGACGGGACGACGCTTGCTGGGGACCCTAAGTACTGCTCAAAACTGCATAGAAATGTATGGGTCTAATATTGTGCCAAACACCCTCCAATTTTATTCGATTCTTAAGCGACACGGGTGTTAAATGCCCCCTGAATAGCCCCAACGGGAAAAAAAGCAACATTGCCAACAATGGCAAAACTCTGCTGAGTTTCTGCCTTTCCCAGAAAAGGTTTTAGCGCTATTTTAACATGAAAATACGCAGGTCATAGGCGTGAATTATCGCTGGAATTACGCGTAGCTTGACAAAAAGTAAGCGAAAACAATTCTGAAGATTAGTCAAAGATCTCCAGAATCCGCCTGTCTCTCGTTGCTCTGACCGGCGAGATACAGTGCGAAATGGGTATGATACGATCGTCATTTGCCAGCGTCAATGAGAATGCTAATACGTTATCGCCTCAAGTCAGTGCGTCGTATCCTGAAGACAAAAAGAAAGCAAGAATACAATGATTCTCATGAATTGGTCTCTACACGCTCTAGCAGATCGGAGAAACGAGGCAAAGAAGGAAAAATGAGGAGATTCCCGCCTTTTCGATGGGGTGCATTGGCAAAGATCAGGTATGCGTAGGATTCTCTGACCGATGAGAGAGCGTGCGGAAAGAAGAGAGTCTGCATTCGCACGATGTCAATTGCTTCGATTGTCCTGATAACGAATTATTCTGAGAATGCCACGAGCAAATCATGATCTCTGCCGTTTGAGTGGTGCACTCTTCCGCATGCAAATCGGAGTTTGGGCAAAATCGTTCAGTTGTAGTTTTTGAAGTAGCGAGAGCCTCACGAAATCAATCAGTTCTCGGAGCAATCGGCATTGAAGGAAGCGTGAAACTCAATCGATTCTCAATTGCAAAAGTCAGGGAATTCAGAACTCCCGTCCCAGGTTTGCAACCGGTGACGCTCTGCTATTTGTGCTGCACTTCCGCGAATCGAATTTCGGGTTTAGAATTTTGAGTTTTTTTGGAGTGAAACAACTACTCGAATCAATTTACAGTTGTTTCATTCAGTATTGAAGGATGCGTGAAACTCAAGAAATTCACAATCTTTGTTTCACTTGCATGGATATCGCTCTGAACGCCATAATCTGGGTTCTTGTAGGCGTTGATCTCAGCAAATGATGATTTCTCACTCCACAACCGAATCGTAATTTGGATTCGTATTTTTTATTGGTATCATTATGTTGCCGTGAATCAATCCGCCCATGTTTCATTCCCTATTGACGGATGCGTGAAACTCAACTCCTACTCGTTCTCAAAAATGGAAAAGTGAATTCAAAATTCAGTTATTACACTTCAGAAAATTATACCGTTCAAAGTGCCCTGAGATGTTTCACTTTTCGTCACAAATGTCGATCCCACTCATTTCCACTCTCATTACTACCACTAAAACGGCTATGAGGCGCTCGAAATAGAGAATTTTGTGAATGGGCCGAGCACGAAGTTCAATCGTGATAAGGCGTTTCGGGCCGAGAGACTACGGGAATCGAGGAGGGCATCAGAGAAGCGGAGTCGGTTAGAGACCGATCAGTAGTGTGCCAAGAAGGGGAGACGCCAGGGACCCCAAGAGACGCATAGATAACGGGGAGACCTCTCGAGCAGGGATTCGAGCACACTTCTCACTCTTATTCATTGACCCTCGTCTAGCAATGGCCGGTGCAGGGAAGAAGGAGGTTTGGCTATTTTTCACATTTTCATTTTCGAAATTCACTAATCTCTCATTTTCGCCTCTGCAAAGCGTCATGAGCGGTCGCAAGGTTCTTTTTTTTTTCGAGTTTAGCGCATTATCAGAATTTTACACTGTTTTCTATGGCACACTCAAACCGGGCCAGGGGAGAACAATATTGACGCATTTACGGTGAATCGATATTTTAGCAGCAACAGTCATGCCGCCTGCTCTGTCTGCCGTTTACCATCGCTAAGCAGGCATTCAGTCTGGGACTGGCGATCGTTCTGCCTATTCTGTCGACGTTGCTAGGTATCACACTTTATTGAAATTAATAACGGAACTAGGCCAGATTCCTAAAAGTTATTAGAGGCGAGAACTGCAAACAGAACAAATCGCGAAAAGGTTTTCATACGATCTAGTGGTAACATGGCTTTCCCAGGTGAAACGAGTAATCTGCTTGAGGTGATTGGGCAATCTATCTAGACTTCTTTTTCTGTTGCTGTTCGGTCATGAAACAGGTCTGAAACCTAGAAGTCTCCAATTCCAGGCCCCTTCAAACAACCGGCCATCAACTTCCTCGAGAACAATCGCGGGCTGGTCATTCTCTTCTTCTGTCTGCCGGCGAGCTTCGTGAGTTTCATGGTGTGCTTATTAGGAAACGTCGCCTGTCGAAAAATCGACAGCGGTTCTCAAAATTGGTAAACGTCGCCTTCGCAGATCTTCGACCTCGCGATCAAGGCGCGCATCTACGTGCAGCGACGCTTCCTCGACCCGGACAGCACGCACGCGGCGCGCGTCAACGAGATCAGAGATCGGGTACGGCTGATTTCATTAGACTCCTCAAATGGGCAAGTATTGATTGGCGCAGGAGTGGTGACCAACACGGTGATGCAAACTTAACTATGCGAGCTTATCTGCGCAGGCTACGATTTTGTATGCGATATGCGCTTATCGGGGACTACAGAATGTGTAAGGAATAGTCTGACTCTCTCATTTCGAAACGCTCTCTCGTTCTGTCTGAAAGGCGAGAGAGTGTGTTGATTGAAGAGACTGTTTGTGATGGTGCCATCGCGAAAAAAGAACAATTTTTGGAGTGAAACATCTCGTGTAGTTAGAGATAAGAACGACAAATGAGAGTAGAGGAATAGGAATGGTGCGGAAAATTTGTTCAAATGTTGGCACGAGTTATCATTCGGTTTGTTGAGCGCGGTAGCAAGCATAGAGATCAATGTTCAATCGCGAATACAGAGATCAAAGATCAAATCAACTTTCCAGGTCAAGGAGTGGGGCAAGGTGCCGGCGTCGGATCGCAAGCCGCTCTGCACCGCGCGCCCCAATTGGCTCTCGCTGTCCACCACCTTCTTCGACAAGGCGAGTGTGGTGTACAGATTAGGAAACGTCGCCTGTCGAAAAATCGACAGCAAAACCAATTGGTAAACGGCGGTCACGCCGCGAGAGGGTGCGGGTCCGCGCTACGAATAAAGTTCGTAAAGGAAGAAACGAAGAGAAAACTAAAATGAAAGTGCCTGTCCAGATTGGGTGTATTGGCGGTAATTAGAAATCACGGATGATGATTAATAGTAACTTATCATGGGAATTAGTAAGCGAGTCATTTTCCCGAAAAGAGTAATGATAGAGCAATCTGTGGATGGAAAAAAAGGAGCTTTTCTTCATTAGTCGAGAGAGAGAGAGAGAGCGCAAACAGTCGAGTAATCACAGATTGTCCGCTGATCTGTACACGAATCGACAAAGCAGTGTTATTAGTCTCTCGATTTCTCATGGTTTCTCACTTTCTCTAACCGGCGAGACATTGTTAGTCTCTCTATTTCCCCTTCTTTCTCGCTCAATCTCGCGGTAGTTAAAAAAGAACACAGAAAATCAGTAAATCTCTACAAAGAAAGGAAAAGGAAACATTTCCGGAAAGAAAAGAAACATTTCCGGAAGGGATAAAAGTGACCAAACACGCGAGATGTTGCATAGAGATTGCATGGAAATGGTCACACATAGAACAAGATGGAATCTCCTTTTATCTGGGGGATAGTTTAGCACTGTCTCTTCAACTTTCGCACTCACTAGCCGGTCAGAGAGGCGAGAGAACAATCAAGTCTGGGGGACAGTTTAGCGCTCTTTACAACTACTATTTCGTCGGTCAGAGAAGGAAGAGATCGGATAAATGACGAGATTTGTTCCGACTTTGACTGCGCGGATAGAATAATAACATGGAAAGAGTGACGAACCAAAGGGACGTAAGTGGTTTTAATACAACAGCTATTTATCGCGATCGTGTCGAGCGTGAGAACAATTACCACTGTTTCGTTTGTCCGGACAGCATCACCCAATGGGACAGATATTATTTCGGGATATGTTCCCCGTATAACTGCGCGTAGCAACTCATGATACACAGAAACGTATACATAGAAACGTGAGAATACGGAACGTGTTTATCGTTATCTGACTATCCTGTGGTCTAGTAAGGAGTGTTGAGTACGCCCGCCCGTATATCAGACATCATTCGAAATGTATACCATTTTATTTGAATGGCGAAATGATAAAGGGGGGCTGATAAAGGGAGTCTTTCTGAACAAAATTCCATGTAGCGCCAAAGTGCGTCTCTTACCAGACTGACGGATTTTAAATAAAATTAATCTGTAAATTCTTACTTTCAGACGAAATGCCACCAGATCCCAATTGATCTGCACGAGATTCTCAGCTTCGATGAAAAAAATCTCATTCTGCACGCCGAACCGAACGTGACCGTGAGGTGTGTGGTGTGCAGCGACGAATGCTAAACGTCGCCTGTCGAAATTTCAATGACTCTTAATTTTTTGTCCACAGCAGCAAGAACCCATTGAGGTAAACAGGCAGGTTGAGACTTTATCATGTGTCTGAAACATATTCAAAATCGATTCAAGTTAAAAATTCTTGAATGTTCCAGAGAAGTCGTAGAGTACCTGGTGCCAAAGGGATACACGCTCGCCGTCTGTTTGGAGGTGATTTATTTATTTTAATAATTAAATTTAATTAATTATTTAAATATTTAAATAAATAAATTCAGGTCGGTGACGCGACGCTCGGAGGACTGGCCTTCGGTGTGGGCATGACGACCTACTCGCACAAGGTTTGGAAATATTTTTATTATCCAATTATGGGGTATAAAAAGATAAAGTTATTGGTTTATTTCACACACATTCTATGGGAATATTGCATTGAGCAAACGCATTCGTCTTTAATCACAAGCCTGAAACTCATTCGGAATTCTCCATTTCGACACCATTCGGAATCGTCGTTCCTCACCACACACCCCACCATTGCAGGTCGGCCTCTACCAGGAGACCATCTCCGAGTACGAAGTCGTCACCGCCAACGGCGAGGTACGGTATATTAGTTACGGTATCCTACCGTAACCCTACCATTATTGATTTAGCTTACCGTAACCCTACCGTATCTGGAAACAAGGAACAGCGTGGCGTGGTTACTTATTTTATAGCGGGGTGGTGTAATGACTGGGAGTGAGACGGTGTGCTAGTAAACGTCGCCCGCACAACACGCACTCCAGGTGATCACGGTCCGCGCGGACAACTCGCACTCCGACCTCTTCTATTGCCTGCCCTGGTCCCATGGCACACTGGGACTGCTCGTCTCGCTCAAGCTGCAGGTAAGAGATCAAAGATCGAAGATCAACATTGAGCTACAGTATTCCGCTGATCTGCCGCTGTGTTTTGGTCTACTTTCTCAGTCCACATTTGGAGCGGTTATCTGTAAATCTGTTGCCTAGGGTAAACCTCAGAGAAGTGTCCCTTAGTCTACCGTAATCAAATCGATATTTATTGATTGCAGGTGGTTCCCGCGAAGAAGTACGTGCACCTCAAGTACATTACGGTGAGATTATTGATTTTTTTAGAAACAAGGAGAGAACGGGACTGAAGGAGATACTGCAGAGGAGTGTTAATAATTCGCTGAAACTTACTTGGAAATGACAGCCATTCTGAATGCGAATGCGAATTTTTATGCGAAAGAAATTAAATTTTGCTGGTCAATTAATGATCTTTGATCTTTCCCTCTCAGGCCAACTCACAGGACGAATACTGCAAGATGATGATGAAGTACTCGGGCGCGAATGATAAGGAGGAGAAGGTGGGTACTATTTCAATTTCATACTATAAATAGGGTTCATATTCTCGCAGGAAGAGCCAGGCATGGTTATTGTACGCCTTAAGCCCGGAACAATTTCTTACACCTCTTTCAGGTCATCTAAAATCTAATTCCAGGTCGCGGACTTCGTCGAAGGCACCATCTTCTCGAAGGAGAAGGCGGTCATCATGCTGGGAACGTTCGCGGAGAAGAGGGATGCGCCGGATGTCAAGGTGGATTATTTTTATTTTATCTTTTAGTTTCTAGTTTTTGTTCAACCAGAAACAATCAGAAATCATCATCTAGTCAAGGCAAAAGTCTTTCGGGCGGATGGTGAAACATATTTCACTGCTCACAGAGTGATGAAAAATATTTTAAAAAACGTGAATTGAGGTGAACGACGTGTGCCTCTGGTACAAGCCCTGGTTCTACAAGCACGTCGAGAATATTCTGAAGTGAGACATGTGGATTTACCTCTGCCAACAGTTTTGATCTGTGATCTTTAGCTTCAATTTGATCTTTGGTCTCTCTTTAGTGCGGGTCGTAACCACGAGGAACTTGTGCCCCTCGAATCGTACCTTCTCCGTCACAATCGCGCCATCTTCTGGGTGCTCGAGTCGATGATCCCGTTCGGCAACCATCCCGTGTTCCGGTGAGTGCTTGATCTTTGATCTTTGGTTTCTGATCTTTGATCTTTCAGCTTTGTCTATTATCAATTTGTAAGTGAATTGATCACACTAGTATTGCTTAGTTTTTGTTCCAAGTGATTACTCTAGCCATTGCCGAGTTGGATCATGGTACAAACTTGTCATGGTAGGTTCTAAAACTCATCTTTGATCGCTTGCTACTCTCGCTGCTATTAACAAGCAACTGACTGAACTGATCTTTGATCTCGTCTTCCAGTCTCTTCTTCGGTTGGCTGTGCCCGCCCAAGCCGGCCTTCCTCAAGTTCACAACCACCCCGCTGATCAGAGAGTGGACCTTCGCCAAGCAGGTACTCTAGCTCAAGTTTAGCATTAACTCTCTTATGAATCGAAGAAAAACGTGCGAAACAAACCAAATCTAGTACCAATTGAAACCGCAGTGATATACTTTTCGGATAGGTTCCTACTCTGATTCACGAGAGCAGACATTATCAGAAATAAGTTTTTTTGTTGTTTTGTTTCAGAGTCCGTCTCTGTAATTGATTTTCTAATTAGCCACCGCTTACGAAATCCTTGTGAAACTCAACCGCGCAAGTTCAGTGACGAACCGCTCGCTGTTCATTTTACTTTATGCACTCATTTCAAGGTGTATTGTGGGTTGTTATTATCATAGCTGAAGAGTTGCGACCAGAATGGAATCGTATATTATAGATCAAAGACCAAAGAACACCCTTTCAGGTCTTCCAAGACATCGTCCTGCCGCTCGACACGCTCAAGGACCAGGTTGAGGAGGCCACCCGGCTGTTCGACAGGTTTTGTACTTTGATCTTTGATCTCTACTCATTTCACTGTTCAGAAACTTGTGATTATCACGTGATTACTCTATCACAGGCATCCGTTTTCAATATTGGTCTCTGATATTTGATCTCTCCCCTCTTAGATGGCCTCTGCTCGTCTACCCCTGCCGCATCTACGATCACAAGAGAGGCGCCCAGGGGCAGCTCAGGTGATTTTATTGTTTTTTTTTAGGACGAAGCGTACGGATAATCGATTCCCGCATTCCGCACGAGTCTTGTCGCAGCCCTGAAACGTATACGAAATTTTAGGGAACTTTTCTGTTTTTTTACCAAATCTACGACCAATCTGAGCGTGGTGGAGTAAGGAATGAGATTTATAGGGAGGGAATACTCTTCGAGAAAAGGCTGGGCCAGAAAATAGAGAGTTGTCAATAGTAGTAGTTCTACTGTCTGCCTTGTAATATAACATGCTCATGCATCTAACATGCTCATACCCGCTTTATATCCTTTTTGCGGCAACAAATATCCATCCGCAATCCTACCCTATTTCAGACAAATTATTGTACTTTACCGTATTCCACTTCATTTTAGGTGCTATCACAGTCTTCAAATCTACAGTAATCCTACCGTATTCTAGACCCCCGCCCGCCTCCCGTATCACGCCCGGCACCAACTTTGCCATGTTCAATGACCTCGGCGTCTATGGCACGCCCGGACAACTGGAGAAGAAGTTGCCCTACAACCCGACCCAAGCGATGCGAGACATGGAGAAGTGAGTGTGTGGTGTGCCTATTGGTAAACGTCGCTCTGTCAAAATTTGCATTGCGTGAGGATAATTAGTAAACGTCGCCCTCGCAGGTTCACGCGCGACGTCGGCGGCTACTCCTTCCTCTATGCTGACCTGTTCATGAATGAGGAAGAGTTCGAGCAGATGTTCGACCTGACCCTGTACAAGAAGGTGGGGTTGATCTTTGAACTTTGTTGTTTGTAGTTTGATCTTTGATCTCTGATCTTTCCAGGTCCGCAAGCAGTACCACTGCGACGGCGCCTTCCCCACGCTCTACGAGAAGGTTCATTATTTAAAAAAACTTGAAATTAGAACTCGCAATTCATTGGAAAATTTTGTTCCAATAAGAGTCCTAGTGCGGGTTGAGATAAGTTTCACAATGCCAATATCTACTGACGAGCGTGAAAGATTTGATGGAGACTTGGTATCTGATTGAATTTTAAATATAATTATTATTTAATTAAATTAATTCAAGATCCGTCCTGAGGTCGACGTTGTCGCCATCGGTGAGCAGTACGCTAAGAAGAACAATTAATTAAGCTAATTAATTCACTAATTAATCACCGTTTACGTCTTCACTATGAAAGTTTTGCTATATAACGATAAAGTTCTCTCAATAACCAATTTTTCACCAGGATTGAACTTATACAAGAAATGACATCACTTGTTAGTGCCTTGCCCTTTCCCCTTCCTCTAGTATCGACAATAACGAGACGAGTCTGAACAAGTGAACAACTGATCTTCGCCAATGGGATGACGTCTCCTCTACGCGAGAGATTACGATGAGTGAGAGCTGGTTCTCTTTTTTTATTTTTTTCTTGCTTTTTCTTCTCAAAAACCATCAAGTCTCTTTTCTTATCCATTTAATCATCTTCAAATAATTGATAATGATAGTGCATAGAGTCTGATCAACTGATCTCCGGCATTCCTCAATGCGAGAGACAACGATAAAGTGAGAGACTCGTTCTCTGTCTCGTCTAATTTTTCTTCTCAAAAACCATCTGATCTGTCGTCTTGCACTTTCATCAGTGGGGTATGATCTCCGACATTTCTCTAGGCGAGAGACAACACAAAATCGAGAGTGTCCCTCTTATCTGTCACGTTTCCTCCCCACAGCGTGCCTGTTCCACCCAGAGACAGAGAGGGGTCATTTATCTTATCCCTCTCCTGCCTGACTCTCTCGATTCTCCATGCTCTCTCGCTCACTCTGATCGACCAGTTCATTCGTCTTCTCATTCCTCCGCTCTTTCCCGATCGACTTCCCCTGATCGCGCCCACTCTTTGACTCATCTAACAGCCGAGATCTCATTTTTCAGCATTATCTCTTACTGATTGCCAGCTATTGGTTAGTAATCGCGTTCTGTCAAACCGTTTCAAGAATCGACTCTATTTCATTGTGGTTGCACATTATCAATAAATTCGAAGCAGTGATCGACTGATTATTTACGCCCTCAATCTTATCAATCCGACATCTCCGACCGCTCGTTGAGTCATCCCTTCATTGTTCTTCATTCTTGTTGTTTATTCCGGAAGTGGCACCCGGGAAAAGCTGAGCTGTGTTGAAAATGTTATCTTCATTATTGACAAGTAGTCATTTATTGCTGATACTGTTCATTCCGGAAGCTCAGCCATGAGGCCTATAAAAGCCAGTCATCTCCTCTATTCATAGATTAGCAACTGACCCACGCTGATTCAAGCCAAGCATACCCTCTGGACAGCCTCCGAATTTCGCGTTGGTGCAGCGTGCCTTCTTTCTCCCTATTCTACCCCCATTTTACAACAGTGCCTTGATCTCCTGGTTTAGTTTACCATTTTTTTATGCAACTCGCTCGATCCCCGCATATTATTCGCATTGCTTTCGCTCGTGATGTGTTGAGTTAGTGTTTCTAAACTGCGTCAAACTGACAGCGGCGAAAAACTTCCGGATCGCCCGAAATTCGCATCATTTAAGCAGTCCTCTCTCGATTTTTCCTTGTCTCTCGATCTTTCTGCTTGCCAAGAGAGCGTGAAAACGAAGAGAGCTCTTGAGAGCCATTCAATACGCGACTTTTGCATCCCACGGCGCGTCCGCTCATGAGTAATTAATCTAATCGCTGACTAATTCAGCAGGCAGCGATGAAATCATCCCTCGTCATCTTGTTAGCGGTAGTTGGATACGCTGCCGTAGTGCCGTCGACGGAGAGAACGAAACAGGTGAGTCACTGGGACGGTATCGGAACTGACAAGGGAATCTCGAAATCTCACGAAGAGAGATCTGAAATTAACCTGTGTGGGCAAGTATTGCGCACTATTTTACCGATACTGAGCCTGCGATTCTAATAGTCACGAAACTGGCGATAATATTTCTCCGCCACTGAAAATCATAAGTTTCATCCATTTTTAATTGAAACGGATATGTTTCACCCTCGGCTCATCTGCTTTGAAATACTTCTTATTTTTGATCGGCTGCGGGCTCGGTAACGAAATAAAATAATAGTTCTGTCGATCGATCTTTCAAGTACGCGTCTTTTTTATCATTATTTTGAGATTGCATGCATTTTTCTAAGACATTTGAGCACTTGCCGGTATAGAAAGCAAGAAAAATAGGAGTAATCCGTGCACTTTCCAGCTCAAATCCCTGTGGAATCTGGAGCGCGTGACGGAGTGCGTCCTCGGCTACTCGGCCATCCACTACAACGACTACGGATGCTGGTGAGCGATATTATAATTTAATAATATAATATCATTCGGATCGTGTGGGGTAGGCATTTTGCCAATCACTTGTGTTTCAGCGACACATTACATTCTTGCGAGAACCTTGTAAGACTAATTATAGGGAGAAAACTTTTCTAGAAAAATTCAACCCTTTGTTGTTTATTCAATCATAACTCAGGCTCCTTATTGCAGGTGTGGTCCGGGCGGCTCCGGAACGCCTGTAGACGGCATTGACGAGTATGTTATTTTTTCTGATGCAGCATCCAGAACCTAATGCTTGGGGCAGTTGCTGCAAGCGTAAAAAATTGCTGACTTGCCCTCTGCAGCTGCTGCATGCACCACGACAAGTGCTACACCGCTGTAGAAAATGGTGTTCTAGAAATTTTTAACTAATTCCAGTAGCAGCGCGCATTTGCTGTAGCTGCTGCATATTAAGCACCCCTTTGTATTTTTTCGTAGATCAGATATGATCAATCGTGTTGTCATCATCAACCCTTTTAGCTGCTGCATGCACCACGACAAGTGCTACGACGCCGCCGTCGACAACGGCGTCTGCTTCGACACGGCGTTCGAGTACGTCGAGCCGTACGATTGGGATTGCGGAGCGAACCATACGGCGGTTTGTACTGGTGAGTATCTCCAATTGACTCAATACTAGTGAACATTGCAAATTGCGAATAGGGGCATTAGGTATGAAGTTAGTAGAAAAAAAGTAAAGAAGGAAATTGCCAAACCTACTAGCACAGATTGCGGAGCGAACCACACCGCCGTGTGTACTGCTGTTTTTTTTTCAAATGACAGTATTTGACGAGACTAATATTGCGAAGTTGCCCTGGGATATCGCTTTTGAATGAAAAGTGCAGATATGTTTCATCACGTTCTCTAATCGCAAATCATCCTTCCAATTCGTTAGTGTTTGGCTATCTGGTAAAATAAACGAAATATCAAGATCAAGTGAAGTAATTGGTTTACACATACAATATATACATAGGTACACATGGAAGTTCGATGTGTCTTCAACTTTAATTCTTCAGACCCCTTGAATCCTCCCTCGTGCATATTTTGAAAATTATGAAAATATCTTCTCCAGGGGGGATAAATAAATTCGTACTTGCAGACCCATCGAATCCTCCCTCGTGCAAGTCGGCCCTGTGCAAGTGCGACGTCGACGTGGTCATGTGCTGGCAGCAGTTCCCGTATCCGGAGAAGAAGGTAAAGAAGATTACAATGGCAACCACAGGGAACCATTAACATGGGTAGACGATTAGACGGTTAAAAATTTCTAGTGTGAGAGATGAGCGCAATATGCTGGAAGCAGTGCCCGGAGAAGAAGGTAACGATAATAAAGACTAGTGCATTTAAATTTAATTGCGGGTGTCACAAAAATGTGGAGGCGGTGAGCAGTCTTTTGCGATTTTACACCGATTCAGCTTGCGATAGATTTTCGATAGAAATCATTGGTTTTTTTTATTATTTCGTTAGTTAGGCGTTATCAAGCGTTCTCAACCATGGGATATCCCTGTGTATTCCTCGTGCTTTTCCCATAAAAACTGGAAGTCCTCGGCAAACAATGATGTGATCTTCTGTTCCATTGTTCTGTTATTGGCATTCCGGAAACGACTTTCTAACTAAGGAACCATACCTTTCCCTGGACTCTTGTATGGTCAACGGAACATTCGGGCGATCTTTGCATTCTTCCGGTTGGGTCTGCCGGTGACATTTAGCGAGAGATCACTCTAATAAGCTGTTAGTTTCGCGTCCAATTAGGAAATGCCGTCTGATTCAATTTTATAGAGAAGTTTCAAACTATATTCTTGGGTACACCCGAGTAAGTTCTGGGACAACGATCTGTAATTTACGGAGAACTCAACGGGGAAATATTTATGAAGTTTCTCCTAACGGGAAACAGTGAGCTTTTGGAAAACAATACATAGTGCAGCGATTAGAGTAGAACTCTGATCCATATTTTTTGTTTTTGAACGGGGACAAGTCCCTGAAAGCTCACAATTAGCAACAATTCCCTGTAAAAAGTGCATGAAGCCAATGTCAGCCTTCAATCCGTCGGTCCCTTAGGATCAGGCCAATTAGCAACTATTTCCTGCACACTACACGTCGCGCATTACCTTCCGTCACCTTCCACCTGCTCCCTATTCTGCGTAGTAGTATCGGAAACATTGTACAAGACCCGGAAATGATCGCTGATCGCCACTTAATTTCCTCCAGATACTTCCGCGTTTATAGACTCATGGTATTTTATTTACACATGAATTTGGCAAGGAACTTCCGGATTTCGATGATGAATTACTACCTACATGCGAAATTTGAATTCCCCGAATGATCTGTCCCAGAAATATATCATTCGCCTAGTATCCAGCGATCTCAGGCGCTCAAAAGTGCGCATATCAGAACAACTGTTCGTTTTGCGTGCATTTTCACAGGATTTTGAGCTGAAGTTCCAAACACGGTTACTTGGCACTTTTCTAGCACAGTATCTCGCCGGTCATAGTTGCGAGTGTGTAGGTTAGAGTAAGAGCGGTATAGAACGGCACAAAATACATGCCGAATGATCTGCTCTCAAGAATCAGGTCTAACTTCGACTGTTTTTCAGCTCAAGTGTAACAAGATCGAACACGCCTTCAAGAAGGACACTACCGTCTTCGAGCACTGAAAACAACCTGCTTTATTCTGTCTCTGGCTCCTTTCTCTGACTCTCTCCATTTCCCACACTCTCTAGCCTTATCTAACCTGCAAGATTCCCTTTCCAAGCCATTTCTTTCTGATCAGAGTCCCGTTCTTTAGTTCATGCACCTAATCAAATCGTATCCGTTTTTCACTCGTTCACTTCCCGCCATAATTGTATACTACAAGTGATTTCATCCCCAGGTTCTGTGTCTATTTGTGAAGTGCATACATTTCCGAGTCGTAATAAAGTTCCTCGTTTGCGCATAATTAATGGAAATTTGATGTCTGCTCATGAAGTAAACAGCGCGAGTGCATGTGAAACTTCCCGAATCAGGAGAACACGCGCTTTGGATTTTAAACGAATGAAAGTGGGTAACGTTTCTTCGCAAGCGTGTTTCACCCTCTACAATTGCGCAAGTTTAATATTTGTTAGCAACTTCCTGAGACACTTCCCGCATCAGAAGAACTTGTTTTTCCAAATGAATAAAGTGGATAACATGCATTCCGCAAATGATTCTCACACCTTGATAAATTAGGCAATGCTAATGCGTCACACGATCAACATTCTTTAGCTTTGCAACAAATTCCTGTGAAACTTCCTGATCCAGGAGAATATGTGCTTGTGTTATTTTCCAGAGAGAGCAACGCGCATTCCGCAAACGATTCTCACACCCTGATAACTCAGGAAATGTAATATGCGTCACACAATCAACATTCCCTAGCTTCGCAACATGTTCATGAGAAACTTCCCGCTTCATAAAAACATGCTTGCGATTTTTTCCAACGAAATGTAGTGGACAACCTATGTCACAAGCGCCTCTACAGTTGAACTAGTGTAATATTTGTCATATAATCAACATTTCATGCAACTTCCTAACCATAAGTAACTTCCTGCATCAAGAGAACATCGTTTTTCAATGAAACAAAGTTGGGAAAAACAGGTCGCGTTTCGCAATCCGATTCACACCTTGCGATCGAACTGGGCTAATGTAATATCTGTGACTCAATTAACATTCCAAAGCAACACAAATCCCTGAGGACTCTTGGCGGCCATCTTTTCCCATTTCGCAATCGCTTCTCCCACCTAGCTAATCGAGAGAAGGCAGTTTTGGAGAGGGGTTTCCGTCTATTTCGCTGACCGACGAGAGAGCATTCAAAGCTAGGAGAGCCGGATATTTATAACTGCACCCACTGCCGCTTTCTGCCTCGCAGTCGCACGTGTGCCATTGTTCTCGATTTTAGCCGTCGTAGCGGCGCTTAAATTGGTGTGACGTAGAAACGACGCAACGCAGCCAAAGCGTCAATCTTTTAAAGTCTCTACGACGTTTTGTCGCCGCTGCTTCCGAGAGACCGGGAAACATAAACACTCCCGGCTATTGGACATTTATGACGCAAACAGAACAGGTGTTTCTCGGAACCGAGAGAACGCTATAGGAAGTAGGAAATCAAAGGACCGCTTTGGGTAAAGGGCAGCGCCCCCAGTGTTCGATCGCGCTGTCTCCGGTCTGGGAGAGCGAGAGAGTGTATGAAATCGAGAGAGTGCACGAACTTCGCGGGGCTCGGTCAGGCATACATCCCTGAGGTCACTGAAATGAGTCAAAACCCGAGTTCGCAAGCCCATTATGACGACGTGTAATGGCGTCAGTGCAGTTGCATTGCAACACTTGCGATTGAATCTCGCTCATTTTATTGCGGCAAATCAGAAAAGGCACATTTTCAAAGAGAAGGGCACAAACGAAGCGTATCAACCTGACTTCTTGCAATATTTTTGTATTCGCGCATACACTGCACATATTAAATTCTTGAACGATTTCTGAATTTCAGTGATTTCTGAAACCTATCCAAGTCAATGTCCGAAAATGGTGCTCCGTCCCCAAAGTATAGGTGCATATCTTTCTCACGCTCTGATCTGAATTGCAGAGCACGCGGAAGAACATGGAATGGCTGATATAGGTCGCCGGCTAGCATTTGGCTCCTTCCTACATTCCACAATCTGAATCACTTACACAGACACCACGCAAAGTTTGTGGCCCCTGAAAGATCAATTTGAAAGATACATCTGATAATGGACCAGACTAGGCTACGAAATACAGCCGACCTTGTATACGTTAGTCTGTAATTGCAATTTCTGCAAGGTTGCATGATAAATATGACCCCTGACCACCATGATGTTATCCTGTTGCTGGCCATAGCCGGAAGTTCTCCAGGGAGAGGGCTCAGAAATAGGGCTACGATAAAGCATCTTCATTCAGCGAGCTCTCTCTTTACTCTAAGCTGCAAGAGAGCATGCCGAATGAAGAGACGGACGATAAAAACTCCTGGCGCCCGTCCACCCTCCTTCCGGAATCGTAAACTCTTGAATACTTGAGCAGTTCTCTGATGTCAAGTCATCAAACTTCTTTTGCCCGCCATATTTGTGGTTCCTTATGAGTGCGATGCATTCATTCGGATCGTCTATCCCTCTCATTGCGCAATAATCTCTCGCCGCTCTTACTGACGAGAGACAAGGCGAGATGACTCCTTCATCCTTGTTCCTGGGATGGGTTGTTCGCACGTATCCTAAGAATAGTCCGCGTTCCCGCTCCCTTGCATGAGTTATTCGGAAGGCCAGACGAGAGCGTCATTTTTCATTGGCACGTACCCGTTCGATATAATGACTGCAAACATATTTCATGTCATGCTGTTATTGCCCTGACACTGCCACAAAAATCACAATAACGATTTCGTAAAATGCGCAGTCCCTGATATTTGATATATTCTGCAATCTAAAGATCGCTGCAGCAAAGTCCATTTACATATCGGGGGATCCCCTATTATCTTCTACTCACTATATTTATCCCACAACTTCGCACTAGCTGACCGAATTACAGAACATTCCTACACTTTTCCGCATCCCTGCATTTCCTAACCATTTCTCGGTATCCAGCAATGTTACGACACCTCGGTCTGGCTCCTTAGCCGACGCCTACTCCTGTCGCGGCTCAGTCTTCTCTAACCCTCTCCGTTTCGCATGCTCTCTAGCCCTCTCTAACTTCCAACTCCAGCCACTTGCCTGTACTTTCTACGTAACTGCCCCCGGTACTCGAGCTCGAGAGACCAGAAACGGACCAAATCGTCCGGAAAAGTGTTCTGCGGACATCCCAAAATAGTATGCGGCATAGAGGGGCCGCTAGACACTTACAAGGGTTGTTGTTAGCGTTGTTGCCGCAATAGCTGTACGTGCATTTTGCGCTATTTTCTCGTGTGTCATTCAGCTGCGCTCTTTAAAGGTTGCCTTGAAGTACAATTGCATTCGCCACCGACTCGATTGCCCTGCGTAAAACGGGCGAACTTTTCAGCGTCATTGCAGCTAACCATTTCTCAGTATCCTGCACGGTTCTATGCAGAAACCTAATTCCGGAACCATGACATCGGAGCGGCAATTCATTTCGAACGATCCCTATTTCTCCAGTCTGAGGGGAAGCCAAACACCAACGCCTGCCAACTTGCCGAGTCTCTCGTGTCCACTCGTTGCACACACAGTGGCCATCTATTTCCTCCTTGAGCAGAGATTTTCCTATTCACGACTCTCCTCGTTTCCCACACTATCTCTCCCCGTCTTACCGGAGAAATGAAAACGAAAAACTGCTTCCCGAATCGTCAGTACTGTCAGATGCAAGTGGTTCCGTGTGTGTGGAATGAGGAAGACGGCGTCACACGCATGTATTTCTGGCGTGATTCAGCCACAGGACCGCGGCCTAAATAAGCTTCTACCTTCCGTTCCCCATTTTTAGTTTGCTCTTGTTCCCCTGGCGCCGGCCGGGCTGCAACGTAGGCAATTTCCGGCCGACCTCTTCCCGGCTCTGGCCTATTCCGGGGAGTACTTGACCTACTCTGCTTCCTTGTTCCTTCTGGCCTCTCATTTTGCATGACGGCGAGAGATTGTGAGAAATGAGGAGAGACAGGGGCATTGTTTCGGGGAATGGAAAAGGGGAAGCAGGTAAGAGGGGAATCGTAGAACACTCCGACAACGAGCGAGCAACCGGAAGGGCGGCTGAACATTGCGAAACAGAGTGACGCTGTTGCATACCAAGGCTGTTCAAAAATTTAGCGCACTCCTCATTTCACATGTTCTCTCGCCGGTTAGAGGGAGCGAGAGAACATTGCTAAATCAGGACTGCGTTATTTTTGAACAGCCCTGCTGCATACGACAGTTCTTCGAGAGTAAAGGGCAGAACAGACTGTAGTCTTTTCGCTCAGTTAAAATGGGAATTCTTTAAAGATCGTGGGTGGTAATCATTCTTCGAATTTTATCGAAAAGTACATGGTAGAGTGAAGTCTGCTCATGGTCATATCACGCCTGGTCGAAGTTAAAAAGTTTTGGCCAACTATAATGGGTAAAATTTCCTGAAAATTCTTTTAAGTGCAGACGAGAGTCTACTATGCCTCGCCCCCTGTAAAAGTGGCGAATGTTTGTCTAATGATCATATTCCTCGAAAAACTGTAAAGTGCAGGCTAGAGTGGAGCCGACAGGGCATTTTCGCGCGCCGAACTTGGGGCCCTTCTAAATAGGCTGGAAACGCTCCGGATGCTTGACATTCCGAGCGCGGCCTGTCAGGAAGCTGCTGGTTTAGTTCCTGATCATTTTCCGGAAGGAGGCGATTGGCCCCCTACTATTCCTGTCAGTAATTGCAAAAAAGAGGGTCACGCAATGTGTGAAAATTAAGATTATTATTTTCAAAAGCCACCAGCGGATCGACAAGCGAACATTTAAGTTTCTGATCAAACTTACGGAAGTCGTGAAACATATCCCGCCTCAACAATTCGAAATATTAAAAAAATGCAGTCGCCATTCCAAGACCCCAGCACTGAAGTATCAAGCAAAATCATTGCTGCTGATTTCAACGATAAAAACCGTCTTCCAATAACTGTCCTCTCTGCCGGCGGGCCCGCAAAATATGCGATGGCACGTCTATGCATCAGGAACAGTGTAGGAGAGTTCACTTCCTCATCGCTCACTCCCGACTGGTACTGACTAGGCTTCAGAATCGCGGTTTTAAATGCAATCAACGGGTGCACGTTTACATAAGAAAAAAGGGTTCACTTCCTCATCTATACTCGGTCAAGCAGATTCTAGCCGAGTTCGTCCCTCTACCATCAGATTCCGATCCGGCACGTCTACCTCATAAGGGAGGGAGTTCACTTCCTCATGTCTCTCTCCTGCCTGACTATACTTCAGAATCCCCGTTGATGATGCAATCCTTCATTGCTCCTGAGGTAGACGTGCATAGATGGAGTTCACTTCCTCGTCTATTCCCTGGCCTCCTCCGGATATCCCCCTGTGTTGGTCTCTGTCAACGTCGTCGACGACGACATAGAGTCGCAATTGCAGTGTAAAAACGAGCGAGCAATGGAGCGAGATGACTCAGGAATAGGCAGGGGTTATGCAACTTCCTTGTTGAGTGCTCGCTCTGCGAAATCAAGGTATCAATCAAATTGCGTCGTTTCTCTGCACGCAACGCCTTTCCTGTGCAGTATTGGCCTGAAACTGTGGTACTTTGACGTCAAAGTTCCATTTCGTTCTGCCATAAGTCAGAAGGCCTCCTTGTTGGGCTTCGCGCGCAAAGTTCGCGATCACTCCATTTAGCGGTCATTTTATTGACCTGGCTGCCGGGCTAGATAGCAGGGAAAATTAAGATAGTCAGGCCAAAGGGATTCCTATTAGAGACTCGGCGATCCTTGCTTGAGCGTTCTGTTTACATCATTAAGCAGATTGGTTGCGGCTTTGGCTTCCTCTCAATCGCTAACTTTTGAAGATGCATTGCTTTCCGCTTTCAGGCAAATTTGATTACCGGGGCTTCTCATCAAGCGTTAACTTTGAAATGAAAACGGTGTGAGTCTTCGATCAGTCACAGCAAATTTGAGCCGATTAAAGTGGATGATTTCAGCTCGTAAATCTTCCAAATTCGGATGCACTAGAAATTCGACATCATCTTGCACAGACACTTTACACGGCACGTGTCGATTTGGAGTGAATGAGGAAGAGCTTAGCATGCCCCAAACCCCAAACATCCTCATTGGAATTTAATCAAGTGTGGTCAAGTTTTCCGAAACTGGAAGGGATTAGTTGACGTAAAACTGATCACAACATCAGCTGCAGTTCGTTCAAAAGATCATTTTAGTGCCAGCAAGATCTTTTCATTTCCAGCGATACTCCACTCGGATCTTATTTTCCGACTCGGAACGTGCGAAAAACCGGTTGTATGCCGCCCGGAACTAATAAAATCCTAATTGGTCGCGGAAGTACAAATCATTCACACAATGGAAGTTCTTGTAAGCCTTTGTCCAGCACGTTGGCCATAGTCTGTTTTTCTCTGTTTTCTGCGCTTTTCATATAGAGAACTTGCTTGAGGAAAACTGCGTTTATTACTCTTAGAGAAACGACGGAGACAAACATTCTAGTACAATGCAACGATGGGCGGACGAGAGCAAGGCTCTGTGAACCGCTCGAAAATTCTTCAGAAGTCGAACGAAAAAAAGGGAGAAGAGGAACCCGACATAGTTGGCGTACATTGTCTAGTGGGGGTAATGCGAGATCATTTCGCTTAGGAAGGAGATGGTTGATCGGAAGAGCTACCCGCTTTCTGATCTTTGAACTTTGTCGAATCGGGTAAGATTGGAGAATCATCGGGACTACGGTAGGTCAGGGGGCAAGAACACTCAACACACTACTAGCGACCTAGGCAAATGGGGCAACGATGGGCAGACTGGCACGGATGGGGCAAACGACAGGAACAAGATGTAATTTAGAATGAGAAAAGGGAGGAGAGACGAAGGGCTCTCGATATGCGGCACAATATGACCTAATGTACAGTACAGTGTCTAAGTGTTACGAGTCACACGGAACTCTTGTGATTCTCAGTATCGGAAGCCTCTTCGCTGCCTCTTCTGGGGCAAGAAACCAGAGTAGGTGTTGAAGTTGAGGGTGATGGACTTGATAGATTCGATGCACTTGCACGTGCCTACCGACGATTCGTCATCTTCAAGGTCGGCTGGGGTCCAGGAATAGATTGTTGCCTGTAAATACACAAATAAGCATGAAAATACCAAACTTTGTCCGGAATAAGTCAGTCATCGATCAGTAAGCTACCTACCTTTTCCTGCCCGAGACACAGCGCTCGACAGTCTTCGCCCTCTATGTCTTGTTCCTCATGAGCGATCGGTCCGTCGATTTCATGGTTGTAGAAGCGATCACGCTGCTCATCATCTGCAATGCAAAATATGCTCAATTTGCGCCTCGCATTGTCTGATTTAGTCACCCAATTTCGTCATTTATGCACACCGACCATGCGGGTGGTGGGCGCTTCGTCTCGTGCGTCAGAATTCGCCGATTTTCCCCGCACATTTTACGGTGCTTTGACTCTACCAGCCAAGTCGCGGTTCTAGATTCCGCGGCGGTGTGGTTCGTTCGCCCAACCGTGAAGCGAGCACTGTAATCCGGCTCTGCGAACCATCCAGCTGAACGCCATCGCCACTAACCACCACTAACCCAAAATCCACCCTCACATGGCCAAACACTTCCGGAGATTCGCGGAAACGCACGTATATTTCCCCATCACGTCACTTTTCTCCCGCAAGCAAGCTATCTGGTTATCGCCGCGGCCCACCCCACCTCTCTCAAAATGGAGGCGCGCGCCCAATTCCCCTGGGGCCTTTCCGGGTCGGCGGTATTTCCGAGTATGAATGTTTCTCTCTATCTCCTCCTTGCTTGTTCTAAGCTCTTCGGCTGCTGCGCCCACTCAATTCACACCCGGGTCCGGAATTTAGTTCACGGGCCGGATAATCGTCCTCAAAAGCGGAAATGGCGAGTATGTGGCCAAAGTTCGGATGTCCTCCGGATTGCACGGGTCGGAACCGGAACCCAAAACCCGCGCACAGGACCGGAACCCAGAACCCGGCCCGGCTGCTTCCGGTCGTGATGGTTCGGCTAATGACATCAACTAGACTGTCTGGACGCTGACATTTGACTGTACACTCGACAGGAAGGAAGGAAGGCTACTCGCCCCACGTCACCTACAGAGCCTTCGGAAGGCTGCACATCGCTTCGCTAGTCATCACCCCTCCTCGGCTTAAGCAAAGAACCCAATTTCGCCGACTATAGGGGGGCTATCCTGAACGCGGCGGGCCTAACTCGGCAACGAAATTGCTACTTTCCAGGCTATTTTTGTTGCACAGGCGCACCGACCCACATTGAGCTACAGTACCCAGGGTGGGAGAGAAGTTTCCAGAAGATGTGTGTTTGATTCCCGGAAATGATGCAATTCCCTGAGGGCGGATGCGTTCGGACAAGGAGGGAGCAGCGGAGATAGGAAGCAGATATCAGCAAGTGTTGTAGGAAATTCGATTTCCACCCTCCCGCGCCCTCTCAACGAAATGTCATCCCAATCAGCGGAGGGGGTGGAGGAGATGTGCAATCGCAGTGCAGAAAAAAATGGAAATATGTTGAAAAGTAGCGGCCAGTGCTCAATTCAAGAAATGCATCTAGTGCTTCTAAGCTACTGCAGCTGACCAAGTGATCACTGTGCCGGGGTAGGGAACAGGAATTGAATTGCACCTTCGCATTCGAAAACACGAGAACTAGGTTCACCTACTTGTTTTGATCGAATCGCGAGCACAAGTTCAAAGCCGTACATTATTTGCGCTACAACTGCAGCAATACGGTGAATTCCTGTAGTTCCCTAGGGGATGAAAATATGCGAACGGAAATGAGGGTGTGGTGGTATTTCCATCTTGATTGCCTAGGGGAGGTGGCGGGAAAAAAAGCAATAAGGAGCGCCGGCCATAATTGAGCGTCAATAAGGAAGCAATTATTATGCGATGATGCGTGATGGTTGATCAGCGCGCTAGAGTAAGTCATTTCCTCTAAATAATCAGTCTAATGAGGCCAACGAACCTTCATCTAAGCAGAATCCAACCATCGTATCTTCGTTCTTTTGCAGGGCGCCGGAAAGACTTCGACTCTTGAGGAAGCAAAGTTTGTCTTTGACATTGTACTCGAAAGCCAGGCAGGAAGGATCGTCTCTGCATTCGATGGCGCAGGATCTTAATTAATTAGTTAATTACCCGTTTTTAAGCTATTTTCGTTGTTATTTGTAGTACGGCAAGTGATCGGGGGCACCGCACTCGTTTGTAGCCGAACGATTCCCAGAGCTTTCGAACTCTTTCTCTTCTTTTATTTCCGCCATACAAAACATTCGACCGATTTTCGATCTCTATTGTCCTACAGTCAAAATATTGCCGAGAACGATGGAAAAACTTTTGAGGGAATGAGCACAATACGGGTTCTCTTGCGCTTTGCCTAGCTATTTCAAGCATTGTCGACAATAAAGCTAATAAATACCTGTGATCGACGCCTCTGACCCTGTGGTAGTCGGCGCCCGCTATGCTGTTGCCCGTTTCCGTGTTGAAGCAGCGTACTGCAAAGAAAATTTGTTAATGGGCTAACGATAAATGCAGGCCCGCACATCAGCGATTCCACCCGCTCTGCCGTCGTCATTCACTAGGAAATGCAGATCAGCCTCCAACCCGGACCCGGAACGAGATTTCTCCAACCCCCACTCGACTTCTGCTACTGAAATATTCCGCCTTGACCCGTGTCACGAAATGTCGCTTCGCCGCCTAAAGATCGAAAAAGAAACTACTAATACACCGCATCACTCGTCGCGACTGTTGAACTTTGACACGGTGTCGTTTCATTGAAGTGTCTCCAAATAGCCAAACATCAGATACGCTGCTGACGTGACGAAACCCTCTTCACCCAATCTCTAAAGATGCTCGATTCGCCAAATCCAGTGAATCAGAGTGTGGATAATCCGGGGCAGGATTTCACACTCGCCAATTTCCACTTCCTTCTACGTTTTGTTGTGCCAGGCAGTGGTTTCTAAGGAAAATAACTGGTGTATACTTATTTTGCCGCGCGCGTTGATCCTCTTATGAGGATTACAGCGCGCAGTGCTTCAGCATAATACCGCACACATTTTTCCGCCGCTGTTATGATGATTTTCGAAAAGCGACGATGACATCGGTTAAGCTCTGCGATATATCATCATTGCACTAGAACGCCCACATCGCTGATCTAATTGGCCTGTTTTCGAACTGATTGTTCTGATCAGATTTCCTAGTGAACCAGTTCTTGCACCAGGAAAAGTTCTAGACGCTTATCTGTACATCAAGACACATGCTATCAATGAGACAAACAAGGCGCGGCCGAATCGCTTTGTTCGTACACCATGTCCGGGCGACGTTTATCATTCACTGATCACTCAGCGATAAGCGACAAATACCGAGGAAGCCCTAGCGCGGATTCAAAAGTTGCCATGCACTCAAGGAGATTTGGACAGTAATAGCCCTGCACCTATCGTTAGCCCAAATTTTGATATTTTTTTCGAGAATCAAGTGGGGCCAATTTGTAGTTACCCCAAGAGAAGTGTCTGGCAATGAAAGACCAAAAAGTGACCAAACATCAGATGTGCCCTAATGACAAGGATAGCACGCATTAAAAGTGATTACTCACCAGAAGCAAGCGAGGTCCTGATTGAAGATAGGAGGATCACGTTCATTATCAGAAGAAGTCGTTTGCTGAAGCTCAGTCCTCGATTGACGCCGAAGAACCTGGCGGTTACGGTAGCCGAATTTTGCGCTGCGGACTCCTGCTGTGGGCTACTGTAGCAACAGCTGGTGCTGGTTCGGTGGGGTGCGCGGCGGGTCAGGTTGATGGCTTCTTGGCACTGTTGGTCTTCCGGCAAGTAGGAGCTGGTGGACGGTTCTGAGGTGGACGGCATAATGGCGCCGAGAAGGGGTGGAGCGAGGCGGGGAAGTAGAAGGGAGAGGAGGGGAGGAAGGGGGAAGGGGAAGAAGGCGAAAGGGGCAGTCCTGGGGGCGGAGCGAGAAAGACTGACTGGCGGCTGGAGGAAGAAGAACCTCACCGGTGAGCTCGACCCTTGGCGAAGAAGTCTGGATCCAACAATGAGCCGGTGGGCCTTCCCGGACCGAAAGGGGGCGGAGCTTCGCGGGCTGATTCCTTGAAGTGCCTCCGTTCAAAAGCGAAACTTCCGCCTTCTCGCGACTGAATACAGCAGACCTTTTTGAGGCGGGTCGCACGGAGGAATAGAGGGCGGAGCCCCGGGCTGTGGAAATAAATGCTGATATTTATAGAAAGAGTTCCAGGCAGAAGTGATAAGGGAAAAGATAAGTAACAATCTGTGGTCACTCCCGCACAAGGTTCCGCCAGATTTATCGCTAGAACGTAGGGATCCCGCGATCACAAAGTTTCCCGGAAGCTAAATCGGTTTCAAAATACATCAAGAATTTAGAAACATTCAGCCACCAATTCCTCAAAGTGTGAGAATCGCCCACAAATCAGGATCAGCGTCCATTGACGTCGCCTGAGCCAGGGCTATGGTCGGTGCGCCTGAAAGCCTCGGCTCACGGAGAGAATTTCAAATGCATTCGCGCAGATTTACGGACGAAAGCGTCCCCCCAAAGCGCTGTGAAAGCTTCTTCCCTGCCCCCGGATTTGTATGCTGACGTAACCGCTACAGGAGCCTGGAAATAGAGCAGCCGTAGAATGTCGATCTGTTGATTGAAGAACCGTAAAATGCGAAACCGGCGCTTGCCGGGTCCAGAGAACACACAGAGCCGGGAAAAAGCGGCCTATCAGCGGGAAACAATCGCTTCCGGTTGCTGTTCTGGTGATGATGGCATCCCGCCGGGGGCCACTAATCATTCCGTTAGCGGGCGGCTGGTCCCGGAACCTAAAAAGGCAAAGTAAAGTAAGTAACGAGACGGACATCCCCCTGACAGCTCCTCTAATCGTGCACGACTCTCCGCATTTCGCATGCTCCCTCGCCGGTCAAACAGCGAGAGATAGTGTGCGAATGAAGAGACGCCCAGCCGGCTCGCTTCCCAATTTAGCGCGCGCTCGATATTGCAGCAACGTAGCGCCGCTAGAGCAGGAAGTAAATAGACCAGTAGCCGGCGAGTTATAGTGAGCACCTGGGTGTGTTTGCAGAGTGGCCTCTGAACATGCCGGGATGTAGACGTATATTGCACATCGGTAAAACGGTGTGTGAGGTAGAGCCGGGGAGTAGCGGAGCCGGATTGCAGGTTTTTTGAAATGGGTGAAGCCACCTTCCAAGTACGGACCCGGACCCGGAGTTGCGAAACATCACAGTGCTTAGCGCGTGGCTTCCCATAAGGAAGTCATGCCAACATCAGCCCGGATTTGTTCATTCTAGGGACTCCATGTATGGATTAGTGAAACTTCTACAGCAGATGCCTGGTGGCTAATGATGCACGTCTTGATGATTTTTGAATGCATGCATCATCATTGCCGATTAAATATCGATATTTTTTATAATTTTCCTGTTAGATGAACGAATGATTTCAGGGGTCCATCCCAACCATTGTAGTGGCTACAGGTGAAAAATATACTCCATTTTTTCCGGGAGCCGAATCAATTTGTGACGTTGTTGCTTCAAAGCCGTCTGTTTTTGCACGATTTCTCAACGAGGAACTAGCTGCTGGGCAAACTTAAGCCCCTAAATCTAAGCCTGATCTGCTCTCGGGACTTCATCTTTCAGAGTATCAAAATGCTCGACGCGCGTATCACCTTGGGACACTTTCCATGAGTCAAATGGGCTATGGATGATCCCTTATTGAGCCTCGTTTTTCCTGATTAAATGGTTTCCGAATATGATGATAAAGCCAATTTTATGTTTCAATCCTCTGAATGTAATCAACAGAGTGGACAGCAACGATTTAGCCAATGCTCAGTGGCCGTTTCCGATTCACTTTGTCATTTATCGGACCTCTATTAGACTACTGTAGTTTCGGTCGCATTTTGGTACCGCTTGCAGTGGTAAACAGAATTATCCAGGAGCGAAGTAGCAAAACCATTTCCTTATTGGATGGATTACTGGATGGTCGCGATCTTCGTGCCTTGATCGTCAGCAAAATACTGATCTATTGGACCCCATTTGTTGGATTGATTTTCCTATTCTGATTAATTCATGAATTTATATCTCCTTAAACGCTGCCGTGAGATCTATTTCAGAGATCTATTTTCGTGAAGGACTACATGCTGTGTTTCATCTCGAGTCGCGAGCGACTTCCCACTCTGAGCCACTTTTAGCCTGTATTTGGTGCAATCCCATGCAAGATTCATCTCTTTCCCACGCGATTCAGGAAAAATTCGGGATAGAGAGAGACTTCGAGATTCAGCCATGATTCAACCATGTGGCGAAGTCGTGTAGAAAAAATGTGGCGTCGTCATGGCGAAATGTCACCGATCGTACGGTCCCAAAGCTAGCTTGCCTCTGCTTCCTGTTTTCCCCTCGCAGAGTACCAGGAACCAAGCGTGGTTTGGGACCAGAAATCCAGGAACTAAGGAGACGCTGATCGGTGCCAAGCACATCCATTTACAAAATGCCTTCGAAAAACAATATGTTCGCAAGATTTCTATCGGAAATTGGGCACGTGTTCCCGATCGAAAAGTGTGGTTGCTACCCAAGATAGCGCAGACATGCAATGGGGGATGTCCTAGTCTGCATTGCAAATGATGAGAAAGCTGGCCCGATCGTGGGAAGAGACAGCATCGCTGGGGCTTGAAGGAATACCGAAGATCCCAAGGTAACGACATCCAGGCACACAATAAAGAATCCATTGTCCAGCAGATTCCACGAATATTCAAGTGAATTCGTCACTCAGCCAAAGATCATAAGGTATACAACATCAAAAGAACAGGCATCCACCAGGGTGACAACAGTGCCCGATGGGGCAATGAATAGCAACGGTGCGCACACGTGCGCGGACAGCGTGGTTGCTCGTATTGTGTTCGCGTTTTCAACTAATTCCTCAAAATATGTTGATTCCGCCAGACAGACACTCCTACCCACGAGTTATTATTATTATGGTTTTGTCTGCCAGAATTAGCGCAAGAGGGTCGAAAAAAATCCTACCTAGATTCAGGGAAAGCGGGGGTTCTTGGCATTTGGAAAGCTCACTGGAGCAAGTATTAATATTATTTGCCAATGAGCATGGGGTTCGCAAATACGAACATCACTAGAAAAGATATTAATTCTCAGGGACCCAGTGAACTCCCGTGAACTTACGTTTCATAAAGATTTACTCAGGCGTCATGTAACACAATTCGGCCGCCGTTTCGGACGCAATAAATTATCGCCTATTATGCACGCGGTCGAATTCAGTTTAGTTTAGCGCTCTTTTCTCGCACTCGCAAATATGAGATCATCGCCGAGGAGGCGGAAGGCGAAAAGTTTAAATGCCGGACGGCTTCCCGGCTCCCATTTTCATCGCAGTGTACCCTGCCGCCCGCGCACTGTGGCTAGCCGGGGATTAGTGGTTTATCCCTCTCGGCCTCGCGGGCATTTCTGACACGTCACCAAGTGAGAATTGCTTCGGCGAAAATGGCAACATTTCGTCTCGTGAAGTACACAACAGGGATAGGGATGAATGCAACACTCTGAAACACATTCAAGGCCACGGGGACAGTGCCTGAGACTACATCACTGCAACTTCACTCCTGCTATTTCCGTTCCGGCATTGTCTATGCTTGCGCGACCTATTTCGGCTGCAACCAACCGTGCGCGTACTATGCGCTCCTCGGTCGCGCCGCTATTTCGGTCACAAAAGCGGGGCGCAAAATAAAGGCGGATGCGACCGAAAATATATATTGCGAGAGCTTCTGCTTTATTCAGAGAACCATGCATAATTTCGACACACACACACACAGCGTGTCTATCGGGGGGAACGCGGGGGTTGGTCATTGAAGATCACTTGGCTCATCGTAAACTGTACGCCTGAAAATAGCCACGAGGCACAACTTTCGCGCGCCTTGTTTAGAGGGGCTATCCCTGCAAAATTCAACGAATAATTCTGAGCGCGTGTTTATAACGGGACCAGGCGTGATAGCATATGGCTATTTTTCGCCCCCAGAAGGCACACGCGGACCTCGATAGTTCCTGGTTGGCTGGGAAAAATCACAGAGGATCACCTGGGGGATATTTCCTGGTTCGAAGAAGGCACAACGTGCTGCTTCTTAGATATAAAATTCCTTCCTTTTCATTCATTCCCTGTGAGGTCACAACCGGTCAAGCGTGCTCCCGATTAGCAATGCCCAAGGAGGAGAAAGTTCTCTTTTCGGTGGAGAGCTTCTCTTACGTAGGCACTCGCCTACCCGGAACGCACATTTTGACACGGGAAGGCAGAAATATTGGAGAACTTGCGCATAAAATGCGCTGACTTGTGCCGTTGGCACTGATCTTACGAAGTTGTTGCCACGTCAGATAATTTATTGGGTAATTAAACAAGGTAAGTTGAAAGTTACGGAACTGTTCCGAGAGTTACGAAAGATGCTGGTAAAAAAACTCCGAATTCCTGATCCGAATATATAATTATAACGCTGGGTAGATGGGTACTTTCTGACCTATACTCTAGCAGGCAAATTTCGAGATGCACGCTAAAAGTAGCAGAACTAAAGCTGTCAGCCAAGTTCAGGAAGTAACTGCGAAATTGCGTAGCTGCCACATACATTTTTGGCGCTCCGAGTTTCGTGAAATGCGTGTGTCACACAGTGTCAAGCGTCGACTATTTCGATAGGGGCAGCAAAGAGGAACTAGTAGGACAGAAAAGTAGCTGTGCAAGGCACATTCGCAAACGAAAAAATTGCAAAAATGATCAGTGCTACGAAACCAAGAGATCAATAACGTGCAACCGTTTCAGAAATATAAGAGTTAATTGCAAGAGCAAAACGTCACAGAACAAGTTTCGAAATGGAATCAAATTGGTTGCGTGAACCAAACGCAATCGGCAAGGGCGGTAACGTTCCCGAAAGGTCCAACCAGACTGATCAGCGTACGTGATCTATGATCTAGCGTGCTCTTTAAAGACCGCAAGTTTACGATCAAAACAACCCGAGGCGAGGTAGGCGTAGGCTGGAGTCGATCTTTTATCAGTGCGTACCAGGAGTTAGACCCGCTCTTGCTAGGCAGACAGAGCGAGATAGTGTGAGATGGTGAGAGACCTGATCATTCTGCGCAGGTGATCAATGGAGCAGCGGCCACAAGTCTGCACAAGAGTATCCAAGGGAAGTCTACTAATATAGGACAGAAACTGAGCATCCGTTGAGAAGCCGTATTGGATGAATCGCATTGGATGAATGGATGAAAGTATACGGAATTCATAAAGCAAAATTAGCACTTACTGAGTATCAATGATTTGTTATATTATTTGTAACCAGCCGATTTCGTCCCCGCCTTCGGCGGGGTCTGATCTGCTGGCAGGGGTCACAGCTGCGCAGTTCGCTACCCATTTCACAATTTCGAAAGCGCGCGCAACATGTTTCGACGTGTTTACAGTTTCGAGACCTGTTTACATGACTTTCGCAATAGTGGACAAACACACGAACACACACAGGGAGACATCTCTCCTTTATTAAGGAGTATGATTATTATTATCTCATTTTGTGTGCACAGTGAAAGCCTGACGACAGAAGGGTGCTTAGATTTTTTCCCAGACAGATACAGGCATAGACAGTCTGTGTATGCATCCGAAGAACAACATTACCCCGACAACAGTGAGATTGTATTCCCACTGCGTCAGTGAAAGCAACAAAACGTTGCCACAACTGTTTACCAATATCCGGGAAAGGGTGGCTACTAAAAAAGTAGATGTTAGGGGGCTTGTCATTTTGTAGCGGTGATATCATGGCCTCTACATGCACACAGCGGAACTAATTAGGGGGGCGCTAGCGTAGAATATTCCCTGATATACAACTTATCATTAAACCGTTTGAAAACTTCCGGGTACCTGTGAAACATCCCCTAATGACCGTTTAGCATGAAGCAACGTGGGAATATTTTGTGACGTACAACGCAACAAATAGGCCAGTATCTTAGCAGGATACGTGTAATCCCTCGACGCCTGAATCATATCAATTTTTTTATCAGATCTGACGCAAAAAGCTGGGTTTGCTGGCCTCGTTCCTTATCCCCTCTTTGATGGTTTGGTCTTCCCCGTACCCACTGAGAATGTGCAATCTCGCACTTTGCGGGAGCGCCCAGATGAATTTTGCATTCGCTGGTCGCATGTTTTTACTGCTCCGAAGCCCCAATGAGGGGGTAATCGCAACCCCCTGCTAGGACGTATGACTGAATAATGCGATGAAGTAGGCACAACATGGCATCCTCGAGATTGCTTCCTTTTGCATCCATAAGAGATCAGCATACCTTTTCTCGTAATGAGGGAGAGATAGCTTAAAGGTCCGCAGAGTTCGAGTTGTTGAGCGAACGAGTAGCACAAAAATGAAGTATTCTAGCACACAAAAAATCGCCACTAATTCAGAATTCCACAATGAAAAAGGCAAACGTGCAATCAGCCCGTCTCCTGTATTTTTGCAATGGATACCGTACCACAATTCGCATTAGATATGTGCGATACGAGTGAGACAAATAGAGCAAAATACGCAGAATGTCGTCAGGTTATGTTGTCCTACAGGCCAAATATCTCGCGCTCACACATACATTTCGTCGCCGCGACCCAGACACGCTACGATTTCGGCAGACGACAATAGTCTCGGGCATTCCGAGAATTGGGTGGAGCAGACGAGTCCGCGCAAATGATGCGACTAACGATTGGCATGTTCCCATACTCATAGACTGAATGTGAGAAGTCTGACGAATTTCAGGACTAGCGATCAGGATGACTCAGTGCGCATCCAGAAATAGTAGTGATGCGGAACGCATCAGGTATCTAAATCGCGGAAGATCCGGGATTGTTGTGCAGGCAAATTTCCGGTAGATCGGAAAAAGTGCTTCGCTCCCGTCACCTATGATATGATATTGTTGATATGTGATATTGATATGATACCACCCGTGGGATAGATCCTCATAGGTCGAATCAGGCATGCGGCTTCTCCCACGACTATTTTCCTCCCGTGTTCCTGTTTATCATCCACTTCTGTTTATAGCCACTGCATACTCGGGTTTCCCGAGTCCGAACTCCTGGGAACTCATCAGATATCAGATCACCCCGGGAACTATCTAGCCGAGATCCTAGATCGAGAATGGGAATGGGAAAGGGATCGAGGTAAGTCGGTACTAAGCCCGGACTTGGAAACCCACTGAGCTTATTTAGCTGGAGCTGAAAATAGCGAAACGGATGTAGATAAACGGAAGTGGACTTTGTACCCGAAAGGAAGTCGTCGGGCTATTTCGATGAAGGGAACCTGCAGCATTGCCCAACCTGCCCTTTCTGGAACCGTCTCTGAGCGAAAATAGTTCTATGTGCAGTGGAGGAAAATATACGCAGCCTTCATTGTTTCCAGAACCTTCTTGCCTCAAGTTGAGTGGATATTTATCGTCGTCGTCTTCTCAACATTTTGCACAAACAAACTGTGTGCATTGCCAACGTCATTCTTCGAGCAAAGCGTCCAATTTCCACGAGTGGGTTGGAGTAGCAGTAGTGGATGGTAAGGAAATGGAAGAACTCTCAACGAAAACCAAGGGGCTATTTCCAGAATACATCGCGCGCTAAAGCATGTGTTGAGTTGCGTTTCTGGCGTGAGGACGAATATCGCATTTCCCGAGCGCTTTCCTTCCCAATACCACCGTTTCGTGCTTATTACAGGCAACGTAGGACGTCATTTTAGGGAGAGAATGGGAAGGGGGATCGGATGTGGTGATGCCGAGGTCGGAGATCACGCTAGGAAATGTTCCCGGGGACAAAAATATTCTTCCCAACAAAACAATAGGGTACTAGGGGACGAATACAAGTGTGATTCAAAAGATAGACAGGTGAATTAAACACAAATTTTGTATTGCTTATACGCGAGCGGGAAACCGCCCCCGAGTCGCGCGGTAAATTTAGAACCGATAGATCAATGCTTGCAGACGGAAAGGACAAATTGCGGGGGCAAGTTCTGCACCTGCTATTGCTGTAGCATGAAAATTAGATCAAAGCAAGAACTGGGAAACAATCGGGAAACAGTTCACCTGGAGAAGCCGGAATTGATTGCTCGTTGTTGTGCAATACTGTGTACTTTTTCTGAAACTATGGGAGACAAACAGACTGTGAACTGTGAAAACTTCTGAAAATACAGGAACACATAGAAACGATAGGTGAAAACACTCGCATTAGTAACGAAATACGCAGCACACAATTAGTGCGCGCTTAAAGACAAAGAAGAGTGCTTCAACATTTAGCACCTGCCATCCATTCGTGTGAGGGAGGGGGAGGGGGGAATATACTTGCACTCATTAACGCATGTGTTCGACTATTGACAGCTCGAGCATGTGTGCCCGGTTAGCTCAGTCGGTAGAGCACCAGACTCTTAATCTGGCTGTCGCGGGTTCGAGCCCCGCATCGGGCTGTCAACTTTTTGCCGTACCTTTCTTTCTTAGCTACCAAAAGGCACCATGCCAAATAAGTTGCTCCAGTATGACCAGGCAACCACAAGCCCGCGTGGCCTAATGGATAAGGCGTCTGACTTCTAATCAGAAGATTGTCGGTTCGATCCCGGCCGTGGGCTTTCACTTTTGCCAACTGTCCTCAGAAAAAATTCTACTGTTATTTTACTTCAATTCATTCATTTCTGAAGTAAAATGATCAACAAACTTTCTATTTTCCTTCCAATACTTCTGTGAAAAATATATCAATTCTTCTGTGAATAATATGGCAAGAGCGGCTCTCATGATGCGAACTTTATCGTTATTATAGGCTCAAAGGTCATGGGAAAGTAAAAAGAGCCGGATAAATAAATAAGATGATGGGAATTCCGGGCGAGGGTGGATACGGGAAATGGGTACGGAAGCTAAATACAACTCATACTGAGAAAAAATACGATAGGAATGGGGATGTATCGTAGAAATATAACAACTGAAAGACAGATAAATATAAATCAGTTATCGATCACAGGTAGGATACGGTAGGAGGGTTACGGTAGTCGATAATCAGAGTTTCTCGAGTTTCTCCGTGCTGGCATCCTCGAACTGCTTGCGCGCCTTCTTCAGCTCTTCCGACATCGACAACAGATCCTGCGAAGAAATAATTTAGCATCATCCACTAACTACAAATATCCTAGCTCAATTTGCACAGTTTTGTTATGTTATCTTCGTTCAGTGGTCAAATACTCAGGCCATGAAACCCAGGATGTGGTATGCTATTGAAAATCTTGATGACTATTGCACTTGTAGTGGCTTGGTTTCTGGTAAATTCCTCCGATTTTGTCTATCGGTGGCATGCTTTCCTCTAATTTTTGTTCAAATGGACCTAGAAGTGTGACATGCATACACCCTTTCGGGGGTAGTATTTGACCTCTGTCTTCGTTACGGATGATTCGAGCAACCAGCAACCACAACGAATGGAGGCACTAGTCAAGAGTTTACGCAACCTAACATCACCATGCCGAATATTCAAACCCTCACAAAAATAAACGCAGAAACACCATTGCAGTAAAATAAAATAGATAAACGATTGCCTGTTTGTACTAAAGATTTTATCAATGTCATTCGTGGCCAGTAATCAGTAACCGCGATTTCTTAACTGGGACTATTAATCAGTGATGAGCACAGTCCTCGGACAATTGCACCAATTGGGGGGTTCGGCAAGAAATCTGTTTAAATTCGCTGGTTTTGTCTCCGAAATCGGGGATTTTATGCTTCAAACCGGGGGTATAGTCCGATATCCGACCTCGTGCTCATAACTGCTATTAATTTTCCTACAGCAGATAGAGTGGAATACGCAACATTGAAACCAGCGACGCCTCAACGACATTGAAATCCACGCGCAGCATGGAACCACCAACTAAAATATCAATTGCCAATTGTCTAACTTACAATAATTACGGATTTTTCGCGATTAAAGCACAGAGAAGAATCGTTTGCGTCGCCACCTCATCCCTATTCAACACTTCGCGCAGCAAAAAAACAACCTTGCCAGATCAGCAACACATCTAGCACCACTATTCTATTCCTAGCCCTTTTCCTAGCATGTTTCCACTGTATGTTTTCGTTACCAATTCGCGCTACCGCAACCTCAATACCTCGCGCAGCATCAAACCACCTTCTTGTCAAAACTCACAAACCAAAGTTACTTGAAAACCAAATCTAGCTTCACTGCTCCATTCATTTCACTACACTGATCTCCTAAAGAACATTACACTTGATTTTCAGTACTCTGTTCCTACCGTAACCCTTACTTAGCTACCGTAATCCCTGCTCACCTTGACTCTGGCGAACTTCTTCACATCCCTCCTGATCAGGTAGTGGATGTCCTCCAGCTGGATCTTGTCCGGCTTCCCGACCGCCTTCGCGCGCTCGCACATCTCCTGAGCGGAAAATTACGGTAATATGGTATTGATTACGGTATCGTTAATGACACTATCGGTAGGATTCTCCTGAGAAGATTATGCGAGGAATACGGTAGTATCGCTGATTAATCTATAATGATAAGAGAAGCCAATTGCCTACGATAAGCACAGAACAAGGAACAACCCGGCGGCACATCGAAGAAGTTTCAGCTCGAAGTATTTGAGTTTCCCGAAAGGTACAACTACGCGTACGCTAGGAACGATTGATGACAGTCACGAAGTTGGAAAATATGCTCAAAAATTAGCACTAATTGTTTGAGGTTTCACGCACAATTCAATCTAGTTAGTGATTGTGCAGCTTCGATGATTCCTCTTTGCTTTAATAAAAACAAACTAACTACTTTGAAAAGAAAACGTTATCATAAACGTTCAAGGATATCCTAGGTTTCACGCGACATACAACTTACTTATTTTTGTGAACGTTCAATTGTGCGTTGTTTGCAATATGAAAAAACCAGATTACTCGAAATTTCAAACTTGATATGTACAAAGTAGTTAATTCTCACGACTATCCAATCAGTCGTGAGAGCCTTTTTTACAAATTAAAAAAATAAATAAAATATACAAATAAATCCCCCACCTTGATGTAGTCGAGCACGATCGACTCGAGCATCTCCAGCGTCTTGTCGAACGGCTCCTTAAAATTATTTAATTAATTAATTTATAATTTTACTATAAATTTTTTTTTTGAAAAAAACCTCTAGTAAAATTTCCGTTTCACGATTCGTACAAGGGGAGCTTATTGAATCTCTCGACGATCATGATCATCTTGGTCTCATTGAATTGAACGAATATCGTCCAGCTGATTCATATTTTGCAACACTTCGTGAACAAAGTCAACCTGCTCATCTAAGATTCACGCAGTGCACTAATAAATAAGAGTTGGTATCTTGCAATGTATATCTCATTTCAATTTTAAAACAATCAAAATCCCCTATGTCTATGCCCTTTCCTACCGTGCCATATCACAAATCAATGGCACAATATATCAATATCGGCCCTCAATGTTAGCGTACTCTTGCCGTGCCATATCATCAATCAACAACTCCCTCTACCGTACTCCTACCGTACCTTATCATCTCCGAATCCGTACATCATCCTCGCGAGCTCCTTGCGGAAGACGCCCTTGCCCTCGGGCGCGGCCTTCTCGGCTGCCGCTGAAAGGGAAGAGGTAACAGGAAATTGGAAGTGATCACGCAGTAAAGTAGGTCTGTATATGAAATTGGACCCGCCGGACTAAAGTGGCTGTTCAAATAGTCACTAGGATAGTAGCGGGACCCCGCATTCCTTCGTGTGTCTTGAATGCAGGGTGAACCTTTTTTTTACCAGCCGCAACAAGCTCATTACAAACGGTGGGTCCTTGAACAGGTTAACAGATTATGCGGCTGAGAATCACCTTGGTTCAATTGTAGGTATGGTGGATTCTTCGGTTTCGAGTATGAATATGAAATGGCAAACAATCTAGATTCAAAAGGGGGATCTCCAGGAAACTTTATGTTTCACCAATTCTATACCTCAAGTAGAATTGTGAAAACTTGATCGGGTTGACTTGGGAGAGCATACCATACAAATATACAGTTATAGCTAGAATATTGCAATTGTTTGATACTCCATACCAGAAATCGAATTTTGTATGGTGACTCTCAAAGGCACCGATAGATTTCTATGAAATGAACTGGTAACTCCGCGTTTTAAATTTGCTATACCTCAAGTACCGCTCACAAAATGGAACTGCTCCGATACAGCTGGTTCAAAAAAATAGACAATGCAGATTCGAAGATAGATACCGCCCCCTACCCCTTTCAAAACTAAAATAGTGTCCTAACGATATTTCAAATCTACCGTACCTGCCGCGGGTTTCTTGCCCGCTGACGTGGTCGGCTCCTCGTCCGAATCGTTGAAGAGATCGTCGTCTTCCATCCTGATTTCCGAAATATAAATTTGAAATTCGAACTCTAATTTCAAACATCAAAACAACTGTCATTTCGCAATAGCCCAGTTAGACACACATCTTGATCAAGTATCGCCCAAGGATGATCCTCATAGCACTCATGACTTCAAATAACATTTAAAAACCATTTTATTAGATATCTACATTCATGGAGTAATGATACGCAAAACTTATAAGAGAACGAAAAGGCACACGCGTTGTACAGATAATCGATATAATCTCGACGGTACAGTATGAGCACGGGTACGGTAATCTTTGAGCGCGATCTGATCGATAATCTAGGCATACGGTAGCACGAAAGGAAAGGGGAGGGGATACGGTATCTCAGTCTAACGGATAAACTCGGAGGCGTTTTGGTCTCAGGGCGGCGCGGGAGATACGGTATTCAAGGTGAGGGTAGTTTCTTTGAACGTAAATGCAGGGAGCAGGAAAGAGAATCGATTCACCGAAGGTGGAAAATGAGCAATCGATATTTGGTATGTACAATAGGATACGGTAGGGATGGATACGGTAGAAGATTCTTGCACGTGAACGAGTTACGGTAATCACAGATCAATAAATAAGAGTTTTGAGATGGATATCGTGTCGGGAAGTGAACGGGGGCGCGAGAAAGAGTTACGGTAACTCGAGGGATACGGTTGAAATATGGAATAATTAATTTGTGGCCAATTCCTAGCAAGGTCGAGCTGGGCTCGCAAAGCTCTAATTAGCACTAAACATACATAAGCGACGGGGCATACAGATAATTTACATCAACTAAAGCCTAGTGGGGGGGGGGGGGTAAATGAGCGGGGCATACAGTTAATCTCTGGGGAGCTATTACTAATCTCTTGAGGGGATTGGCAGGTTGCCAATCTTGGCTCGGTGCCAAGAATCGCATGGCACGGCGCCAGCTCAGTTCGCTCGACGGAGCTTGTCGTTGAGCGTCTTCACGATGAGCGACGTCTGGAAGATTAGCTGGTTGGCAGAGACCGAGACCTGAGAAGGGGAGGGGAAGGATTAGTGCGAAAATATTGAATTTTTGGAACCCAAATAATATTTGGCTAATATGCAACGACTTCATTATCAAATGAGCGGTCTAATTGTAAGCCCAAAGATAAACGAATAACGAAACTCCGATGAGGAGCGGAAATTGTTTTTAAATGAGATACTTCAGCTGTTATGTACTCCCGAAAAAAAAACAACTCCTATTCAATGGAGCGATGCGGACACTGATGAGCTGAGTCCCGCTAGTTGTCCGGGGGCTCCGCAATTTCCGGAAATTTTCTGTTAGGGGGCTCCGCGAAAACCATTTCGGACAACGAGGGGGCTCCGCAAATTTTCGAAAGTTTCTTCATGGGGACCCCGCATTCAGAAGATCTAGCGGGGATATAGCCCAGCAGTGGATGCGGATCAAAATTTGAGCCTGAATTGCATCGACACTGAGAACGTTATTCATGAACCTTTCCTTTCTATCAGAGACAATGGAAGAATATTGATAGCACAGTGGTGAACATTGCCAATGAGAAATAAGAAAGAAAATGGAGAATGAATGAAACTAGAATGAACGGAGTTGCATGAAACTTGTTTTTTTTTAGCCAGGACGGACGAAATCTGAATTGTTTTCGGCAAACCTCTCACGTAGTTGGCCACGCGCTGCAACCCGAACCCGACTAGTTTTTCGCTCTTACTCTATTTTTTTCGCCTCTATTTCAGTTCAAATAATATTGCAGATATAATTTTTCCAAGACAATCAAATAACACCAACCTGATGGGCGTTCTGATCCCTGAAGTAGTCCTTGAGCGTAGTCGAGAAGCGCTTCGAGTAGTGCACAAACTCGCGTTTGCGCTTCTCCACTGCTGCAAAATATATTGATTAATTAAGGTAAAGTGATCCCGTTAATCTAGGCACTTGTGCGCTGCAGGAAATCGCTGCTAGGCCAGTGATTATTTATTATCAAAATCACAAGACTATCAGACTTTCAGACTATGACATAAAGGTGGAGCATCACAAATCACAATGTATCACCACTCCTACATCAAGGCGAATTTCAATTTCTATTAATGCTGTGGCAGGACCGGACCACAATTACATTGAATTCGCTGAAACTTTCAGACTATGAGATAAAGGCGGAGCACGAAAGTTGCAGGGTGTAATTCAATGCAATTACCTTTTTTTTGCGAACTTTTTTTTTGGATTTATTGGAATCATCACTGCGACTGGAATCATGGGCATCCAAACACCACCTTTATCACCTACACGTGCAGCGGGAAACTGCCGGGGTCAGCAAAACCAAACTCAACCATTTCAGAGCTGGCGAAAAAACACAATTAACACACTAGCCCTTATGTTAACTGTCTACCACCATTCAAAGACGGCGCAATAATATAAATAATAATAAAAACAATAACACAATAATAAATCTTACCCTGCTGGGCGTGCGCCGGCACTACCGTAATAACGTCGTTGGTCGCGTCGAGCAGCTTCTTGATCGACGACGCGATCTCCTGAGGGGAATTAAATAATTAATTAATTATTTCATTAAAATTAATTTATAATTACCTAAGAAAATTGCAGTTAATTCATAGTTTGTTATTAAAACTATGAATTAACATCATTGAACATCATTGCGCAACTTATTTGATTTTCGTGATTTTCGTGCACCACCGCCATCTCAAATGTTAATCATCGCATTCAAGATTTTAGCGATCTTCAATCTCAAATGAACACTCCACTATTTGAGAGAAGGCAAGTTTTTTTCCCAACCATACATTCTATTCATTACTGCTAATATTCCACAAGGCAGTTTCAAATGGGGATGAAGCCTGAATGCGCAGAGATGATTTTTCGATTTTTTGATAGATTTTTTTCAACATTTTCGTGGCGGTGAATACCCGTTTCAACGATATATCATAGTTTCCTCTCACCTTGGTCATCTCGATAAATGTATCAAAGCTGACTCTCTAACAAATCTAATCAATCCCTAATTTGTTCCTAAAGTCTTTCGTGATGGTGAATCGCCGTTTCATCTTGTTCTCTTATCCACCCTCCTCCTCCTCCCAAACACCCACATTGATCGTCTCGAGGAACATAGGAAACCTTTAAAAAACTACCATCACCACTATAGTAAAGTTCGCAAAACATCACTTCCTAGCATCATCGCCGTTTCACCCTGATCATTAATCCCCCTCCTCACCTTGATCGTCTCGAGGAACGTCCTCCTGTCGCTCATCTCCTCGGGCACGCGTGACAGCACGCGACGAAGCGCGATCGCTCTGCGAAATAATAATAATTAATATAAATATTAATGGCATATCGCCCTTTGGCCTGCTTTCAGTTGCTTCTACCCCAGAAATTTAAAGTGAATAAAGAGATTCATACACTTCAAATTAAATTTTTTTTAAAAATGTTGGTTCCAGGTAATCACGTGTTTTCATAGGTCGCTGTAAATTGTTTGGTGATCGTTCAGCAAATCGAATTGGCCTAGCTCTGGGATAAATCATTAAATGTGTCAAATTAATTTTCAAAAGTATCTATATTTCCAGGCAATCACTTGTTTCACTAAATTGCTATAAATGGATTGGTGGCTGCTCCACAATCTCGCTGCAACAGATGACTGCATAAGATCAAATATATTTTGCGTTTCAACGGTACTATGTCACGATATCCCCTTATTTCAACACGATCAGATTGAACCAAACATTCTCAGTTTTCTTTTCAGCACGACTAGGTAACCAGTAGCCAGTGCGCTACCTAATAAAGTTCCTACGAACACTCAAAAATATCATAAACCAAATTAGGTCACAAACCGATCTAGAGCACAGTTTCGCAAAAAATATATATTATAAAATAAATACCTCGAGCTCAGCTCCATGAACTGCGGGACGTTCTCCTGGCCGTGCACTAGGAGGTCCTCCGTCGGGGCATTGGCCTGCATGCGCAGGAATGACTCCTGAACAAATTATATGTCAATAATTGGCCAGATCGTGGCATCTTTGTTGGCACTCGCATTGACAATGAATACATTTTTATGACAAAAACACGGCCATTTCGCTCTTGTTCTGGTTTATTTTTAACGACCATTTACAAGTTAAGAACATCCTTTCAACAATGGTTGTCAATTACTGGATCAATTCATTTTTTCGTTATGAAATCCACTCTTACATAGCTAGGAATGGCATAAAGTTAGTTTTAATATTTTTTTACATAACCAAAGCAGATGTCAATTGAAACTGTAAACAAGATGGGAGTAAGTAAAACCAATGAAACACAATGCTACCTTGAATTTGGAACCGAAAAAAAATATCCCATTCTCCACTTTCGAAAACTTTAGTAAAAAGTGCATGTGGTTAATTGCAAGGGGTGTGATCTCGACGACTAATATTGGATTTGAAAGTCAAGACCCACCTGCAAATTGACGCTCAGTCCACTATCAGCCAGCAGCAGCTTGGTCAGGTCGAAGAGGAACGAGGGCGACGCCGCCTCCGACTGCTTCATCGCCGTACGCAGCTTCTGAAAATAATTAAATAATGTATTTAAATAAATAAATATAAAATTAACAACCCCTAAAAGTTTTAGCAGCATTGTTACAAGATTATCCTTGTGCGAAAATCGTTAAAAATGGAAGACTGTCAAGTTCTGACTAACTTTTCAGTGATAAAAGCCAAAAGATTGAAATGTAAAACGATCAAACTAGACTGGAAACTGTCCATAATTGGGTGAATAAAGTGGAATTTATACTATTTTGATTAAAAACGAACGTGAACGGCGGACGGCGCCTTCTCGTCCGTGCGCATGGACTGTCGCACGCGGTCGAGCGCGCCCGAGTACAGGCACTGGTAGGTCACCGCGCCCAGGTAGCCCACCTCCTCGTTCATCACTGAAGAAAATCTATGAAAATCAGCCGAAAACGGAGCAAACAAGGGCTAAAAACACAGCAGTCAGAGGTTAGCAACCGGCAAAGTGATGAGTAAGCGACGCGGAGGCTAAAATAACGCCAAAAACTCGTGAAAACGCGACACACGGAAGTGGAGAGAGCAAGCAAGACAAAGGAATGTGCGAGGAGAGAGCGCGATAGAGGAGAGGCCGGCGAGCGGATTTGCTTACAGTAAGCTGAAGTGGCACTTCACCGTGGTTGATCGAGTATTGGTTTAATTTAATTTTTTAAAATAAATTTTTATAATTCAATTATTTAATTTAAAATTCAATAATGGTGAAGAAAAAGCGAAAAACAAATTTAATTTGCATTTCACTCTTCCATTTCCTTCTCCTCACCCTCCTCCCCTCACTCGTCCCTTTGCTGCTCGCAGGGCTCGGTCGCCAAAACAAAATTCTCCTCCTCGTCCTCCACATGGTTTGTTTCCAGGATTCCAGGGCCCCGATACCCCGATATCCAGTACCCAGTACCCAGTATCCAGTACCCAGTACCCAGTACCCAGTACCCAGTACCCAGTACCCAGTATCCAGTACCCAGTATCCAGTACCCAGTATCCAGTATCCAGTGTCCAGATACCGTAACCCTACCGTACGCTCAGGTTGCCCTCCTCTCCATCCTCATCCTCTGCCTGCCGGGGGCGGAGCGCAAGAAGAAGTCGGCCACGTCAGCCGGCCTCTCGTCCGACGACAGCCCCGTCAACAAGCAGTACCCCGTCGTGCGCCGGACTGGAGTAAGCTACCGTACCGCCAGAATACTGTACCCACACCTATCGCTTACGGACCCTACCGTAATCCTGCGGGGCTACCGTAACCCAGATCGTACCATACCTCTATCGCAAACTGACACCGTACCGTATCCAGGCGCAGCTCGAGCAGCAGTCCTCAAGCGAGGCAAACGCGCGCACCGCCGTCGTTGTTACGTCCACGCCCTCGTCCGGAGCCGCAGATCAGTACGTTTTCCGAGGATTACGGTATCCTGAGGATACGGTACTCGTGTATCCGGGTAGTACGGTAGCCAGAGGATACTCTACTCGTGAATCCAGGGAGTACGGTCGCTGGTTACTGTAAATGTGTTTACGATATCCGGAGGATACTGTACTCCAATCTACCGTTCCCTACAGTATATCACCGTATCGATCTACCGTACCCTACCGTACCACCTCATTGCAGTCCGATGTCGCCGCCGTCGAAGGATACGAAGGTGATCATGCACGTGGGCCCGTCGACCGTCTCAGGCTCGAGCACACCCAAGATTGGATCCCAACCAGGGGTGAGGAACGGGTCCAGCACATCGTACCACGATACCGTACCAAGTTACGGTACCACCCTACCGTACCACTCTACCGTTCCTGCCGGTACCAGTCGGTTGTTCCACGCTACCGTATTCCTCCCACTTCAGCGTACTTCTCAGCTGGACGACGACTCCAACCCGGCGGCCATCTCGCACACGGGCGCACGCGCGGAAAAGAAGAGGTATACGGTAGCCACACCACCTACCGTACTTATCGATTGCCATTCAGCGATCCGATGGCCTCCGAGCAACCCAGTTCGCGCTCGGACAAGAGCGAGCCGAAGAAGGGGGTAAGGAGAAATGACGGCTCAGGTTGTGGTCCCAACATGGACCCGGATAACAATTGGCGGCTCCGGTTGTGGTCCCAACATGGACCCGGATGACAATTGACGGCTCCAGCTGTGGTCCCAACATGGACCCGGATGACAATTGACGGCTCCGGCTGTGGCCCGGAACCGGATGTATAGACATGGCTCTACCGTATCCTGGTTACTCATAAGGCTCTACACAATCGCATCCTATCTGTTGTATGCATAGCATACTCCCCCCCCCAACCGTACCCAATCAATCGTACCCCCACCAACTACCGTATCCTCTCAGGAAGCGGGCGGTCGGCAGCTGTCGTGGCACGAGCCGACCAGTGGCGGCCAGAGCCAGGAGTATCTGCGGCGACACTACGATAAGGTAGCTCCGGGGTCCAGGGTACGGTACCGTATCCTAAAGTTCTCAGGGAATACCGTACTCCGGTTACTTTATTACCGTATCATATCACGTACTGTGCTACCGTACCCTACAGTACTCAGTGGATACTGTAATGATTACTGTATTACCGTATTCCAGCACGGCGTCGAGATCCCTCGCAATGGCCCTCTCACCCGTCTCGACGTGCTACTGGTGGAGCGAGCCGCCAAGGAGAAGGTACCGTAGTCGGATCGGGGGTACGGTAGCCGGCCAAGTGATTGATTGTCTACTGTAGCTAACGCAGATGAGGGGATACTGTAGTCGGATAAGGGGTACTGTTGTTCGGGGGCGGAGAACGGTAGCCGGACAAGCTATTGATTAGCTACTGTAGCTTTCATAGGTGGATGAGTGGTACTGTGGATCGGGGCTGAGTCCATTGTCCAAAGATCAAAGATCAATCTACCCAGGAAGCGGAGGCTCAGAAGCAGCCAATCGAAGAGGAGAGACAGAAGATGGAGGATAGGAAGAAGAGTGAATCTGGAAAGAAGAAGAAGAAGAGAAAGGACAAGAAGAAGGATAGATCAAGTAGTCGAAGAAAGAAGGATAAGAAGAAGAAGAAGAAAGACAAGAAGGAACTCACGAAGAGTGAGTTATTGTATCGCTTAGAGTACGGAGTGAGTAGATTGATCTTTGATCTTTTATCTCCAAGAGATCAGAGATCAAAGATCAAAGACCAATCTACAGTCTCTACATGGCACGATTGCTTTTAGGGAGAATATGTAGTGCTTTCTGATCGAAACTGAATACGTTTCAAGCTAATGTTATCTGCATTTCTGAGCGCTATGAATTGATTTTCGAAAGCTCTTGATTTAAAAACTTGATTAATTATTTGGATAAATATTTTAGGCGGAGGCAGCAGCGGCGGCACGACCGTGCAGCCGACGGGCGAAACGGAGAAGGAAGAGGGGTGAGGGAGATTGATCTTTGATCTCCCTGATTGGTCTTTGATCTTTGATCTTTGTAGCCTGTACACGCCCAAGCAGACGCGGAAGAAGGGCGGCAAAACGAAGGAGAAGACGGTTACCGTGGTGAGTGGTACGGTAGACATGGGTTACGGTACCTTTCTGATTTGGGTTACGGTATATTACCGTACCGCATTCGCGTTTTTCCCTCAGGACGAGAACTACCGTATCCAATAATCGATATTCCGCTCAGGACAACGCGATCGCGGACCCGACGGAGCAGGCGCCCGCAGCTGATGCGGCCAGCGAGACGGGCGGACGCAAGGTATACGGTATCTGGGGGGATACGGTAGCACTTATTGTAATGGTATACGTACATAGTGGTACGGTAGCGATACCGTAACCTGCAATTATTGATTACAGCCGACCAAGGCAGCAGTCCCGCCGCCGAAGCGGCCCAAGTGGACCGATTGCGTGCCGGAGAGCGTGAGTTTGCGGAGGGGGATATCGGTAGACTTGGGTTACGGTAAAAAGGCAAATGGTACCCCGTTCTCAATTCATACGGGAGCCCACTGCTAAGCCAATGGCAATTGACGGTTGGTTACGGTATCGGATAGAGTTGTCTATGCGGAATTCATTCCGCAATTTCCGCAATATTTTCGTTCTCATTCTCGTTTCCGCATCTCGGCAATACCGGTTCATTTTATTGCGGAATTTCCGAATTATTGCGGAATTTCCGCAATCGGATTGCGAGTAAAACTGTGGTTGGGGCTTTGCCAAATTTGTGAAACTCATTTCATTTTTCTTCCAATATCCCCACCGAGCAGCGACTCGCGATTGCGGAAGAATGAGAATTGCGGAAATTCCGCAATTTCGTAGAGTTCCGCATTCGAATTGAGAGGGGCGACCGCGTTGCGGAAAGAATGAAATCGAAGAATGAGAGGAGGGGAATTCCGCATTCCGTATAGACAACTCTAGTATCGGACCACTATTTCGAATCTATGAGGCTACTATAGCCTCGCATCAATATCAACAAGTACCGTATTCGTGCAACTACCGCAATCCTACCTGCAAAATCGTAGTGCAGTAGCTATTTTCTGCCTTACCGTACCGTACTCATACCGTAATCCTACCGTATTTTCAGAAGCTGCCCGACGAGTGGACGGAAATCGACAACAGCAAGAACAGCGCGACGAAGGAGTCCAAGGACGGAGCGGCCGGACCGAAGATTCCTGATGCCAAGGAATGAGGAAGAGGTACGGTAGCATGGGTTACGGTAAGATGGGTTACGGTAAGATGGGTTACGGTAAGATGGGTTACGGTAAGATGGGTTACGGTAAGATGGGTTACGGTAGGATGGGTTACGGTAAGATGGGTTACGGTAGGATGGGTTACGGTAAGATGGGCTACGGAAGCATGGATACGGTAGGGCGGTTACGGAATAACGAGGAGATACGGTAGGGATGGGTACGGTAGGGCGGTTACGGAATCAGTAGGAGTACTGTAGGGATGGGAAACGGTAGGGCAGATACGGTAGCACCATGTCACTGTGTAGAATTGAGGGATTTCTGTATTGTTACATAAGAAGTCAGTGTTTCTGAAGAGGGTAGTGGGTTGAGGTACGATAGTCTTGGAAGTTGAACTCTGAAAGATCAAAGATCAACTTCTTTGAGAGATCAAAGATCAATCATTGCAGACGCGGCGGCGTCGTTCGTCTTCGTCAGACAATCAATAATGCTGACAAGAACTCTAACAAATTAGCTTGCAAATAAACGTTCTAAATACACTCGTTGTTGTGCTCACAGTGCATTGAAGATAATTGTCCTTGAAAGGTCAAAGATCAAAGATCACAATATAAAAATTATCCCTCTCTTGAGAACATTCAAATTCATCGTAGCCGAACCTGGTTTAGTCTCCTTTTTTGTTTCTTGTACCGCTAACTTAATGCCACAGTCCTTTTCTCAAAAGATCAACGATCAAATTCTGGATTGATCTTCTGATAAGAACATATGAATACATCGTAGCATATCGAGCCTAATGCATTGTCTAGTTTCTAGTGACACCAAACTTGGGTCTACTGTGTGCTTATCTAAAACCATTCTGTGATAAGAAAATGCAAAGAAAGATCGCTGATCTGGTTCACAGCTCTAGTATTGGGTGCTGTGCCAGTAGTGTGTTCGTATGATAATGAAGAGCACTCTCTAAATTATGAACGTTATCTGCTATCTCTGATCGTCTGATCACTCTTCATTGAGTGTGCTCTCTCACCGATCAGACAGATGAAAAGACACACGATATGAGGAGAATAATCTCATGTCAGCCCATTGAGATCAAAAGAATGAGCGATCGTAACTCTTATCGTGTTCACTCTGACCGCACTGGGCGAAAGCAAAAGCTGTGCATTACCTGCCTCCCACTCACTTTAGTCACTCCCTTACAGTTCCCTTCCTACCATCCAGCCTCTTTGTGATTCCAAATAGAATATAGATCCTACTGAAGAAGTTCCTTACTGTAGGCACTCCTTCAACAGTTGTTCCTTCATTACTAGAGATCGAAATACGGGTAATGACCTCTTCAGTTCTCGTGCTCTCTCTGTCCGACGAGAGCACGTAAAATGAAGAGACGATTACCCGTATTTCGAACTCTATTCTCTACTATCTTATTCTCAGCGGTCGACCAAAATCAAGAACTACGCCACTCCCTCGTCCTTGAACTGCAACTGGCCGTAACAGTGATCGCTATCAGGAAGTTCCACTGATTAACTGATTATCATCTCTACTCCACTACGCAATGCTGCTCCGACTGGCCCTTTCCTTCCTCTTTTTCTCCTCGATTTCGACGTCAGCGACGAAGAAACCACTGAAGATTCTCGTGTACAACATCAAATTCGCGCATTCTCACTCTGTTTTCCTCGGCAATATCGCGGACATTCTCAGTGAGGAAGGACACAATGTGGTAAGTGAAAGGATTTTTCCATCCATGATTACGTTTTTTTCAAAAGTATTCAAATGATGATAGCGGTTTTTGCATAGTTCAAAGTGTAAACTTGCTAATCATTCAAGAAACAATCATTTCTAGACGTCCCTCATCCCCGAGGTCTACCCGCCGTTCGAAGATGGAACAACGAAATCGACTGTGGTGAGGATTCCAGGTAAGCTGGCTTCATTTTCGAACTCAAACACTTCTGCTGCAAGGAATGAGTTGTGTTTCACGTGTTCCTCAAAAAAGTGTGCCGAGGCCTGAAACTGATAAGTCTCTTTTGTTCTCTTTAAAAAATCTTTCAATTTTTCGCGTACGGATATTGGCAAAACTATTGTGCGGCCTCTACACCCCTGCGAACTAATGTTGTCAGCATCGGGGATTCCCCACCGAAAAGAAAATCCTCGCATAGCAATAACTTGCGCAATATTTGGTTTTTGGGGCTGTTCGAATAATAAATTAAATTCCAGCCGACAAGGACACACACGATTTCTTCAACCAAGTAATGGATGGTGATTTCTCGTTCGTTTTCCGATCGGATGACTGGGATAGAACGAATGCACTCAAGGTTCGTTATATTTTTGCATCCGGTTCATTGTCACTCTATCGGGCTTGAAATGCTCCTTACGAAGAGATGTCAATTAAATTGCAATAGCATTTCCTGTTCATTGTGGTTGGTGGCTGAGATAGGGTGCATGCACTCACAATCCAGGAATGCCGCACTTAGGTAACTTCCCTGTTGTTACTCATGCACTGATAGATCAAGATGATTTGTAGGGGTTAGTAGTGGAATGATAGGGAAGAAATGCTCTCCGAGAAAAGGTTGGGCCGAAAATCGATGCAGCTTCATCTTCTGCCACAAGGGATGAGTTGTGTTTCACGTGTCCCACATAGAATATGGATTTCTAAGAAATTGATAATCTCCTTGTTCTATAGAAAATAAATCAACTCTTGTGCATTCACGGTGTGTATCGTACTTCACGCTACTGTTGCCAAACGTTTGCCAAACTCACATTATTCGTTACTTTTGATTAGGATAGTTCATGATTACGATGAAAAGAATGGTACTAAAATTAAATACATAATAATTAATAAATATAAATTAATTTCAGCAAATGCCCCTTCTCCGTCGCATCTTCGAACAACAGTGCAAATACACGCTAACTTTCGAAAAGATCATTGAGGATTTGAGAAGAGAGAAATACGATGTGATGATTGTGGAGACGTTCGATTACTGCGGGATTGGTGAGATAATTTTCTTTTTTTTCATTTTGGGGAAAGCCTGGTATGTTATCGCTAATAATTGCAGCTTGAGAAAATAACACATCCGATCATAGAGATAGATCAATTCATGCTTTTACTTTCTTTGGCATTGATATATGGGAGATCCCCTTGCAGAGTAGAGCACCCCCTAATTGGTTGTGCGTGTGTTGTGTCTTCATTCGATTTCTTTGACTAGATACTTTGCCCTGCATCATTGCTCTAATGAGGAGCTGTGCTCGATATGTGCTGGGAACTGATAAAACTGATCAGCTAATGAAAATGATCAGTGATGTTATCTTGCTTGGGATAGAGCAAAGGAAGGGATCAGAAAGAATGTATCAATACAATTAAGTAGGCCCAAAGAAAATGAGAAGTCTACGGGTTGCATTGATCTTCAATGATAACAGTCCTAGCAATAAGCGGGAGTGAATCGATAAACGGGATAACTTTACCTTTACCCATCCAGGTAAAGTTGGCCCGAAGAAGAGATTAGGCCCTCCGAACTAAATTGGTCTTTAACCAGTGATGTCCCGCAGGACGAAAGTATCTCAATAAACGAAGAAACTTTACTGTTGCCTATTCAGGTCTCGCTCATCTCCTCTCTCCTCGCTCTCTCATCACCGTTTCCACCACGAACATCTTCGATTATCTCGCATATCAGATCGGGCAACCGCTCTTTCCCAGTCATGTGCCGAGTGAGTTATTGCTAGTAGTTCTGGGAAATCAGAGCGCATCTCTCTCATATCGTCTCCCCTCTTGCCGGTCAGACAGACGAGACAGCATGAAAAAATGAGGAAAGTGAGACGCCGAATTTCCATCACTAATTGCTACGGCAACCAACCGATAGCATGGGTGGATCCAATCGTCTAAACTTTCTTTTGGCTTATTGAAGATCTTAATTGATCTCCGAAAAAGTACGAAGAAGTACAAATTCGAGAGTTGATCTCACATCATTCCAGCCTCCTTCGGCAGCATCGTCCTTCCCTCTCTCTCCTCTCGCGTGAGCAACCTCATCGCCATGTTCACCTCTCTGTGGATGTTCAGGTACTACAGTTAAAGAAGGTGTCCCACGAATATCTGGCGAACTGAGTTCTCGATGTGAGCCTGTGGGTCGTGGCTACCCGATAACACATTAGAAACTCCCATGTTTTCAATTTTTGTTTGAACTGAGTTAAGAGCAGTTGGCTGCGTTCCAAGTGGCCCTGAAAAGCAGGCAACGTGCGAGAGAGCGTGCGAAATGATGAGAGCGTCCCTCTCATTCCTTGCATAGTCGCCCGCGCAGTTCGTGGGACGCCTTCTTTAATGCAATATTTATGGTAGAATTAGCATTAGGGAGGGGATTTTCGTGCTCAGTGTCAGCAGTTCAAGAGATGCAAACGGCATGTCTAAATGTCAATATCGCTCTTTTTCAATTGTTTTTCAAGCGCGAAAGTGACAGCTTGTTAAATGGTTCAACATTATTTCAACGATTTCACGAGGACAAATAGGCGCTGAAATTGCCAATTCGGAATGAACTTATGAAATTCAGGGAAGTCGAGAAGCCAACCGAGAGGCTTTTCAAGGAGAAGTACGGCGAGAGTTTCCCGGATTTGACTGTGAGCTTTATTATTATATTATTTTTCCATCAGTATGGGACTACTACTAATCAGTCGTTTCTCGCATCAAGATGAAGAATGCGTGAAACACAACCCATTCTATGACGCAATTTTGTTCGAGAATGGATTAGGTTTCACAATTCGCAGAAAAAGATTAGGGCGCATTAGGGTTGTCGATTCAATACCGAGATCAATAGTATTGCATGCCCTTTCCTCACTGACTCCGCCCCTGCAATACTCTCGCAAGGAGAGGGAGAGATGGGAAGAGGGTGCAATACTCTCGCACTCTTGCAATAGTATTGCATCCCCTTCCCATCTCCCCTCCTCTCGCCTCCAAGAGAGGAAGAGGGTGCGGGAGTATTGCAGTTTTGCAATACTATTGCAAGAGTGCGAGAGTATTGCACCCTCTTCCCATCTCTCCCTCTCCCTTGCGAGAGTATTGCAGGGGCGGAGTCAGGGAGGGAAGGGCATGCAATACTATTGGTATTGAACATTGGTATTGAACTTGCAACCCTAGGGCGCATGGTTGTTTAGTGAAGTTCACGGTGATCTGCATTAAAAATATTTTAAAATCCAACAGGAAATCATCGCGAATTCCTCGTTCACGCTCACTAACTCGGATCCGTTCCTCGATTTCGCCAAGCCCACACTGAGGAAGATCGTGGAGATTGGAGGCATTGGAGTGAGAGAGGCCAAGGAGATTGATGAGGTACGCGTATCATTCCAGCAGAAGAAACAATTTTGAGTGGAGGTTGACGCCAAAAGATTAAAGACATGATATTTTCCGCAGCTTTTGTACAAACTTGACACTTCCTAAATTCCTCCTTCAATAGTAAACGCATGACGAATGCAACTCCAAGGGTAGGATGTGTAAAAACGTGCAATTCATAAACGGGAGTCTATCCGTCTCTCATCTATAGTCGCCTCATTTTCTTAGACAAGTTGAAGTTCAAGCATAGGAAAAATCGAAAAATCGCAGTAAGAGTTCTCCTTGGATGCTTCCCTATTCAGGAATGGTCCTCCCTGCTCTCCCTTCGTCGTCGAACCGTCGTCGTCTCTTTCGGCACTGTGGCGAGGACCTTCCTGATGCCGTTGAAGATGAAGAAGGCGCTGGCTGAGGTTGGGTTGTGTCTATATCATCATCATCAAGAATACAAAAAAAGAGGGCGCTGGCTCAAAAGAAGTGTCTTCAATACAATCTAAAAGAGCAATTGGGTTGAGTTTCACGAGCACTATCAATTCAAGCGTTTGAAAAAAATATTGATTATTCAGAGTGTTTCTCCATTAGGAATAAATTTCTACGAAATAGAAATGAACGCATCTCAAAATTCAAATTCCAGGCCTTCTCCCGCTTCCCGGACACTACCTTCCTGTGGAAGTACGAGCGGCCGGAGGACAAGGATGAATTCGCGTCCGGAGTTGAGAATCTGATCCTGAGCAAGTGGCTGCCGCAGAATGATCTGCTCGGTGAGGAAATAGTTTGAAATGGCAAGTCGATGAACATGCCATGAATATCGCGTACTCTAAAGTCACTCTGATCGGGGTGAGTGCGACAAATGAAGAGTGGGATTTTTCAATCTGACCAAAGTTCACTGGCAAATGATCTGCTCGGTGAGCATGCTAATCATCTGTCTCACTTTTGATTACATTAGGTTGAGTTTCACACTTGCTTCAATTGTAGTTTGTTTGAGAGTGAAGTAATCACATCATGACACGGGTTTTATAAAAAATAAAAAAGGGTAATGTGTTAAATGAACGATGAGAACAAAAGAAGAATCTTCTTCGATCTCGAATTAGCCGTATTTAGAAATAATTAATTGTAGAGGACGACCGCGTTCAGGGCTTCCTCACGCACGCCGGCAAGGGCTCGTACTTCGAGGCTGCTTCGAGGTTAGATTTTGTGTTTTGGCAAACAACCATACATTATCTTTTTTGTTTTCGCTTGATTGTTGCATTATAAAGTGCATCTGAAGAACCATAGTTCATAAAGTGCGTGTTCCTCAATTTGCGAAGAAACCAAGCGAGCTTCAAATAATTTATTTCTTGATAAATTCTGATCTATAATATTTTGTTGTATATTCAGGGGCAAATCCTCCCTGCTCGTGCCTCTCTTCGGGGACCAAGTGAGGAACGCTGCTGCTGCAGAGTTCGTCGGCTTCGGCCATCTCTTTGACAAGGCGGATCTTGAGGATGCGGACAAGATCGAGACGGCGCTCAGGGAAATTCTCGAGGACGAAGGGTATGGCGAGGGGGAACTTTTTTTTGGCCCGGGCTACGACCGCTCTAAATGTGAATGGAGTAGGGGATGCAAATGATAGATAGGAAATACTCTGCGAGAAAATGCTGGGCCAAAAAACAGAGAAGTGCCCGGTGGGGTTACGGTATTATCGATTTCGCCCGTTGTCCATAGCGGTCCAAGTAGCTCCTAGCGTAGTCGTTACTGCACAATGGAATGACTTGGTAACAGATTTACTTTTCCTTTTTATTACGGATTCGCTACGATAACTGCTCGGCACATTCTCGATAAACTGATGAGTACGTTATTATCGATTAACTTCAGCCGACTAGCTCGCGCTCGCGAGGTGAAGAGGGTAATGGACTCGCGCCCGTTCACTCCGAGGGAGCTGCTGGTGCGACATGTGGAATTTGCAGCGAAATTTGGCCTTCAGAAGACCCTCAATTCGCAGGTTGGTCAAATTTGTTGGCCGAACTGACATATTACGACGTTCGGCTCTTCAATTTGTCTTCAATGTAAAGGGAGCCACTTTGCTGCTCTAACATTAAGACCTGAAACTGCCAAAATATGGCAAATAAATAATTTCACATAAATTTCAGGGTCGCGACCTCTCCAACGTCGTCTATTACAACATCGACATTATAGGCATCATTATTATCTCTCTAATTCTGTTCCTTTACATTTCCTATCGCTCGTTGTCAATCGTTCTTTGTTGTGTGAACGTTAAGCAGGGTAATGACAAACTGAAGAAGCTTTGAAGTCTTTCAATAATTGTCTTAGGATAAACTAATAAATAATTGTATATGGCCGGCACAACAAATCGAACGAATTCTTCGGGCAACAACATTTTGCCAAAATAAGATCATTAAATACTGTTAGTGGCACACTACCCTGTACCAGGGCTGTTCCAAAATTTAACGCACTCCTCATTTCGCAATGCTCTCTCGCTCTTTCTGACAGGCGAGAGAACATGTGAAGTGAGGAGAGCGTTAAATTTTTGAACAGCCTTGCCCTGTACTGAATCGTTGTTTTCAGCAATAATCGACAACAAAAACGTATCATCTATCCCTATCTCGACCACGTGACCGAGCTGAACTTATCTGGAGAGAACAATGGGGGTCAGAATGCTGTGTAGCGGCACACTACCCTGTACCGAATCGTTGTTTGTGTCAGCAATAATCGACAACCCAAACGGATCATTTATCCCTATCAAGGGTGTGCAAAAAATTTCTCGATCTCTCATTTCGCCATACTCCCTCGCTCTCTCTGACCGACGAGAGAGCATTGCGGAATAAGGGGTCGAGAAATTATTGCACACCTCTGATCCCTATCTACTCCAAGTGACCGAGCTGAACTTCAAATCCTCGCTGATATTGTCGATGCATTCCACTGTAAAAACACCTCTGTATGCAGTCTCGAAGTTCGTCCAAAATTGAAGATCGAGACCGAGCTCCTTGCTGCTTGCTAGCTCCAATCGTCCATCATGAACGAGCCCGATTAGATCTTCGACAAATTTTTCTGAAAATGCATACATTTGATTGATGTACAATTTATTTTTCCTAATTTAGAAGAGAAATGTAAATCGCATTTTGCCTACTTCGACTGAAGAATTAGCCCAGATAGATAAAATGCGAAATGTTCAAATTTGGTTAGTCGCAGTTGTTGGATGAGAAATCTATTGAAATTCATACGATTGCCAAAAGTTTTGCGTACTTGGATCAAAGTGTGGCAGTGCGGCATCAGCGTCCATTATTGCATTGTAAGATATTGTTTGAATGCCACGCGTTTCGACCATTGCGAAGAGTTCATCCCTGCAAAGCATGATAAGTATAGTTCCCTGTAGGGTTGCAGGTTCGGTATCGGCAATACCACACGAGAGGGGCGGTATGTAAAGAGGGTGCGGTAATACGGCATCATTCCCCTCTCTCTCCTCAATCCCTTTGCTCTCTCCCCTTTTTGGTATGCAAAGAGGATGCGGTATTACCACACCCTCTTTACATACCGCCCCTCTCGAGCCGTAATACCGAAACCGATCTCGAACCGGCAATCCTAGTTCCCTGACTTCAGAATATTTACCTGAATCGATCGGTAATCTTGAACAGATCCAGTTTAATGTTCAGTTCTTGAATTTTTGTATTTCCCAGCAACTTATGATTAATGAACGTCAATTCCTCCGTGCTTCTCAGGTTTGTTAGGTGCAAATATCGCACGTGCGTGCTGAGCGCCTTGTTGATGAAAGGCAGTACCGGGTCATTCCGGTGCCGCACGGAAATAGTGATGCATGCTAGCTGAAAAGATGCATGAATCTTCGGATAATGTGTGATTTTTGCAGATGTTGTGCGGTAAGAGTAAAGAGAGGCACTGACCTCTCCATCATGCGCTACCCATTTGGCCCAGTCTTCTAGATCAGCGAGATGCGGCCGAAGAGGAATCGTGTCCTTGCGAAGTCGCAGTTCTGCCTCGAAACGTGTTCGACCGAACTGAAAGAGAGAATTCGCTAATCGTTGTTAATGATTTCCAGTTACCCCTCGCATTTCCTTCAAGATCACAGCATCGACTGAAGGGATATTCTTCTTTACCTTGAAAAACGCCTCGACAGAAGCTTTGCAACCCTTGTTGGCCTTCAAATAGTTACCGATATATTATTTGTACGCTACATTGAATATTTAATGCAGCAATTTGCCAAATTGAGTTTCAAGTTTCAAAAAAAGTGAAATTATACCTTTCTCAAGTTGGCCAAGGCCTCGAAGTTGCCTAGACTAGCAAGGTAGCCACACACGATATCCCTAGCCGGCCGGGGAAGAGTGGCCAGAGTGATCTTCTCGTCTTTTGGCCTTATAACATAGATAGGCGGAGCTTCGGGTGTCTCTTCTCTCCTCGGGTTTCTTGCTGGACGGTCAGCTCTTGTTGAAGTGGATTTGCGTTTACGAGGCATATTCTGCAAAAGAGAAAAGGCAGGTTTTAGGGTAGCAATCTTAAATAATACGGTTTTCGAGAGGCATCACGACGATAAATACATGCAAGTTGCTTTGAAATTTTGCAAGCACCTCGGGCTTTCTAAACATAAAAAGCGAAAAAGATAATTTAAATATATATATTGCAAATTTGAAATAAGTTGTGCCGAGTATCTCGGAGCACTGGTAACTACGGTATTTTAGCATTTGCGAATATCGTAGGTCAACTTTTCGATCGCTGTCAAGCTTCATTAATACGACTTCTCAATTATTTATGATAGTTATTATTTATTAATTAAGATACGATAATTTAAAAAAAAACAGATTGAATATAGGACAAGAAATTAAATTTAGTCCGGAGATCGCTTCTTTGACTAATTCATAATGTGATATTAGCATCGCTGGCCAGCATTTTGTCGTCGACAAAGTGATGTGGCTTTGTGATGTGATATTTAAAAAATCGTACATTTCAAAACACCGGCAATTTATACGGCGATCATGAGTTAGATGAAATATTGAGCAAGGAAATGATCTGATCAACGGATGATTAAATCTCGTGGTTCGTCTGTTGCTCGTACATCATACGTAATTTTTGAAAGCTTCAACATCAGAAATATCGACGGCGCTGTGACCTGAAATATTGAATAATTCCCATGAATTTGTATAAATCATTTAAATTCTCCACAATCTCACCACGGAATAGCCCAGATCCTCTTTGCCTGCTCCTGATTGATGTTGTGCATGCGTGGAGTGCGAATGTAGCCGGCCCACGAGAACATGCTAGACGATGACACCACCACAAGCCCGACGAGTATAATCAGAACGGCGAATAGTCGCATCTTGATCTGAGCAAAGCAAGACTGGACAAGGGCAGCGTCAAAGACAACATGATCATAAAAAAAATTGAAAGGAGGAAAACTCTATACCAAAATGACTTCCTTCAACGATTTCTTTGCAGTAAGATGGCATCTTGTTTTTTTGAAGCAGAGGCACACAACTTTTTTTTGGGTAAAATTCGATCAGTTATCGTTGAGCTAAAATATCGAGTTTCTTCCATTTTTTCACCGTGGAAAATCACAAGAGAATATAATGGAAACTTCTTAGCTCGACTCTACACTTATCAATGGATTTCTACCGAAAAGGAGATTGTTCTAAAACAGGTTTTGCGCCATGAGTAAAATTTAACTCGACTACAAAATTGATATCAAAAGGAAGTTTTGAGCTTATTCTTTCCTCCTTAGTTCAACAACAAAGGAAATGAAAAGAAAGGAAAATTCGAACTTTAATCATATAAAATTTTCTGTTAATTTATAGGACCATGGATATTGCACAACCTGAGTCCGCACAAACATGTGTTAGTAAGGAACCGTCTGTGATCCCGGATGATAAAGATCTGCAGCATGAAATTGCGAACTGTTTACGATGAGTCACGAAACTGCTGTAAATAGCGATGAGGGCGACATTGAGAATGTGTGATTATTAATCTGAGTATTTTTTCGTCTTCTGATAGTCTGGAAAGTCAATAGATGATTATAGTAAAGGGACGAACAGCGCATACGGCAATCGGACGGATAGATCAATGTTTCACTATTTGATATTTGAAGTCAGGTATGTTTCACAGATCCTTGACATTCGTGTGGCTCATTCTTATTTGATTTTTTGTCTTCGTCGATTCCAAATTTATTAAATTTATAACTCAAACAGTTCCAGTATCTTTATCGAGATTTTGTATTGGGAATCGAGCGAGCTAAGTGGAGTACAAATATCATAACAATGGTTTAGCAATAGCAATTGCGAATACCCGTTATTTGTGATCGAGATTAAATAGTTGGTGACTTTATTACGGTAGTTTGGAATTGCTACAGTATTGCAGAAAGTCTGGTAGGGTTCGAAGATCAAAGATCAAAGATCGTTGTCGAGTCTTCGACGAGGGCTACATGGTAGATGACTGGGCGAACTGAAATTATTTTTTTATTAAATTAATTTATAATTTTATTGTGTTTCCTTCTTACAATTTCCGAACCCGGAACCTATTGTACTAATTTATTCACAAAATTTCATGCCCGACTGCGCCACAGTTGTTCTCATTAATTGCGCGGCCTTTGATGCTTGGCAAACAACGGAAATGCGTGAGCAAGAATAGAAAAACAACAACAACAACAACAAAAGAATAACAATAACAAACCTTCTTGACTTTGTCGCCTTTGTTGGCCATAATCCAGGACAGCTGATTGCTGTTGATGTTGTGCATGAACGGCACACGAATGTACATGCGCCTCTTGTCCATATGATGGAGCGATCTGAAGGGATACTGTAAGCACCGTAACCTTGAGACCTACAGTAATGCTACCCTAATCCTACAGTATCCCGACGTACCTCGCGCTTGCCACAGCAAGCAGGGCAGCAGCGACGATAAGGAGCACCGTGAACACCTTCATGTTGTTGTTTTGTTGTTGTTTTTTGTTTTTGTTGGTTACCTGAAATGCATTTTGTTTAGGAAAATGCGAAATGGCCAACACACGCGAGAAACATGATCGCGACAAACGAAATGAGTGGGAGAGACGTGCTCCGTAAACTGACTATGCCATGGGAAATTGGTCGGTGGTGATTGTTCTCGGGAAAGGAAAAAATAACTACGGCGCCGTAGTTTCTACGCGATTTTATATGGGAAAGAGTAATTGGACGAGAACGCCTCTGGGAAAGAATCTCGGAATAAAATGATGTGTCTCTGATGTATTCTTGTAGCTGGATACATATTTTCTGCCCAGAAATATTCTATTATTGTATGAGGAGGGGAAGGCAAAGAATGGAGAGAGCCGTTGCATGGGAATGACAGAATATGCAGAAGCATCATCCGACATTTCCTGCTTCTAGAGTACGGTCACATAGAGTAATTATTCTTGCATTTGCACCATGACAAACGAGATGCAAAGTGAGAAGGGCAGCGTGACTATTTATCATGGCTAATGCACGCTACCTGTTCGTGACTGTAAAGGCGTGGGAAAGTCCATGACATTATCACCGAAATTCAGTGCAGACGGTAGTGCGTGCACTCACGATCTCCCCATTTTGAGTGCTCCCTCCCCGAGTGGGCAAACGGGCATGATAAACGGTTTCCCTCCTTACATCTAATGAAGTCCCCAGAGATCCCTTGCCCTAGTGCTTGAACGCTAAATGAGAAATGCGCGCGATATGGGGCGATAATGCAGAAATACTTGCTAATGATGATGCACCGGACGCTAGGGAGAAGCAGCCACAAGTGGAGATGACACACCAAGTCGGCAAATGAGAAAGTAAGTAAAGTAAGGTCTGAGATAGTGACACTAGACGAAGCGTCGTGACAATATCAGGTACAAACTACTCGCATCTGGTCGGCTATTCAAGAAATTAAGGTAGGGGAATGCCGTGACATTATCCTTCTCGATGGTGCACATCGAGTATTGTCACTGGGGAGAAGCTACTGCTAGCGATCACATATATTACACGCATCTGGTCGGCTATTCAAGCGGAATAGTCGAGACCGTGACAGGCCTAATAATGTCGTTGTAGTAGATGATGCACCTCGAGTATAGTGATACTAGACTCTACATACTACCCGCCTTTGGTCAGCTATTCAAGCGGAGTTAAGCGGGGATAGAACGTGACAGGCCTGATAATGTCGTTGTCGACAATGCACCACGAGCATTGTCCCGTAAGGGAGCAGATACAAGTGATGATACAGACCCGCTTACATCATCTCGCTGGCTATTCGAGCGGAATAGGCAAGGGGTAAGACTGTGCCACCGCCCTAACACTATCGTTCTTCTTGAACGCACAATTGCTGCATTCTTGAAAAACAAAGCTCTACAGATTACCAAAAGGCGGCAAGTCGTAATCGTAAGTAAGGCGTAAGGTAAGGCAAGGCAAGTCGTATGAATGCCTAGACGGGAATGAAGTGGATTTGGGCGGTCTTATATACGGCCCGGCCCAGCCGAGTCGTAGGACCGGGGCAGGTGAAACATTACGCAATTCGTGTCGCACGAAGGCGCGAAAAGGGCATGAACAAGACCAACTTATACGACGAAACATCTGATACGGTGGCATTTCGAGGTTGTAGTGCGAGCACGACAAGTCATATGCCAGACTGGAGCCGTGAGATCTGACAATCTAACAGGACTGCGTTTCGCCTCAGCGATAAAGTTTGTGAGGGCGTGGCCTGAAGGGGGATGAGAGGCCGTACTCTCTCACTTGCCCATTCTATCTCGCTGGTTAGAGCGGGGGCGGAGCTTATAGTAAGTCTTCACTAAAGTCTATACTACAATTTGCGTTCATGAATCGCATCTTTCCATCTCATCATAGGTAAAGGTAATCATAGTTCTGGAAAACAGCGAAGTCAACAGCAGAAATCGCGGGGGTTTGTACAGAAAGCGAACAGAAAACAAGCAGTTGGGCTATAAAACTCGCTTGATACGGATTATCACAAGTTTTCTACCTGCAAAATTGTTGCACACACTGCAATCAACTACACATTGATGTTTGACTGTAGCCTGATTTACGAATTTCTTGGCTGTTCGACTGTATTTCGTGCAAATGCGTCAGGCAGCGTGCAAATCGTGTTCGTTCGTCGCATTTCCGGCGCGTTTTCGAGCAGCAGCGTCGTTTCCGAAATAAGCGCCCAGTTCCAACGTTGCAGCGATACAAAACACCTGTCGCAAGACACTCCTACTCGTGTCTGCTCTATTTTGAAGCTGGACACCGGAATTTGGCAAGGAGCCGGGCGAAAATTGCGGTAGAAATTGTTCGGAAGCGTGTTCAAACTATCTATGCACAACCGCGAAACAACAGGGCAGAATTCATGCTCGAACTCAACAGCAGTGCAGCCTATTCTGTAACAGCAATAAGATTTCGTTCCAGTATCAGAATTTATCCACAGTACCCAAGCACTTGTTAATAAGAGAAATGTATGCTGAAAATAGCTCATACAGGTTTCCTAGATTAGGAAGACTAAGCTTGTCTGAGCCCAAAATTTCCTGATTTTTAGTCTTGCAATTTTCAGATATTTCCGGGAAATGCCTAAAATCGGCATCACTTCTTGAGGTTTCATCGAACATCATAGGGATTCCAATCTTACACACATAGTGAAAACATTTTTAGCCTTTGCATCGTGCATCATTGAGAATTCGTACAATCTTGCGCACTTCTCGGAATCGTTAGCATTTTAGCCTTTTCATCTACTATTATTGGGAATCCGCATAACTATTGCGCACTTGCGCGTAAATCAAGTGCTAAAATAGCTCGCGGATGTGTTTTTGGCCACAAGAATTCTTGCGTCAAAATGCCTGGCAAAACGCTCCAAAGCACCTGAGCAGAGCCGTAGTAAATGTGCAAAAATTATGGTTGGCGAATATTTCACCGGCTGCTGTTCGAAATAGTAAGTTGGAGCGTGTGGGAGGCAAGCACTAGTCCTTACATTTTGGCACGCACTTCGCTTAATCACAGGCACCAGTATCGCTTACGAGGGTGGTTGAACGATTTCGTACGATTACGTGTCCTAAATTACGCAATTGAAGACAATTGTCAAGCAAATAAGGAAGAAAACGGCTGCTGTGACGTGTGATTTGTTGTCCATTTTTCTTGGACGCTAAAGCAATTAGCAGCCCGAGTCGCTGATTGAATCGGACTGTAAAGTGAATGCCCTATGGAGATGGCTAATGCATCAATTGCGATGGGGAATCCCTTTTCTGTTTTTGACCTTCATTCGAGCATCTCGTATTATTTTTGTGCCAGAGCCAAAAAATCCCTGAAATTTCGTGAAACCAGCAAATCTTTGTCAATGCCTACAAATCTTTCTTTGGAACCACCTACTTCAAAAGATCGAGTAAACATGATGTATCATACACCCCCGAAAATACACCGGAAATGCATGAGGGCGTTCATAGAGCATTTCCGTTGAAAGTGTGAACTATTACCCCTGCGAAGTGGGGGACTTCCTCCCGAAATGTCAGAGGCACTTGTCATCGAGTGTCCTATTAGTCTTGCACTGCTTACAGACGTTAGAAAGCGATACCTAATTCGACGAATAACCTTGTAAATTACGCAGTATCTGATATTTTTGTGCAATGGAAGCAGTGTATTGCGAGATTCTGAGAATGCTTCGCAAAACTATCTATTTCGCACAACTCGGAAAAGAGATACTATGAATTTGTAGTCTTGTCCTTACTGGGACTCCCCAAAATCATTGAGAATAATAGAAGTTATTACATAACAGCTGAGGCCAAAAAGTGACCAGCCGGAATCCCGCAAATAGCCATGTCAACTTTAACGCAGCGTCACAGCAGTTACTCAGCGGATGGCATGTCCATATATTTCCGGGCGTGTCTCATACGCTAAGTGTTCCTCCGTAGGCGAGTTGGACCACACCAGACCAATAATAGTCATAATAATAATAGACTCGTGTCACCTACGCGTCTCCGCACTATTAGGAGCGGCACCGAAAACATTGCATTGTTCTATATAAGAATGAACAAGAACATGCAAGGTCAAAAAGGTATTTATGTCCAAGTTTTCACACAAGTGAACGAGTTTATCGAAACAAGAACGGAATAAGTGTTTGTCATGGTAATCAGTTTTATCGGCGATTTCATCAGTAATGTTCGGGAAAAATGAGTGGGAATGCCACGCAGAGGCGTTCCAAATGTGGTACTAAAATGTGCCGTTCTTGGGCTCGGAAAATGCACGCATTCGCTTTAAAGGCACTGTACAGCAAAATTCATTCGTCAAGACACTAGAGCTCGAAATACGGGTAATCGTCTCTTCATTTCGCGCAATCAGTCACCTCCCTGACCGGCGAGATAGTGTGAAGACTGAAGAGACGATTATCCGTATTTCGAACTCTTCCAGACACGGAAGCCGTCGTCCACAGACCACACAACGGCACATCGTCAACGTCTACACCAAAATACCGTCCTTAAGACGATAGTATCTGGTGCCAAATACTGAGAATTCTCCTTCGTATATTTTTTTATTTGTTTGATGTCACTGAACAGAAAACGTGACACAGCGTTCTGACCTCCATTGTTCTCTCCAGCTAAGGAATGGATGCAAATTTCGCGCCAAAATCTCGTTACGGACAGATACCGTCCAAAATATCAAGCTAAACATTAGAAGTGGATGGCCCGAATCCGAAGTAATGCCACTCAGAGTTTTTCTCTGCCTACTATCCGTCAGTTTGTAACGACATCCATAATTAGATGACAGGAAAATCGCGGTCGAGCTGTAATCTGCTTTTCCTGTGCAAACTGGGCCGGCCGCTTCCTGTTTCCCGTTTTAGGGCGCCAGGACCAGAAATCGGGCCAAATCCTATTCTCGGATGTAATTTAGAGGGGATTTTCGCAATATGATGCTACTGATATCATGGATGATGTTCGCTGCAAAACAGCCCGCCCCGGGCTATTTCTGAGCTGGAAATCTTGCTTGGAAAGGAGAACTCTGCGGGGCGAGAGAACAGACGAAATGGGGAGACGCATTCTTCACCCCGTTAGAAACCCCGGAATGAAATTTGGCGCGGGCTCTAGCCTGGTCTTGTTTGCAATGACGTGCGCTGGGAGTCGATGATAACTAGATAAGTGCGGAATTCGAAAGCGGGAGTACGATGAGAAAGCCTACGCACTGATTGCTTGCGGATTAGCAACTTCGAAAGTCTTCCAAACAACATCCGAGGGATGAATTTCAAGGTTTCGATCAGAATTGAGAAGATTGTTACTTGATAAGGGCGGAATTCGAAAGTGATGAGAAAGCCTACGCACTGATTACGCCTGTGAAGAAAAATAACACAATGGAAAAATAACACAATGGATAGCTAGAAATTAAAGGGGTTTCATATCTTCATTCTCTACACACTTTTTTCGCCGATCTGGCTATGAGAGATTGAGTGATATAAAGAATATCTCTATTGACAGCCTTCCCTTGATACGTCGATAGCAGGTTCAGAAATTCATCTACACTATCTCAAGAATAAATTTTCTTTACTGGTTTTGTTTGCAATGACGAGTGCGAAATTGAGGACAACTTGATAAGGGCGGGATAGTGGGTGTAGAAACCCCACGCACTGATTGATTGCGGAGTAGCAACTAAGAAAGTCTTCCAAACATCCGGGGGAACGATTGCTATAGGAATGGAAATGAGAAATCATGGAATTGATGCTGTGCCAAGTTACGATCTTGAAACACTTGAATGCATCATAGCGATAAGGCAAGGTACATACTATTATTAGTGATGAGCGGATAGGAAAATAAAGATAACGAAGAATTGTGGCATTTATTTACTTGCAAAAAAAAAGAAATACTAGAAAAAAAGAACCACTATTTAATTTCAAAGGGGCGATAAGGAAGTCGTTCATCTGCAGACTTTTTGACAGCAGGCGCCTACACTAAAATTGCAACAGGCGCTTTCACTAATTAGTCTGCCTTAAGGATGGCTTGGCAAGAAATGACTCTCTAATTTCGCATGCTCCCTCGCCTCTCTGGCCGGTGAGAGAGTGCGGCAAATGAAGAGACCATTTCTTGCCAATCAGCCTGTGTACCTCTAGACAAGGAACGGAAACGACTGCTAAATTGCACAATACAGAGCAACATGGAAAAAGATAAGGCGGAACCGATCATAATTCACTGCAGAAATGAGTGCTTTATGATGTGAAGTGGTAGTTGTTGCTCTCACTTCTGATTGAAAACGGCTAAATATAGCCGTAAAACAGTGCGGCAAATGAAGAGACCATTTCTTGCCAATCAGCCTGTGTACCTCTAGACAAGGAACGGAAACGACTGCTAAATTGCAAAACACAAAGCAACCTGGTATAAGTAAGGCGTAACCGATCATAATTCACTGCAGAAATGAGTGCTTTATGATGTGAAGTGGTAGTTGTTGCTCTCACTTCTGATTGAAAACGGCTAAATATAGCCGTAAAACGATTAATCGCACTAAAATTGACGACTACATGCGTAGGTGTATGAGCTTTCGCGGCTGTTTAGCACAATATCTTCGTCTGGAAATAGTGTTGCACAATTTGCAAGCAAACTACCGTTCTGCATGGAGCTGCAACTGCATGGAAACAAAGGGTATTTATAGAATGATATCGTCACTGATTAAATGACGCCATCGTAGTGTATATCAACATGGATTAACGAGTACTTAGAAAAGACGTTAATAAGGAAGTAAACTGTGCGTTTGTTTTCCCCCGATTTCGTTTGATTTCGTTCCCGGCAAAAAAACAGCACATTCAAAGTCCTCGAGGTCTTTGAACTGCTATCATTATTGTAATCTTCAAGTGCAAAAAAACCACGAATATGTGTATAATTTCGTGTATTTCCATCCCGAATCGCTCGGATTTCACAATTGTCCGGAAACACTCGGATGTTCAGTATCCATAGGCGAACCCTTCCCCATTCCCCCCACTCAAAATCGGATATAATCCGCAGATAATGATGGGATTACACCTTCTGTCTGTCCCTCTTGAAATCTCGATGTTCCTCGTTCAGAATCCGTAGAAGGGATCAGGGAAAGAAGGTAGAGTGGGGATCACTCCCTCTATTATGGGCGCTGTTCACGGCCTTTGACAAGAGGGATCACAGGAAATACGGAGACCCAGAGGAGAGGTGAGCGGCTATAGATCATAACAGTGTCACACAGAACTATTGGGCGGGGAGGATCTTCCGATATTTTCCGGGAATGTCCTCTTGTTTTCAGTGGGGACGAGAATTTCCATTTCCATCATCTCTTTGTTTCTGTCGTTGACACTCGCGGAGTTGCGGATTTCTCCACACTTCCAGCCTTTTTCGATTAAGATTTCGCCCCTAGAGTTTACACCGTACTCTCGAATCGACACTAGGGCTGTCAGAAGAATCCGTCTCTGAGTATTCTTCAGTGAGAGCACTGGCCATTCAACTTCCCCCCACGTGTTCAATTCACTCAAGCCTTTTTCGGAAATATTCAATAACAGTTGCTGTTGCTCCGCCGAACAGCAATCTTGCAATTTTCCCCTTCCATTTCGACAGTGCCATACCCACGAATCAGCAATACCCATAACTTTCGAATAGCAGTAGTTGTTCAGTATCGAATTGTGCTGTCAAAGTGAAGAAACCGTCTCGTCACTCATTATGCTCTCTTGTTCCTCTGACCGGCGAGAGTGCACGTTGCACGAAGAGAAGTATTCTTCACTCTGAACTGTTCAGCGTCGTCCATCGATTTTCATCGAAATTGTAATCCGATTTCTCCCTGCTGACAGGAGGGAAAAACTCTCCAAAACCGATCACTTTCAGCCGAAATGAGGACGTTTCTGCTGGTGATTTTACTCGCACTTACAATCGATGGAAAAGCCAGTGAGTATTCATTTACTTAGATCAGCCTTTTTTGTAGCTTTGTCGACACACTAGCAATTCTTATCAGCCTTATCATCTTATCATATTACATCATGCCAGTTTTTTTTCGTTGTATCACTCTGTGAATACATCAATAGTTGGTTTGGGTTTACAATAGTAATACTACGTTCAAATTTATGACGCAGCGTTACCATTGGGTATGCAGTAGTGTTGTTAGATAGAATAATTCTTATTCGCGAGTAATTTCATCAAAAATATTCGCGAATGGATTTTATTCGCGAATAATTTTCCATTTTTATTCGCGAGTGATCGGTTACTCGCGAATATTATTCGCGAATAATTTTGCATATATTCGCGAATAATATTCGAATAATATTCTCGAATATTTCTCTCTCTCACTCATTTCATTTCAAATCTCTCTCATTTCTCACCCTTGTTGTTGACGACTGGCCTACGTGAGAATCGAAGAATTATTCGCGAATAAATGCAAATTTATTCGCGAGCAATTCATTATTCGCGAATCATTTTGCTATTTTTGCTCGCGAATAGATCGGCCGATCGAGTAATTCGAAGAAAGTGATTCGAGGCAGAATATTCGGCGAGTAATACTCGAATAAACAACACTACTATATCGAAATGCCTGCCGTAGATAACCTACCGTAAGTTCTCGGCCTACCGTACCTCACTAACCTACCGTATCCATCTAGATACCGTATACCTGCTCATCAGTGAGTGTCTCATCCCCGTTGTCCGCGGTGCTTGGGGCGGCCTGGAAAAAGGAGCATGATCTCTATTTCGCACGCTTTCATTCATTTTCATTCAAATTGTCTCCCATTTTCATTTGAACAGTAGAGCTCGAGAAATGAAACCACCGTCTCTTCATTTTGCACACTCTCTCGCCCGCTCGGTCGACGAGAGAGTGTGTGAAATGAAGAGACGGCGGTATCATTTCTCGAGCTCTATTGAACAGTGTGTAAATGAAAAAAATAAATGTGTGTCCTCCGACTATTACCTCCTCAATCTTCACTGCAATATGGACTGCGGCGGGCTCCTCCACTTTGCCCGTGTCAGTTTCCTTCTGAATTTATAATGCTATTAAACATTCAGAGCACCATAAAGCTCAAATGTGGACGCTAATGATGCGAGTAGTAAGTCGAGACTCCAGAGAAATTATCCAGTACTACGCAGCATAAGACTGTACTGAACTCCTTACCGACTCCTCTCCCTCAATATCATCATAGAACGCTGCTTCCTCAGCATCGACTATTGCTGACCTGAATTAATAGTCGATGCTGAGGAAGCAGCGTTCTATGATGATATTGAGGGAGAGGAGTCGGTAAGGAGTTCAGTACAGTCTTATGCTGCGTAGTACTGGATAATTTCTCTGGAGTCTCGACTTACTACTCGCATCATTAGCGTCCACATTTGAGCTTTATGGTGCTCTGAATGTTTAATAGCATTATAAATTCAGAAGGAAACTGACACGGGCAAAGTGGAGGAGCCCGCCGCAGTCCATATTGCAGTGAAGATTGAGGAGGTAATAGTCGGAGGACACACATTTATTTTTTTCATTTACACACTGTTCAATAGAGCTCGAGAAATGATACCGCCGTCTCTTCATTTCACACACTCTCTCGTCGACCGAGCGGGCGAGAGAGTGTGCAAAATGAAGAGACGGTGGTTTCATTTCTCGAGCTCTACTGTTCAAATGAAAATGGGAGACAATTTGAATGAAAATGAATGAAAGCGTGCGAAATAGAGATCATGCTCCTTTTTCCAGGCCGCCCCAAGCACCGCGGACAACGGGGATGAGACACTCACTGATGAGCAGGTACTGTTTAGGGTGATACGGTGTGCCGAGAGGTTAAGGTAGGTGATCTACGGAATGGCATCTCGATACGGTAGGGGATAGGGTAGTAAGAGATTACTGTAGGCCACCTCGACCCGTATAGTGCATTGTGCCACTAATTGTTTTTACCATCTGTGTAGTGGTGAATGGGTTGTGTTTCATTGATGGCACAAGAAGGGAGAGTGATTTATATTTCAATTGGAGCCGGAGTACAAAACACAATTGTAACAAAGATAAGATTTTATAATTTTGAAATATTTAATAAAATAAATTAATATTAGGCGCACGAGATTCTGAAGCTGATTATCGATGAGCTCATGAACAAGTTCTTCGCTGATTACATGAAGAATGGAGAGGTGATGTTTTCTCTCTCCAATTTTTTTTATTTTATTCAAATTTATCACTGATTATGCATGAAAAAACGCGATGTTTTGAGGAAATACAAAAAATATTAACCTTATTTTAATAATTGTAATTTGTAGAATTCCCGCGTCTACGTCATTGGAGCAGGAGACTCGCAGCAAGAGGAGGAGGATGAGGTTTGATCTTTGATCTTTGATCTCTCATCTATTTTTTCGTTTGATCAAGAATTCATTAGAACTACTGCAATAAAATTACTATGCAAAATGGAATGTGTTTCACCGCCGCGATAATATTCTGCGAAATTTGATGTTTTGATTCCTGTTGTTTGTCTGCGTGAAAAAACACTAATATCGATTCTACGAGCTTGACAATTATCTTTTTACAGGAAACCGATCCTACAGAGGAGTCCGCAGGGGCCGAAGAGGAGGAGGACTCTTCTTCTTCATCGTCATCCTCTGAAGAGGACTACTTCTATCGGGACTCGGTGAGTGAGCTGGATCCTGTTCTGGATGCCTAAAATGCGGCTCCAAAACACTCCCGGTATCTCCGGCTCCGGCTCTGACTTCCTAATATCCGGCTCTGATACATCCGGGAAATCCCGGCTCTACCTAATCCCCGGCTCTCGCAGGACGAGTACGTGAACGTCGAGGTGGATGAAGATGATGACGCCGTGCTCGTCGTCAATAAGCAGGTATTTGTCGGCTCTGACTAGATTTGTAAATGCCGGCTGTGGTCAAATCCCGGTTCCGAAAATAGCGGCTCCGGCTCTGAGTCATCACCTCGTTCATCGGGACCAATGCGAGATGATCCGGATCTAGGAATTATCGCGGTTGTAAAAGTGATGCAAGGGATGGTGCAGAACTCTTTGGTTTCTTTGGTAGAGGCGACAAATTCAGGACCGGATTTTAGACAAACACCTTCCTATTCGAGTCTGACCTCCGGATTGAATTGACATTGAATAATAGCTGTCCTAACAGTGGGCTCCCGCAGAAATGCGTTGAACACTGGGTAGAAATCTTGGGTTATTTGGGTAGAGCCGGAAAATGCATAACCGGCTTTTAGTCAACCCCCTTCCTATTCACAGGTCTCGACGAACATCATCCGCATTCCGGCCGCCACCTTTGTTGATGCGCTCACGAAGCTACTGCCCGCGCTCAAGTAAGAACACCTTAATTCGCTTTCCCGACACGTGTTCAATTTTTCACCATTCGCTAGCTCCACCTGCATCGTTTTTTAATTGAAAAAAGAACGTTTTCACGGGGAAAGTTCTAGGACGATGTCGAGGAGGAACCTATTTTTTCAGGTCCGACAAGTACCCCGCTCATCTGCAGAAGCTCACCCCGTTGCAGGTGGAGGATACGCGAGTTTGTGAGTTTTATCTTTTTTTTTTAATTTTGAAATTACTCTCCTCAATTTGCATGAAGATAATATTTTTCTGCTGCACGAGTATAAAATAATCGTGAAGAAATATTGGCCTCAAAAAATACAAACAATAAGTGAAAGCTAGAACTATCAATTTGAATACATTTTTTCAACAAACATTGCACCATACATTATTGATGCATTCCTCGACCTGCCCGCTAAATCGCGCACGTGAAACACACATCATCCTATTTTTCTCGCCGTTGTTATTAAAGCCGATTTTGACCTTCAATGGTGAAAACAATGTCATGTGACTTTTGCAAAGTCACATAATATCAACCAAAGTGCAGTACCCTATTATGGAAGATGCCATCAATTTGCATAGACTTTTGTTTGTCTGGTCATGATCGTAGGGTCGAATCATATCCTTCTTCAATATTGACTGCAAGAAGATGACAATTGAAGACGCTTTCAGATTCCGAGCATGGTGAGCCGTCCCTGATCGGCCCGAAGGCGCCTGAGCCCACGCGTGTCTCCGCCCTCTCGGGTACGGTATCGAAGATCGTTTATACCGATTCTAGAGCTGCATGCAGAGCATCGTGAAATTCGCATGTAGAGATTAAGGAGACCTAAACCGAGCCTTCAAACCTACTGAATAGCTCTATGAGAATGTTTCAGTAGCCCCTATCGCCTCCGTCGCTCCGACCGCTGCAGCAGCCGCAGCTGCGCCCGCGACGACCAATGAGACCGAGTACTATCATCGGGCGGTAAGTTGTTCGCTAGTTTGGTCACTGGCGTTATTTCACTTTGTTTGATCATCACTTTTCTCACGCAGTTTCATCAGAGAAAATGTATACAGTGTAGGACAAAATAACGATGACCTCATGACACCATTCAGTTTGCGGTGCATAGAATAAATCCATTACGATGATGAACATGTGCTCAATTGACCCCTCGACGTCACCGTCCGAAATAGTCCCCATTGTCCTGCATAAAAAGGCCGATTTTCTCGTGAACTCTTTAAGAGGCTTTGGCGCATTTTCAGCATTATCATCATCAACTGTAGATACCAGAAGCGAAATAAACACAAATAAAAATTAGAATAAATAAATAATTATTGCAATAAATATTTAATTAAGTTCGACCTCGGTCATGTTCTGCTATGTCTCGCCGCAGGATTGTTGTCCATGTGGGCGATCGCTCAGCTGGTGTCCATGTACAGGTATTGCCAATTTCAATAGTTGGTGTCCTAACTCGTCCCTAAGGTCACGCATCTTAGAATGATGTTCCCGCATGTTTACGTCATGCTTAATAATTTTTATTATTTCTAATCGATGCAGAAACGCCACTGTCTTGCAATCAATCCCGGGAATAATAATAGGTGATGAAACACATTCATTTCAGAAGAAGAAGTCAGAGTGCCGGACCGGCGCCCGCGATTGCGTTGCCGCCTAAAGGTATTACTTGTATCCATTCACACTTTTATTTCGATGAATCAATAAATCCGATGACATCATCAGAAAAAAAGCGAAGAAGCGAATGACTAGAATTGAAGAGTATTTACAGTGATCCCAGCCATCATCCCGAATATCTATGCCACCCCTCCGGCCGTGCTCACTAAGGTTAATACTAAATTAATTAATATTGATTAATTAATAAATAATTAATTAAAGACAACCGACGCCGAGAAGCCGCCGGTCTATGTAGAGAACCCGACGTTCACGAAACCGGAAGAGAAATCGGAGGACAAACCGGCAGTCTAAATCCCGGCTCTCGACACTTTCCGGATCTATGCATCCGTATCGATTTCCCGGCCATGATCACAACATACCCTCTCTCACACATAATCCTTTGCATAATCAACCACAATCCGGTACCCGACAATTCGCGAGAGATTTTCCATGTCACGTATCTGTTAGCAAAAAACGACGAATCATTAAATTTTGTTTGAACAATCGATTTCTGGTTTTGTAACGAAGTGATAAACTATTTATTACGATTTATCAAGAGATTTCAAAAATATTGTTCTGAATTGAAAGAGATCACAGTGTTATGTAGCTCGGGTTTTGATCGACGTGTCACGTCAGCCGATATGGGAATTACAAAATTATTTGGTTTTGAAAAATACCGCACCGAATTTCGTGCCTATTACGGGTCATTGCATAACAAGGATTAACAGGGAACGATCGATATTGAAGACAATTACTTGTCACAAATAATAAATACTATTCGTTCGAGCATTATTAAAAACGAGTTGTGGTACAATAGAAAAGAGTAGATAAGAATAGCATTATTTAGCAAGTCTAAAACTTGAATCTGGGCTGTCTAAGGGGAGGAGTGGGAGGTTTCTGAACGACAGTTCCATTTGGTGTGCTGACTTGTGCAACCTGGAATGGGATACGTTTCACAAGGCGCTTTAGAGAGTCGTGAGCCGTTATGGGTCAGTGCCTCTTTGAAATCGTTCGGCGAAACAATAATCTTCAAAATGTGCAATACTAAGTTTTCGGTTTGTCTCATTAAACCAGTATAAGAAAGAAAAGAAGAAACAAAAGAAGAATCTTGTTATTCGGAGTGTAACTATTTGTCTCCACAAAAAGTTTCAAAATGCTGGATTTCCATGAGAACTAAAACCATTTCGAGAAAGAAAAGTTAATCTAAAAGTCTCTCACCTTGATCGGCAACTTGACCCTCTGCTTGCCCGTTGGCGGTCGACCACTCGCAGTGTTCAGGTGCGAGTTGAGATGAGAGGCGAATCGGACCTGATTATTATCCATAAATGGTCTCGTTACAAATCTCTGGTGATTGTTTTAAAATAAATGTGTGTTCAATTGAGTTTCACTACTTTTCTAAAAGGCAAGGGTATGCTAAGATTATAATTTATAGGTACATTATTTGCCCACCTCAGCAATTCCCTTCGGGACGTCAGTCCTGTCCAGCAGGGCGTCATTCAGCTGCTTCATGATTGCCGAATTGTCCACGTGCTGAGAAGGAGCTGTGGACTCGGGCTCGACCTGGAATTATGCTGCTTTTAGTGACGACAAATTAATTGAGTTTCACTGTAACTTCATAGAGCGCGCAGGATGAGCGAATTCGATTCCACTCTCGTTGTGAAGAAGCAAAAATAACTTATTTTTGAATTGCTAATCATCTCATCAATACCCTTCGGGGCTTTTATATCCAGTGTGGCGTCATTTAGCTGATATCAATTGTTCCATTTTGCTTCCCAATTTTATTACTTAGCAGAATTATTACCTCCTCGCTCTCTCCCTTCCCGCTGTCCTTGACCACTTCAGCAAACTCGACCAGTCTCTCCAATTCCTCCAGTATCTCCTCCCTCTTCTCGCTCGTGAGCCGCCTTCGACGCTCTTTAGCGTCCTCCTTATCGGAGTGAGCAGTTGAGGGCTCGACCTGGTAAACATAAACAATTTGATGTTGCATGAACATGTTTTCACTGAGCGACGTCCTGGTATACATGAAATATAAAATTGAATGAAATGCAGAACATATTTTCAGTTGCCGACTTCTCGTTTCCGTCTGGCCGGGCTAATTTGATTTCTAGATGAACGTTTTCAACAATTTTTTCATCAAGTGTGATGGTTTATGTTTCACCAGTATTTCGAAAATGGAAATATTCTGGAAAGGTGTTGTCTTTCTGGAATTGCTTTCAAAAATATAATTGTATTCGACACAATTTAGTTCAGTCTGTTAGTGGAGATAACCTCCTGTTCGTTCTCATTCGTCTCCTCATTATCCTCCCTCTCCTCGCTCGTTTGTCGATCGAATTCGGATAGGGGAGAAACCGCTAGAAGGCCGCGAAGGAAGTTGGCCGTTCGGCGGAACTGAACAAATAGTTAATTCACTAGTGAATTATACTCCATCTTTGAGTATTGATGAACAAACTAGTTTTTCTAGAGCATGTGCCCTACATAAAATCACATAAAATCTGTTCGGTTATGTTTCACTGCGATCTCAAATGTGGCGAGCGATGGGCGAGTATAATGAAGTTAGGACTGGATGCTAAAAATGCATAATGATAATTAAATTCTCACCTCAGTGGTGAGATCAAAGATCATTTGGGCGGTGCCGATCGAGTCATCGTACGGGTACGTGTTGAATTTGCTGCAAATTTTTTATAATTATTTTTTTATTTTAGGAAATTTTTGTTCCACCAGGTATGTTTCAGAGAGGTATCGAATACAGAAATGTACAATGCATTTATTATTTCCAGCGCTGTATTGAGGGAAAAAAACAGATCACAGAATGACTCATTCACAAGGGGTCAGATCATTACTGCCATTTCGAAGTTGTTATTACCGACCCAATTCTTACTTTTCCCTCTATATCTTGTCTCTTATACGGCAGAAAAATAACAATAATCAACACTCACCTTCCCGGCGCCAGCTGTCGCTGCGCACGCACTCTCAACTCGTTCAGTCGCTCGAGTTGATCCTTGATCATGGCGAGTTCTGCAATGTGATTAAAGTTTCAACAGTTTTTTAGTTCTCGAAAAAGAAGCTCGATTTATAACATTTCAATGAGCAAACTAACCATCCTCATCTTGCTCATCAGCCTCTCCCTGTGCCTTCACTTCCTCCACATCCTCCACAACGTCGCCCACAGGATCTTTGATCTCTTCATCCACTTTCTCCTTTTCTTCATCTGCTTCTTCGATTATTGGCGTAGCTTCCTCGTGATCTTTGATCTCTGATTCCTCCTTTTCTCCCTCTTCCAATTCCTCTATCCTCGGTGTCTCATCCAGTCCACTCGCAGCGTCCATTTCCTCATCACTTTCGCTGTTCTGGGAGAAGTTATCGTCGATGGATTCATTCTCCCTTTCTTCCTCTTCTTCCCCCGTCTCCTCTCCCTTCTCATGTTCTCCCTCGAGTGAGTGCACCGATCGACTCTCGATCACGTGTTCGCCTTCTTCCTGTTGATCTTTGATCTCGTCGTGATCCTTGATCTCTTCTTGATCTTTGATCTCATCCTGGCCTTGAGCGTCCTCTCCAGATGCGACGACGTCATTGTTATATTCTTGTTCATCGCCTTGGTGACTTTCTCGTGCAGTCTGAGGCTCCACCTCCTCCTCCTTATCCTCAACCGTCGCATCATCTCCATCTCCATGGCCTTCATCATTCTTTCCCTCTTCCTCCTTTTCTTCGTCTTTCTCTTCCTTATCTTCTCCCCTCGTCTCTTCTCCCTCCTTGTCTTCTTCCTCTTCGTGATGCTGCTCCTCACACGATTCCTCGTCGATGCTCGCCATTTTCTGGAAATAAAAACAATTGGTAATATTGGAAATAATAACGAACGCAATATCGAAATCTCTACTTTCGCTCGTGTATTGTAGGAATAGTGAAGCGTATCTGTTCTGGAAGACAATTGCGCGACAAAGTGAAAGAAAACCAACCATCAAATTTAATCAAAAGTAAATGTGTAAACCCATTTTCTGGATATAAATAGTTATTTTAGGCAGTACTAAAGTACTGATCATTATTAAGTTTATTGAAACAGGGACTCGGAACGCTATTGAAAACTCTGCGTTCACCCGTGTCTTGTAGAAATAGTGAAACATAATAGGAGTGAAAATTGTGAAAGCATGCGAGCTAATCAGATATTTTTTTGTGAACGCGTCTATTTTTGCAAAACCGAATTAACTTTGAAGAATATATCGTTGTCCATGTAACTAATTGAAAGCTTGAAAAATTGAAAAGTGCTAAAGATCAAAGATCATCATGACCAACCAGTGTATTGTTCGTGTCCGTGAGGGAGATGATCGGGGAGGGAAAGACGCCCGCCGGAGTCATCGGAGACGGCAGCATTGTGGGACGCTGAATAATATTAATGACAATTTGATCAATTAGTGCTAAGATAAAGATGGGAGTATGCATTTTGCACACATTTTTTTGGTTTTATACTCGTTCCACCGAAAACAGTGATTCATAAAAGATTATTTACTTTTTGTCGCAATCGTGAAACATAACTATTGATAAGAAAATACTGATAATATTTTTTGGTTTAGGGCCAAACCTGAATAGGCCATCCGGGCGTGGCTACGGACATCGAGTCCGAGTCTGCTGATGAGGGACGTGGAGGGGCTGAAATTAATGTTTTGATTTATTTCTGTTGTCAGACTTATTTCACTACATTTCCTTAACAGAAATCAATATCAGCCAACCGTACCCTCCGCGAATCGAATACTCCTCTTCCTTCGCATTTTCTCCACACTCTGCGTCACATTGTGATGGATCTTCTCGGCCTCGTCGACGAGCTCCTCCTCGAGCGATTCTTTCTCCTGGAAATACATTAAATTTTAAGTTTTTTTTTATCGTAAGTAACTTTTAAATTTGAAATTGACACGTGTACATTCCCGTTTCAACTTCTCTCAAGGTTTCTTTTTCTGGGTACAGAATTTCATATTCAAAATCAAATATGTTTCACATAGTTTTGGTAAAGCGAATGAATGGATCTGCTGCGATGTGGTCGACGTGCAGGTTATCGATAAAATAATAATGATTACCCAATTGCCGAGACATCGTGTATTCGGCAAAACCTTATTTATCTCACCTCGACAGCCTTCCTCAGCTCCTCCTCCAGTCGCTCTATTCGCTCTTCGAACTCCGCTCTCTCTCGGTCCCGATCCTCCTGCGATTGTAAGCGATTATTCCACCATTCTATTCCACATAGAAGCCCATGGATCCTGCTTAGTGATGGGGGGGGGGTATCTCGGCACTCTAAGGAATAGAATGAGAATAACCGACGAATTCGTCCACCTGACAGGAATAGAGCTCACCTTGACATTGCTCAACTCCGCCTCCGTCTTCTCCAGTCGCTCCTTGTATTCGGCCAGTGACTGAAGAGCCTCGTGAGAAGAATCGAGAGATGATTGGAGGGCGGCCTGGAATCAATATTTGTTGAGACTTCACTATGTATTCCCTATCCATGTAGTAGAAACAGAGAAAGCGAAAATGATTCAATTAAGAGCCCTGTTTAGAGATCAAAGATCAATCTACCTTTTCCTCCATCAACTCCTCATTTCTCTTCTCCTTCTCGTCAATCTGTTGGAGGAGTGGGCCTGTGGCCGCGGCGATCTTGGCTTCTGAAAAGAAGGAACATTTTTCAAAACATAACTCTCTTCATCATTCGAAAATGCACTAGGGAGGATAATAGATTTTTGTATACGAGAGGCAATTTATACGTCAGACAACGTGTTGCCGAATTAACCTCATCATTAAGCCCTGTGTGTGTTGTGCAAACACAGACAAACATTACGTGTAACAGCTTTATTCACAAGTTTACAATTATAGATCGTGATTGCAGCTCTCAGAGGTGGTTCATCTCCCTTCTTTTCTTAGTGACTATACTCTTCGAGAACACCTTGGACTGTAGATGAATTCGTTGTTTGCAATAGTTTTCATAGCATGAATGTATTCCAGCTTGAAGCACATCTTACATCGTTATGACCACACTGCAATATATTTTTAGTCTAGTTTTGTGCAGAATACACTCACATGCCATTTAATATGTGATGATTTGCTTCAATTTGTCGTTTCTTACATATCTTCGTCTTCATTATTCACTCTAGATTCAACTCCATTTACTGACGAATGTGCAATCGCATGCGTGTAGAGCATGCAGATCTGGAATGCGGATAAGTAAAATATATATAAGCGAAGAAGATATAAAGGCGCGTCAGTACGAATCGAAAAGGGGAGAAATGAAAGAAAGATAGGAAAATGACACGCCGATGCGATGGAGGAAACGATGAATCATTGAAGAGACGGAGATCCGAGGCGGAATGAGCAATCGTCATCTAATTGCATTACATGTAAATTACGTCGCTGGCTAGATAAACATACAGAAATGGTTTCACATACTTCTCGTAAGATGCTGGTTTCTATTTTATTATTGCACAAATTGTTTGAATAATTATCAGTAAAATAGTTTATTTAAATTTATACAATCGGTGTTTCTATCTACACATTCTTCAGGTTTTAGGGATGCATCTCTCCACTCATAGCGCATCAGCCTTGTTGGACCGTCTCCTGGCGGACTCGTTAGGTGTTGGTTTCATTTTGTCCGAGCATGACTTGATAATGCGTACTCTAAGTTTTGGAATATTCTTTGTGCCTTTCCTAAAATACAATACTACTGCCAAAAATAATTAAATATTCTCACCGGCTCGTTTATGAGTGATTAATTCCGATTATCAGGTGGATCCTTACAGAACTTCGTTATCATATATTCTAGATTTACTCAAACTACTATCGTTTGCAATAGAGACACAGTCGCATGCGGGTAGGGAATGCAGATCTGGAATGCATGCAAATAGAATATTCATATTTCGATGAACAAAATACAGACGCGACTGCCCGAATCGGAAAAGGGGGAAAATGAAAGCAAGGTAGGGAAGCAAGGCGATGCGATAGAAGGAATGATGACTCACTCCAGAGATGAAGATCTGGTATGGAATGCTTACACATTTACCGAACTACAACACAGCTTACATTTTAGTTTTTGCAATTATGTGGTTCGATGCATTGAGTTAAGTGATGAATAAAAAAAGAGCTGGCGGAATATGAGAATCGACTAGTATGTAATTCCTCACAATCCGTAAAGAAGAAATCGTCTGAAGAATCGAATGCAACGAGTCATGCTAGTGGATCTCTCAAGCTGGCAATGTTACATGAGTAAAGGTGTGCGGAAAGTTAATTCAACAATTTATTGTTTTTTTCATAGTCATCGGTATATAATCAAATACACGCTAGAATGATTATCACAACGCACAAGTAGCACAGTCTTTTTCTGTCATTAGCACAGCTCTACGAAGCTCTTCTGAGCTCGATGATTAGGCCTAATGCGATGGATTGATAAGGGCGAGGAAGTCCACGGCATTTTCGAATTCCTCATATTCAAATTCCCTGCAAGCAGAGTATGAAAGCAATTGGGAATCAAATTTCTTACTTGATAATCATACATTTCCTCAATGACGCAGGCGCAGAATCATTAGCTGACGCATGTAGGCATAGTGAAGGTGCATGTGTGTAGGACATGCAAACTGAAAAAAAGAATAATCAGAGGATAGTAGAGCAACTGTGAAGGAGAAAGGAATGAAAAGGAGAAAAAATGGATGAACAAGGAGAAATCGACATGCTGACTCAAGAGATGACTGCGTACCATGAATCATTAGCGAGAAGGGAATGGAATGGGCACGTTAACTGAATTTTAATATACGTATTGCTCAATAATCAAAAATCCATTGCTCAGCTGGCGGTACGTTTATCAAGTTTGATACAATGATAATAGATTCGTTTGGGACTTTCTCGTAACGAGTAACGGAAGAGGTGATGAATCATGCGCTTGATGGAATGACTGTAATTGCGAGTACAAACCGAACAAAGTTGAATATATAGCATTCGAAGAATGTTAGTTTTACTATCTAAATCAATGGTTCAGTGAATACAGCACAACCGCTCTTTATCACTACTGACAGAAGAAAGAGAAAGCTAGTAGGGCGGAGCCTCCAAGGTGCTATTTTCTATCGGACCTTTGCCTTTGAAACGGCGAGGTAGAATTGAAAGCGGTCAGAGCACCCCTGTGATCAACACCGTGGCGAGAATAGCCAGAGGAGAAAGGGACAAGATAAATGTCATGCTCTATCGAGTCGTCCGTCGTGTCTTTCACCAACTATGTCTTCGAGCACACTTGGAAATTGGCAGAGTTCTGTTAATCCAGATTCTTCCATGAAGGAAGTACACGACGGCTAGTCAGCGAACAAGTTCTGCAAAGCAGAAATATGGAGTTGAAAGAATATTTGGCTTACTCCTGGTGTAATTACGTCTTTCTTACATTCAGAACTTCCAGGACTCTATCAAATAAAAGCTCACTGAATTCAGATGCCACAGAAGGCGATACAGCACGCGTGTAGAGCGTGCAAACTGGAATTATAACAAGCAAAAATAATAATTCCATGAAACAACAAAATTGATCGAGGATAGAGCAGCGGATTGTAATAAAACAGTGAAGAGCAACCGGCACTGAATGCGTTTCATAAGAGGCGGATGAGAGAAGGGACGAGATGATTCAGACAGGTTAGTGTAATGCGGACATCTTTTTTGCGGTTATGATACACTTTGAGACGGCAATAGGAAGTACACCAGTGCAACGCATAAAGATGAGGGATTTACGGATATTTATTTCGCCGTTGAAAAATCGGATGAATCATCTCTAGAAGTGGAACACATAATTACAAGTTATTATCATAATAATTATTTATCATAATTACAATTAACAGACTTGAAAGAATCCAGATCTCATATTTGATTGTCGAGTATCCAGATCTAATGCTTCGGGTAACTTTTGACAAATCTGTCGCTTCATTATACTTTCTTCTTTCAGTCTCAATTGGAAGTTCATTTGAGTCGAGTTCCATAATTATGACATCTGGAAAAAAACCATGCTTCACGAATGTTGGGTAAAAGCTTACTTGACTAGTAGTTACTTGACGCCTCAATTTCAGGAAGAATTTGCATGTGTGTAGGACATGCAATCTGAATTTAACAAATAATTTTGTTTAAATAAATATAAAAGAAGGCAAAAAACGCGAATCAACAGCGATACGAAACGAAATGGCAAATGGACGGATTAAATGGAGTAGAGGGAAACGCGCTAATCTTGCCTACGCTAATCCCGTGCGTCAGCACAAGCATCGCGTCTCCCAAAACTGTAAAAAAAGACATCCTAAAAAGGGTCACGATAGATTCAGGTCGAGATGGTGAGCGGCGTGATGGAAAGGTAAGATAAAAAACCTGATAAGATAAGAAAACATGGGACAGCAGGGTATTGTAGTCCGTCTTGCAATGGGCGAATCTTTTACCTTCACCTTGGGATAGCGAATGTTGAGTCACGCGGAAAATATGCAATATTGAGGGAAAAATGCAACTGTGCGCGATATTGCGCACTCCCGTTCGTCATTCGGAAAAGGCCCATCTTTTTTGTGGTAAAATGAAGAATTCGTACCAGTATCGGAGATACTGCGTCGCTTCCGAGTCTCCACGATGCCTTCCTCTCTGAAATTACCTCTGTTCAATCAAGTGATTAACGCAATTACTCCATCGAATCACGATGTGCATCACGTCGTTTCACCCACTTGAACATCATTTTATCAAGCTCATTTATATTTTCCCTCCAAACTTCATTGAAGTTCATTGAACCACTCACTTATCCTTCATCGCTATTGCCGCAGTTCTCAACAGCGGATGCAGACAGGGAATGAGCCAGTGCGTTTTGAGACGGCCATCGGAGAAAGTGGCCTGCAATAAATTGTCGTCTTTACCATCGCAATTCCTTTGGTGAGGCGGTGGCATAAACATTGTGAAACCACCTAATCGATCAAGAACTATGACCAGAATATGTATTCAAAGGTATGCTAGTATTAGACGACCGTCCGAGAACGTGGCCTAAAATTAATGAATGGACTTTGCCATCGCAATTCCTTCACGATGTTCGGAGAACGTTTAGAAGTTCTATTTTATTTTTTTTTTGGAACGCGAAGGCAATGTAAACGATAATTTGACTTTCACTAATGTTTAGAACACTTTGTGAAACATACATCCAAGTCAACCGCAACACGTTAAAACCATGACCAATGGTGAGTGTATTAGATTTTTTTGCAAATTCAAAGCAACTATAAATCGATTTGTTCAAAGTCTGTAATTTTAGATCATTATGTGAAACATACATCCAAGTCATCGGCCGCCTGCAACAATCGGTCAGCAGTGACGCCGCTCACGCGCATTTGATCCTGTAAATAAAGAATTGGAAACCGTTCTGAATATTTCAATAATTTAGGTTTGTTACGTTCCGCCAGTTAAAGAAAGAGTACCACGAACTGCACGGGCGACTATGCAAAGTGAGGAGTGAGAGGGCGCGCTCTCCTCATTTCGCACGCTCTCTCGGTCGTTGCCTGCGTTTCAGGGTCGCTTGGAGCGCAGCCAACTGCTCATATCTCAGTTCAAACGAAAAATGAAAACATGGGAGTTTCGAATGTGTTATCGGGTAGCCACGACCCACCATCTCACATCGAGAACTCAGTTAGCCAAATATTCGTGGTACACCTTCTTTAAAGTTAATTTACATTGAGTCTGGTGTTGCATATTTGCATCACATCCTTCCTTCAATACATTCAAACAAACACTCCAACAGGGTTTATGGCATAATGATCGTTCCCCTTGGATAATCCGAAGTCTAGAACTCACCCCCAATCTTTTGCTCCAATTATTCAGCACGACACACGCTCTCGCCGAGTCCCTTGCCATCGTCATTCCATCTTTGAGTACGGGCCAGAGCGCCTCCAGATGGGAAGAGATTCCCTGAAATAACGCCAATAATCTCACTACGAGATGCGCCGATTTTGTTGATGTATAACAGTTTCCAAACATTCTCTATCAGGTTACATACTGAATGTTATCTCAACGTTATCTGTGGCAATGCTAGAGCACGGGCCAGAGGACCTAGAGAAGGGTGCGATACCCTGCGAAAATATTATTAAATTTATATATTTGGTAAATATATTAACACAAAAGGAAGTTCAGCACAAGGCCTAGAGATGGGAGGAGATTCACTGTGTGTAAAAGATAACCATTATTTTCGAAAATCACTAACCGCAATTCCCTCCGGGATCGTATCGCTTCGGAAGAGTTCCCGCACGGTATCGGCAGCTCGATCGTAGCCCTTCTCCGTGAGGTATGCCTCGCAACCAGCCTCGATCTCCTGGAATTGATCTTTGATCTCTGATCCCTGATCTTTAATCACTCACCAGCATCTTGATCGAGAATGGATCGTCCATTTCCATTACGAATGCGCTGAACAAGTCGGAGTAGTCGGTGGCGGATTTGGAGATGACTCTGAAATTATATATTCCGGAATAATTGTATTGGGATAAACTTTCGAACGCAAATGTGCTATTTTTCCTAGTATTGATTGAGCATTTTTTTACAACCGTCCGAATGGCATTGATTTTAAAGTTACCTACGAGACTTTATGAATACTGTGAAACCTATTTGATGATCGATCAATTCTTTTGATAGTACTCGATCCCCAATCAAAGATAAATAACTGTTCTTGCCTGTCCCCGAACCGCTTCAGTTCCGACGCGAGCGCGACAGCGAACGCCTTGTAGATCTGGTGCTCGAACTCGGGAGTGGGCAGGGGGCGCTGAAAGAATAAACACATAAATAATTTGAGCCGAATTATTTTTCAGGTGCTGAAAACGGAACACAAAACTATTTTATCGGCCCATTGAACGGGATACGCAGTGGGCTCTGAAAGAACAATTACATCCCCGATTTGGGCCAAATTGTGTTTCAAGTGATGACATCTGTCATACAAAATTGTGTTATCGGCCCAATGGATGGGATCAGTTACGCTTCACGCGCAGCTCAACTGGTGAAAATCTCTATCCTATTTGATTTCAGTTCGCTCTTGAATATAATAATTACCATCGATCCAACGATCCCGTTCACCGCGGGCAGTCCGACGTGATTGCCGTTGTTGAGCATGAGCAGGTCTGTAAATCTCTTTTGACCTCTTTTTTTACCTCAAGGACCTCATTTAGACAGCCCCCTCAGATCAGTGATGAGGTTGGTTGTGCCTTGTCTAACTAGCAGTAACTAGCAGTACCTTCGAATAAGAAATAAATGAACCTCGCAATCGCTCGTTCTCCCTCCTCGCCTGTCGCAGAGCCGAGTCCTCGATGGTGTTGTTGTTGAGCGGGATAACTAAAGATGTCGGTCAGCAAGATTATGAAAGCCGTAAATTAGGAATAAAACCTTGCGGGATTGCAGAAGAAATGGATCACAAGGATTCTCAGCTATTCGACTTTTTGAAAGCCGTAAATTAGGCATCGAACCTTGCTGACGAGCAGTAGCAGCTCGCATCATGCGCATTTCCTCATCTCGACGAGCGACCTGAAATTAAAGAAGAAGTTGCGGAAGCCCTTGAAAATGTTCAATGTAGAGACGGTAAATACTGATAGTTTTTCCTCTGACGCTAGAGAAGTAGTTGGAAAATACATGAAAAGTGAAATTACCTCTCCCTGCAGCTTCACTACTCGCTGCAGCAATTCGTTGCCCACGCTGCGCTGTCGAGAAGAGGCCGAGTGCACTGAAGAGAGTCCGGTGCACGAAACCCATGAGATATTTGCTCGACAACTTTCCCAGGTTAATTCAAACACGAGCTTTTGAAATTATGAGAAACTGAGCGAAAAATGCTGAAATTGCAGTTCGAAAGATCAAAGATCAACCTACGTCTGGAGAAGGGCGCCGACTGTGGTGTCGGAGGGAGTCCAACCGTGGACGAGGAAGAGGAGTGCTGATCCAGGGCTGCAATTTGACATTTTACATGTTTATCCAGGAATGAGGCGATGATGATCTGTCTCACTCATTTCGATCTTTATGGAAGATATTGGGATCTTCAGGAGATCTTTATGGAAGATATTGGGATCTTCAGACATGTCAGTAAAGCAGAGTCAATGGGTGAGCTGCAACGTTGTCTATGCTATCTCTAATGCATTTTATCTAGAGCCTGCTCAGCTTAGCAAGTGAACACAGAACAGTGATGCAGACATGTTTTGTTTGTTCTACTCGAACCGCAATGATAGCAAATTTCAGTGTTTATTTGAGCATTTGTATGTTGTGTGAAACATAACTCTTACAAATTAAAGTTGGTATTTGGCGGACATTAGAGATCAAAGATCAACTCACACCCCCGCTTCTTCGCCTGGTCAGCGGACTCGCTTCTCTTCTTCCTCATTGCTTTAGCCGAGATGGCACGACGATTGGGAGATGGGATGATTCTTTTCTGAAGGGGGGGGGGAATTAGTGAATTGACTGGAATAGGGTTTCTTTATTTTTGGAAACCTGAAATGCGCAGGAAATTCACTGCTCAGGTACTACCTACTCACAATTATATTATTGGCAACCAAAATCAAGTGGAAATCGAAACTCTCAAACATTTAGCCAACTATAGTGCGTTGTGAAGCATAAGCGAATCGTGCTCGGATCATTTTGAAATTCGGTCTCATTGATCGGATCGAGGGTTTACATGCTCTTTTTAGTCCGTCTGGCTTTGCGCAATGAAAGAGGTGCATTTCACTTTGAAATTACTTACCCCAAGCACGGGCAGTTCCGTGAGCGAGAGATCGCCCCTCTTGCCGGTGCTGCCCTCGATACCGTTGAAGCCACCGTTCATCTGCAAAGATCAAAGATCAGACTACAAACTATAGAGATCAAAAATCATCTATACATAGCGGTCGGACGAAAATCAAAATGTTTGAGATCAAAGATCAAACGCTCACATAGCTCCCGTGCGGCACGAGTGAGTCGTGCTGGAAGACGAGTGGCTGAGCATCACCAAAGCGCACGAGGTCCCCGTCCGCTAGTTCGGTCTGATATTCTTTTTCATGATTTTTAATTATAGATTTATATTCATCGCTAAGAGGTCTCACGAATGAGTACTCTTCACACTATTGAATTCAGGTAGGCTTCACAGTGTGCACAAAATCTGGCTGTGCTAATGCGAAGATCGGGAGTGGCTTTGATTAACGTATGAACAAATAAAAATCGCCGGCCCCTATGGTGTGTCTATCGGGCTCATGATCGAATGAGTAATAGTAATAAGTAATTTCAAAAATAACCAATCCAAAAGGTAATTCCCTCACTTTGAAAATTCCATCTCTTCACCAATGCAATTAGTGACACGATTTTCAACGGTTTCAATTCCTTCTCGGTTAGCTAACGATAAATCAAATCACCTGCCCAACCACGGCATGTCCATTCACCGTAGTGCTCATGATCGAGTGGTCTCGAAGCCAGTAGGAGCTGAAATTGTAGTCCTTTTTGGACATTTGACATTTATACTGGTATTAGGTATTGAGGAAAAGAGGAGGAGGGGAGGATTTTGAGGCCCTGCATGAGGAAACACGAGACTGTTATGTAGTACTTCCTACTTATGACACTTTTCTTTCTAGTAAGAGCTCATCATACTTGATACATTCTAGTTTGTTCATGACTCAACATTAGCCATTCGAATAATATGAACTTATAACGCACCGAGTGAGGGGATGACACTTTTCTTTCTAGTAAGAGCTCATCATACTTGATACATTCTAGTTTGTTCATGACTCAATATTAGCCATTCGAATAATATGAACTTATAACGCACCGAGTGAGGGGATGATACTCGATAGTCGCGTGTAGAGGAGTGACTCCTGGCACCTGAATGAACGGACAATAACTCCCTCGATGCTAGACTTTAGTCAAGCAAAGATCGAGTATGTACTTTCAAATAAAAATTTTCGTATTGCCTTCAGACGGCTTCCATATCAAGACTCTAAAGCGGGATACTACAACTCCCACACAAACCACACTTCAAAAATAGCGTGAGATTTATCTGCAGAGCTACAATCCGCTTTGCTGTTATTGGCTTCCTATTTCAGGATTAGGAGCGAATAAAATAAGAAAGTCATGGGAACGAATTGTTATTTTTGCAGTTATTGCAAGTCTTGTCTACTTTCCAGGGAGAATCATGTAGGGTAAAGGTAAAACAGGGATTGTGATTTCTAGAGTCGCTTCCTAGGGAGTGAAATATAATAAGAAAATGGCTCACATTAAGTTTTATGTCGCAGCTGCTCGCACTGCCCACCGTCGTCTTCCTCTGAATCGCGACGCCGTCTAACCCGCGGGAGGAGTAACGACGAAGCATCTGAGAGGCATGAGATTATTTGAGAAAGAGTTGTAAAAAAATAACAAAAAGCACATATTCGAATGTTTAGAGAAGATGAGAAACAAATTGTGCGTTGTAAGAAAACAGCTAAATCAATAACGCGATAACGAAGATGATGGAATGAGAATTTTAGAGAGCTGTCATGTCGGGGCCGGAAGACATACATGAAAAACATCTAAAGATGGGGGAATGCAGGGAGTTTTCGTGAGAAAACTAGTGGATATGAGGCGAAAGCGACGCAAGATTTCGTTAGGAGTACTTGATATCACAGGGAAAAGGTAAAAGAGAAGTGCATTGAGCCGCCAATTTGCAGGCTCCCTCGCGTCAATTTTACTTGATGCAGGTGATAATTGCCAATACCTAGACACATTTCTGGCCAACTAAGACGTAAGAAAGCTTAGTGATAAGATAATCTCGGGATTATCCTCACAATAACATCTTGCAAACTCAGATTCCGTAAGTCGTAAGGAGCCAGGAAATATTTGGTTCGCACAAGTACGAAAAGAGGAGAGCAGCAGTGATGAAGGTTGAGCCAAAAATAGAGAAACGTATCCAAAAATGGCTCTTTCCTGGAGACTACAAGGGAAATCTATAATCGTAAGGCCCAGGAAAGGGACGGAAGGAAGGAAAGGTAGCCTTTCCTCTCGAGGGGTTCGTGCCATCCAATTTCCCATTGCGCCGCTGACGACGCGTTTGCAATTTACACTTACCCTCTCCCTCCTTCCTCCTCCCGCGCCAGTATTATTATCTCTCTCTCTCTCGGAGAAGGGGGGAGTCATGGTAACGGGGTTCGAGCTGAGCAGCAAGGGAAGGGTTGATTTCACGCGGTGCACTTCCTCAGGGAGTAGTTCAAAGAAATAGCGATATAGACGTGAAAAATGCTAAGAAACAGAACAGGGGAAGTAGTCCTGGTGAAGAGAGGCCATACCGAATCGCAACGAGAGAGGTGAGCTGGATTAGTATACAAGGGAATCCGGACAGACAGAGGGGCTCTTCTCTGCAAGGGAAGTCCGTCAGCCGTTGTCTTAGCACCGGGATCCTATTCCTCTCCCTTCCTTCCGCCTCTTCTAGGGCTTGACACGACTCTCTTCATAATTCTTACTCTCTATTCGCTCTTGCCGGTAAGAGTGTATACTCCCTAACCACGTCAAGCGACGGTTCTTTCCCTCATTTATCTTTTCCTCTCTGTGACATTCACCTGTCGGTGCTACTTAGTACAAAGTAGGGGTGGGATGGCAAGAAATGGCCGGAAAAAGTGAAATTAGTAGTGCAAAGTGCGCATTTCCTCAAGCAAATTTGGCAAATTAACAGGTAGAATACGCGCTAAAAGTGGCGTGTTGAGCACTCGGAAATGGAGAGAAAAGCAAGGTCTTTCCGGTGTACGAGTCAAGAAAAGAATGCTAGTACGTGAGAATGGAGAGGGAAAGGTTACGGCGAAATGTCATGAGCGATCTACTACTCGGAAGAAAAGCGATGGTTCGTGAAAGCTCTCAAGATCGGTAGTAACATCGCCAGTAGCTACGAAAAGCCGCGAAATAACTGACATATTAAGCAGAAAGGATACTTTCAATACTTTCAGAAAGGAAGCTCACATGATCGGTAGCTAAATGGATTGAGAATTATGCTTAGAATGGCCCGATAAACGTGAATGGACAGGCAAATGTAGTCGTTTTTCCATTGCAATTTACATGCTCTTGACGACTTCCCTTTCCTCTTTTCCTCCGTCTCTTTTGCCATAACAACACAACTACAAGGAACGGGCCGGGCAGTTTCTGAGTGGTCTCTCTGTTCCTAATGGTCTCTCGCCGGTCAGAGAAGGCGAGAGAGTATTAGAGATTGAGAGACATTTGCTCGTTTTTTTTGCGACTCTCTCATTCCTCCTACTATCTCGGCGGTTAGAAAGAGAGAGAGAGTGTGTGAAATGGAGAGAGCAGCGACGAACGGGACCCTCTCCTTCTGAGATTCATAATAGGCGCGCGGTCGGGCGTGAAAGAGACCCGAGAAATGCCTGAGGTGCAACGTCATGTCATGGGAAATAAACAAGTCAGCAGGCCGGGTTTGGCATGTGCTTGATGCTGTGTTGCGTTTCCAGTTCATCGAGCTAAAAAATGCAGATCGGAATCAATTTTTTTTTCAGGAATGTTTCACTGGTTAATTATGTGAACGTACTGTAACCAATGGGCGATGTGTAGATCGCTTTTCTATTTTGCAACGAAAAATAATTTCCGATTATTCAGGTCACTAGATCGTTTCCTTTGTATCCCCTTTAAACAAGTCAGCAGGCCGGGTTTGGCGCGCTTGATGTTGTGTCGTATTTTGAGTTGAGAATCTGAGTATTCAGATCGGTTTCAGATAGACCAAGTAATTACTGATTCGAATAGGCTTCACGGATTTATTAAGATGCTGTCGTTGAACTGAGACTAATCCATGTTCAAAATTTTTGGAATAATAATATTTTAAAAACTGAAAAAAATGCGGATGATAATTGTCATTTTGTTGGAAAACAACACCAGAGATATTGAGGCGCTTGACGTTGTGTCGTATTTTGAGTCGGAGATAAATCGGAGGGATTCAGATAGACAAAGTAATTGCTGATTCAGATATGCTTCGCCGGTGTTTTATTATGGCGCGAATATACTGATGCCAATCATGGAGACTTATCTCATTCAAGAAAAATAATATATTAAAAAAATTGAATTCTCTCTTGCTATGCGTGCATCTTACATCTGTGAGTCAGCTCTCTTCTCATTTCCATTGCCATCTCATTTCTCTTTCGCATGATTCATTCGCGAATTCTTTCCCCATTTTCCTTACAGTTTGTATCGCCTATTAGTTCAAGCGTTCGATGTTCTACCTTTTTTGTCAATTAGTCAGTTGTATTTTTCTGAAAAATCTTTTGCAGTCTGCATGCCCTACTCGTATGCGAAATAAACTCCACTACTGTGCTAAAAATAGGTATGCTTCGATTTTCCATTCCCCTTTTCCATGCGTCACTTTTCAGAAAACTTTTTCATGGAAATTTTACAGTAAGAAGATGAATGCATCTCGACAATGCTAAGTGAGCTATCAGGCTGATTACGACAATGAGTACGATACTTGCAGAGACCAAAATTCGAAAAGTCCAACTTTCCAAACGAAGTGCGGTTCCAAGCCAATGAATTGTTTAATTTTCAAACTCGTGAATACATTAATGCGATTCACTCGATATCGATAAACTCATAATCAACTTGAATTATGTTTTGATCTGTGGATAAAAGTGATCATTATTGCATGGGCGCTACTTAAAACTTTTTGTTTCTCCGCATAAATCGGAATAAAGTAGCGTTCGAAATCCGTCTCTAAATCAAAAATGGCGAGAGAATGTGCGAAAGAAAGAGACGACGACTCATGTTTCATATTTGATGTCAATTATCGATCTTTCGGATCATTTATCAGACAAGTGAACAGGCAGATTGACCAACAGAGAAGGAGATGAGAAAGAGAGATAACGGTATTGAAGTATCGGTCGATGTACCATCTTCTGAGTCATCCTATCCCCCTGTTACACGCTCTCCCGTTCTTCTCTCTCGCATACCCACTCGTGAAACAAGTGGTTTCGTAATCAATTACATCCGTTTCTACATGTTCATTTCTCACAGTCTCTTGATATTTCTATTAATATCTTTTTCAAATGTTGATTTGCAGATTGCATGTCCTACGCACATGTACCGATTAGTTGCCTACGTCTCGCTATCTGCTTCCCAAAGCCACAACATACTGGATCGATCAATTTTGAAGGTACAAACACACCGTAATGGGGCCATTGGTAGCAGTGCAATCATTACAGAGTCCACTGCTGGAATCGTATCAGGAACTAGTCGATAATTCGAGGATGGAGTAATAATGCTGGATCTTGACCACATCCTCATTTGACCGTCGTCCACAATCCCTTTTCGTAAAATAGCCCTGGCCATTTGAAGAAAATCGCATCTGTAGTTGTGATTGGAGGAATTGTGTTAGCCGTACTAGCATTTAATTTCGCAGCTTCAATTGGAGTAGCGATCTACGCATCCAGAGAAACCCAATGATCCGTACTGGTCCGAATAATTGTGAGAGTCAGAAGACAGTTATTGAATTTATTTTTTGTAAATATTGAATAAATATTATTTATCCGGTCCAGAAAGTTGATAAATAATTCAAAAAAGGTGAATTGAACAACATCAAAATAGTTGATTCGCCGTTTCCGTTTCTGTTTTTTAAATTTTATTTTAGTAGTCTGTGAATCAACTCACCATTTTCCCCTCTTCCGGTTCGCTCTGCCGAATGAGTCACAACCGACCTTTCCTTTCGTTCCCTTCATTCCATTGTAATGGCGCATTTTGCAAGTACATTTTTGTGTTTCTATGCATAATGTAATAAGATACATTTGTTGCAGATTGCATGTCTTACACACATGCGCAGCTGCATATCAGTACATTTATTTCAATAAGGCTACTCAATTTCCAAAATAATCGCTGAGTGAGGTTTGCCAGCAAAGAGTGTGTAGTAGGGATGTGGATAGCGGAGCGGATTGGATATTACGGCGCGTTTTCACCCTCTCGCCCTCTCGCTCCGCGAATCCGCTAGGGAAGAGGGAGGGGGCGGGGCAAGGCAGCGGATTCGCTCTTTTGGAGTGAATCCGCGAATTGAGGGAGAGATGGGAAGAGGGTAGGGAGAGAGCTGCTCTCCCCGCTCTTCCCATCTCCCTCCTCAGCCCAAGCGATCGAGAGATTCGCCCAAAAGAGCGGATTGCGCGATTCCCTTCTCTCTCTAGCGAATCCGCTGCCCTTGCTCCGCCCCCTCCCTCTTCCCTAGCGGATTCGCGGGGTGAGAGAGGGGGAGGGGGAGAAAGCGCCGTATTGCGCATACCGAACTCGCATCCCTAGTGTATAAAGAAGCCTAGGATCGATGTGTAGCCTAGGATCGATTGTTTCAGAGACTCCGCTTGGAGGCACTAAAAGGCCCAGTGCACGCTGCGATTCCCATGACAAATGTTACAAGATCAATCGATTTTAGGTTCCATTGTGGAAAGAATTCAGATTCGCACAAAGAATTCAGATTCTGCAATTACCTAATTTTTTGTTGTTATTTTTCTCGTGTTTATCATGGAAAGCACACGACATAAATATGTGTTGCATATCATGTGCCTTTTTACTGCATGAACGAGATGCGATAGACGAAGTGATAATACATAATTTCCTTCTTAGAGGCTCAGAACCTATTTATCTCTTTGCTATGAGTCATTTCTCGGCCAACTGTTACACGGTGTCCTACACCTTTCTTCCATCGTCCTTTCTTCATTCATATTTCTGCTAACCTTGATTCGTACAGTCTCATTCAGAGCTCACATAATTTTCTTTATTCAATTTCAGTCTGCATGCTCTACACGCATGCGTATTATTTGTCTATCACTAAAGAAATAATCGCTTGGAGAAATGAAATATTCACCAATACCAGGTAAGTATTACCGAAAATTTTGAATTTCTAAAGTAGTCATCGCGAAACTGAATTGTTGGCAAGACATATTGAAGGTATCGGAGGAACAATATCCTGGGGATTTGACAAGAAGACCATCTACTCAGATAAGCTAGCAAGAGATGGAGTGATTACTACGTTCTGCATGTCGTCATTTCACTCGCACCGAGAGGGCACTTATTTTGGTGAGAGCTAGCCTTTATGGAATGATGGTACATTGTCATATTCAGAGTTCACCCGCAACGGAATAACCAGCTATACTTCCATGGCACAGTTCCAATCTTCAATACTCAACTCAAGTTCACGAATCAATCATCAATACCACGGTTTCTATTTCTATTTCAAATAACTGAAATTGTCGATTTTGTTTTCGATGAATATGCTGATGAAGAGCAATTGTATTGCTTTTCTAGTGCTCCATTTCTCTGGAGTCAATGTAAGACAGTTCTCTCTGATATATCATTCGCGCTCAGCATTATGAATTCAACGTTGTCATTGTTATGCGAAGGTATTTATACCTGATAAATATTTGGAAAAAAATAAGGAGATCTGAATCATAAATCTTTTCCTTCCCATTGCTATATCCTTTTCTCTTGCGGATGATTCATTTCTTCGCCGCGTTTCTTTCATTAGATGCCGCGTTCCCTTTTCCGTGTTAACATTCACTTTTCTGACTTCAATTAGTATTATTTATCGATTACATGTCTAACATATTTGCAGTCTGCATGCTCTACACGCACGCTCTTCAATTTCCACTACAGAAGCGATAATGATCGGTAAGTTTTAATGTAAAATTGTCCACTCTTCCGCTAAAATTGCAGATCAATGATAAGTGAAATCAATGGAAGGAAATTACAAGAAATGTTGAGCGCCCAGTAACCTCTTTAACGGTGAGCGATTAGGCAGACTCAGATTCTGGAATTTACTTAAATATGTAGTCAATTTCATGTGTCCGATGACCATCTCGAAAAAATCTCTACATGGATCGTTCTTTTTAACTAGGAATCAAGATCAAACGGATGATTTCAACGTTGCGAAGCCGATTGTAATACTAATTTCATATCTGACTCTGCCCGAATTTCAGAAACATTATTATTTGTATCATTTACACATATCCTGTTTCTTTGTATTCCTCTTTTTGGAGGAGATAAACTACAGTTCTATGGCATCGTTTGCCGCAGGTGAATAGAAAGCGAAAATACGGGGAGAAGAAAGAATCCCAAAAAAAGGGAGATAAGAAGTGCAGATAAAGAACAATCGGTACAATATCTGATTCATCCTTACCTCGTGTTACACTTTCTCTCATTTTTCTCTCTCATAGACACTTTGAACAAAGTCACATCCGTTTATTCATGCTCATTTTTCGTGCAGTCACTTGTATCCTCTATTATCCGCATATTCCAAATGCTATATTTCAGATCGCATGCCCTATACGCATGCATCGGTTTGCTGACTACACTATCATACGACATCAATTTAATCAGGATCAAGCCATTTTTAAGGTAACTAAAACAGCCGTGAATTGTCAGCAGTAGTGGAATCATTACAGAGTTCTACCATGACAGTGAGGGAATCATCTCAGGGTTCAGAGCACTTCTTCCCAGCAGTGTTTTTCCATGCTCAACTGCACATATCCGTCCATCAACAGTGATGGCCTGCGATTGGAACCCTGACGTCCACAATCCCTTTCATACCAACATTACTGATCATTTCAAGTCATTGAACTACAACGCGATGTGACCCGATATCTCTTCGAGCAGTTGACTGCTGCTCAGAGATTGGAAGTGTGCATGGTGGGGGTCGTGATAATTGCCGAAATGTCGCTTGTTATTGTTTATTTGTATATTTGTTATTATGCGTGTATCATGTGTACATTTTATAAATTTTAGTGTAATAAATAATATTTTGATAAATGGAAATTATTTGCGAAGCACATAGAAAACAATTGATCGATTCCGCCATGATTTATTGCGTGAATCATTCACTATTCCGCGTCGCAAAACTCTGATGATTCACAACCGTCCCTTCTTCTTTCCTCTTCATTCCGATGTCCCCATGATGTATAGTCCGTTCTTTTTTGTGATATTTTTTCCTTTTATTTGTAACACTCAAATTTTGCAGATTGCATGTTCTACACACATGCACTAGCTCCTGGAAACGGAGCAACGAACGAAGCTACACGTCCAATAATATCATTATAATTAAAAAAAACAAATCCAAGGTTAGCTATAAAGATGATGAGACAAGAAAAACTCTCCTCATTCTAGATAGCAGTATCAAAATGCTAAACTTGGTACCGTTTTTAAGTCAGTATTCAGGAGCATCAGACGTTATGCGAACATACAACACTTCGAGGTCGAAATCATAAAAGGATATTAAAAAAGACTACGGATTCGTGGTATTTACAACTTTTTCGTAGCTCTTTTATGCACAGAATCTAGATTTCGAAAAACGGATAATCGTCTCTTCATTCCTCGTACTCTCTCACTGGTCAGGGTGACGAGAGAGCTCCAGGAATGATGAGACGTTTGCCTTTTTTCTAATATAATCTTTAAAACTGTGGTATATATAATAATTGCAGGCACTGGGACTCTTCAGTTAGAAGGATTCCATCGTCTCAAGTCGAAAGCGGTACTTCTGACGGATCGCGAATCCATGATTGAGGGATTTCCTAATTTAAAATTAAATATTTCTTTAAAACTATAATGTTACTTGGATATTAATGCATGATAAAATTTGCTTGCCAATTTGGTGTATTTTTGGAGAGCGATAGGCAAATAAAAATGGATGTCAAGTCCAAGAACAACATGAAACACATTGCATTTCGAAGTGCATTCTATATAGAATTTGTTCAAAAAATGAGTATTCGTTTGTTCAGTCAAATTTCATTTCATAAGCGAGCGATTGGCACTGTGGATGTGGAGTGTTTACTGAAGAGCGATTGACTGATCGTTCTAAATAGTATTATTCTTATTATTTCATTATTTTATAGAGTTTGAAATGTAACGCTACCCGGGATAGCGGGTACCCGACTGCGAGGAATGAGTGGGAGAGGGAGGAATGAATTACCCGGAATTTTCACCCCATTACCCGGGATAGTTGAATGTAAATCGCTCGCGCTCGTGAGAAAGACTCATTTCTGC
>LS486671.1:138693-151453 GCA_900490705.1 Pristionchus arcanus
AACCATAAGAATTCTGCCCACTAGGCAACCATAACCTCAACCACCAGTTGCCTACCCGTCGTGCCTAGCGCGCGCTCTGCCTATAAGGTCCCTTTTTTTCAAGCACTCACCGGACGGCCTCGAGTTCGAGTGCTGTCCTACCAACGATCCAGGGAGATCGTTTTTTTGGATGTGACTAGCCACTCGTGGTCCCACCACGAATGGTTTTGTTGCGGTATGGGGCTTTCCCATTCAATTATCGATTACCCTGACCCTTTTCTCCTGGTTTATTTACGTTTCGTGATCCATTCCCCCAACCACTAGGCAACCATAACCTCACCCACTTGGTAACCATAACCCCAACCACTAGGTGGGGCATTCCCTGCCTAGTGGTTGGGGTTATGGTTGCCTAGTGGTTGCGAGAAACCAGAGTATTGCATACCGCATACGCTGGAACACAGGGTGTGCAGACCCACAGAATGCCAAGTAGAGGGACAGGATCGAGTACGTTGGCGAACCCGGTGACTAAATGGAACACAATACGTGATTGACAAAACTTTACTACGTAGTACGTACCCATTTCGTCATCCTCGAAAGCATACGAGGGACCCTTACGAGCTACAATTCCTCGAGCAGTTGCCGGGTCGAGTAATGTCGCTTGTGAGAAAAGTAACTGAAATTTAACAAGAAAACATCTCAGATTGATAAAAAAAACTCACAAACACAATGACCGTGGGCAAATACACAATACAAGCTACTGCAATGGTTACAATGAGCCTGGGTGATTGGTGTGTGATGACGTAGTATCTGATACCGAGAACTGGCTCACTTTGCACCTGGATGAAATATGGTAATAATACCGGAACGAGAAACAAACTGCCAGCATGATACAGTAGTGGGAATGACCATGCAACATAATCGACCAGAGGTAATGAGCGTATTTATAGGGCCTGGAACGGCGAATACATTAGGAACTTGAGCTAAAAATATGATCTCTTCATTTTGCACACTCTCTCGTCACTAGAGAGGGCGAGAGAATGCACGAAACACAGTTGGAAACAGGTGATGATAGTCTAGCAAATGGAATTGAACTGTGACCGCTCACCTAAGCAACCGTACAGGGCCACAACCGACAAGTATTAGCGATAAATCTGTCGGAATTAGTCTGAATTTGCTTTTTTATGGCATGACAAAAATGACTTGCGTTATCTCGCAAATAGGAACAAGGATGAGATGCAAGTGACGCCCTGCACGGCAGTTTGGGAGAAAAGTAAAACTGCATAAGATCTGAGAAAACCTGAAAAACAGTCATCAAAATAATACTTATAAGGTTCGATACTTGGCGTTTTGGTCAAAATGACCACCAGTAAGGAGCCATTAGCAATTATCCCGATAGTGCAGACTGGATAGTGAAGTATTGAGAGAAGAAGAGGAGCGGGCATAATTTTTAAATGGGAGGAATTGCTAAAATCAGGTCGAATGTAAGAAAACGATTTCCTGCAAGAAAACGATTACCGATGACAAATAAGTCGAATTGTTGTGGCTCGTTTGTGAGATTTTTGAGAACAGGTGTTGCATTTGTTATTTTTCTATTGCAGTAAGACATAATTGACCATATTTCTCCTCAACAAATCTCAAGACTTTCGATTTTTTGGTTCACTTGGCACACATTTTCTCTCACAATATTACCCTATGTCTGTGTGGAGCACAGACGAGTGTGAAAGATTGTTTAGATTAGCGAGCTCAGCTCGGAGTGTTTACTATTGGCGAATCAATCGATTCGATACACCCTCGCCCGCCGCAACTATCGATCATCAACGCTCTGGCATGATACTCTTTCCATTACTTCTCGCTACATTGCTCAACTGCGCTCATTCTGAGCAAACTTGTAAGCGAAAAAGGCACTTCTTTACTTTAGCGCCCAAAGGTTGAGAGATATTTACTTCCTCGCTCATGCCATCACTCGCTTTCTCATTTCACGTTACCCACACGTTAGAGTGCTGTCTTTGGACACTAAAGTAAAGAAGTGCCGCTAAAAAATAAAGAAGTTAATTGTCGAAACGGTTTTTTTCCAGTTGCTCAATCTGCTCGAGAATTTGTAACAAAGAGCGAATTCCTGGCCTCATTTGGTTCGATTTCCCTTGAGAAGCTGCAAAATGTCGCTGATAATATCGAAGAATATCTCAAACTTGGCGCCCATGCAGGCGCAGTGGTTGCAGCTGCATCATCACGTATGATTTTCAGGGTAGGTTGCATGCATCGCTTTCCTCATGGAGAAATGGGAATCGATTTCTCAATAATAACGTCCGATAATTACTGGCTTAGAAGTGATTTTCCCCAAGTACCTTGGTAAACGTATTTACGTTTTACAATTCCTTTTTTCTCAGAATAAATATTTCAGAAGGGCACCGATGAGTACCATACGTTGGACATTCTTCACAACGAATGGATAAACTTCCTGGACAGTGAGATAGAAATTATGAAAAAAATAATATAAAAGAGCCTTTCAGAAAAAGTCTCAATAATGTCTAACTTCGGACCGTCTAATGCAATTCGAGCATACTGGAGGGAATATTTAGAGGTTTGTTGTATTGGTGACGACGGTTATGTGCTTTATTTACAGAAAATTCGCTATCCAAAAAAGAAATGGAAGAGACTTTTCAAGTCCGTAACTCATCCTCGGAAAATGGCTGACGTAGAAGAATTCCGGACAATGTGCAGCTCACAAATGTACGATAACGGGATTGCAAATGTGAGTCTACATTAGACCACGAGAAATGATACCACCGTCTCTTCATTTCACACACTCTCTCGCTCCTCTGCCCGGTGAGAGAGTATGAGGAATGAAGAGACGGCGACTCATTTCTCGAGCTCTAGTCTACATTGCAATGCATGCTCTAAACTCAAACACCATTTCAGGATATTGAAGATATATTCCTGAGCAGTAATTATCTTCCGAATGAAAATGACTTGGATATAATAATGCAAATTCAACAAGCATTCGATCGTATTGAATCGCAAGGAAATAGCTATCAAATATAAAATTTAGTTTTTATTTTATTTTAGGTGATACAACGAAGTCGTTACCTGAAGAATACACCACACTCAAGCATGGTTATTTGCAAACGTTTGATTCTGGGTTCTTATAATTATTTATGTTCATTTGTATAACTTTATAATGGTATTGCTTTCCAGACATATTGGCTATCGCACCATATCTGCCTTACATAGATGATCTGCTACGATTGCTAGCCATTCGTCAGTTTGTTCATTATTTCCATTATTTATTTCCTTTATTTTCATTTTCAGCCGGCATTAATGCTAACAACATCCCATCATCTTTACTCGGCGTTCTCATTGCGCAATCGAGGTTATGAAATCCACCATGTGAAACGCTGTACTAGATATTTATAAAGGGACAACATAGAACATGACAGCTATGTCCTATGTTGACACCTTACACGCTGGCCTTACCAGTGAGCCCCACCTAGCATTGTCGCACAGCTGTAAAATGGCTTGACATGGATACACCTTTACCTGTTATAGGGCATGGCTCACCCGAATGTTCAGGTGGATCCGCCCGTTCGCCATGTACTACCACGGTAATGATCAGCGGATGGAACCGCTCATGACCCTCGTGGAGCAGCTAACTCTCGATATTCTCCAAGTGGTTGGGAAATGCCTTCTGTTTCCTTGCCATCATTGACTTTCTCAGGAGGGAATGACCGCACTGTGCATGAATACATCATTCAGCGATAGCAAGATAGCAAGAGAGCACTTTGCCCAACAGACAGAGGAGTCCGCTGAGCGGGTCCGGCAAATAGCCAACCGCACTCGGTTGTGGGTAGAAACGGCCCAAGTTGGTTCCCTGATCAGCTAAATTTCAAAAATTTCAAATTTAGAGTCTGTCCTGGCCCAGAATAGGAGTTGATGCGGCGAAGCGGGAACTGCGTATGCAGGAAATACCCGCTACTGAATACAACTCAACCGCTGCCACAGTTCAGAAGATTTTCAAGGAGCGATCACTGGACAGGTTTTTAATATCAGGTTGATTCATAAGTCTTGTCCATTTTTTAAGGTCCTGTTTGGGAGATCATTACGGGCCACGGATAAAATCTGATGACTTCTGTAAAAAACGGTAGTATCAGGATAGTATAAACTATGATTTGATTAGGGCAGCATATTTCAACTGTACATTAGAGAAGAGATATTACCACCTAAAAATATCGTTAAAAAATTAAATTTTCAAGATAATTTTCAATCAGCTTGCACTCCTCGGATAATTTTTTTTCATGATCTTCAATGACATTTATAAGTAGCTTGAGTCATCATATTTTTATCTACGAGAGATCTAGGAAATTGTATATCAGCAACGGAAGTTATAATAAAACAAACTACGAGACCTATTTTCAAGAAGTCTCCTGGCAATCGATTGTCAAATCGACAAGGAAATAAGTACCGGCGTCTAACTAGGGGCGCTTTATACTATTACATAGTCTCTACAATCTGGTTAAAAAATTATTTAAATTTCATTTTGTACAGCTTTTAAAAATCAAAAATTCAAATGACATGAAATTTCAAGATTTTTCAAAAAAATCACAAATCACCGTCTTTATATAAAATCATGCCAGAAATTTATAGAGTTGAATTGTATTATATCCTTGCAAGAAGTAATCCCCTTATGGTTGTTCTTCAAAATGAGCACACAAACAGCTAGATCTGATTTCCCGCTCAAGCAGAAATATTAGTCAAACACCAATTTGGGCCATCGAAACTCGCATATACTCAACGGGGGCCTACTCTCAAGTAAACAATGATATCAATATTCCGAGTGTAGGTTAGTAAGCACTAATAAAGTACTTTCGAACGCCCACGTAAAATGGCGGATTTGATTACATCCAAAGATTATGTGGCTCAAGTAAGAAAAATCGGACAAGACTTATGAATCAACCTAATAAATATTGATTATTGATTATTTCAAATTGTTCAGTGTCACCTACCAAGTTCTGGTCGTGCCCACATCAACTCTTGGCGACTGGTGGAGCGTGAGAAACCAGTATCAAGACAACTATGCGAATTTCACCACCGTCGGCGGTTTGGATGTGCATGTATTTCGCTTCATGGACAGCGAACAAAACCGTACTGAAGAAGCTGCCAAATGGCTTGAAGCGAATCGGGAGGCAATTATAGATGTGTTGAGGTCAGTGAACAGTCTCAAAACTCTGATTTCTCAAAAATTCTGCTTCCCCACGATATAACAATATCGTTTGCTCAGGCGTGGCGTTTCGGACAGTGCTGAAGAAGTGATGAATTATCTGAGTGCAGATCCGAAAACCAAGCCAATATTCAAGCACTACACATCAGTAATACTGTTTCATGGACGATCAGTGCTGAAGACCCATGCAGAATTAAACTATGGACTGGCCCCGAGTGAAATTGGCTTTGAACTCGTTGAGTATTCAGAGAACGGCTTTTTCGCACACAACTGGAAATTGTTCATGTTGTTGTAGCTAACGAGATTTGTTTATCGCTAGAAGCGATTCACACTTATTTGTAAACGTTAACTCATTTCGAAGTGATAAATCTATAATATCAACAAAAATGCGTTATTTTTTGAATCCCTATTTCACTGGATCGCTCTCTGTTTATAGAGTATTGCGGAATAACAGATCGACAATTGTTTACGTTAGAGAAAGATGATGCCTTACTCCTCGTTCTGTATGGTCTATCGTCACAGTCATGTGAAAATGTGAAATGAAATTAGAGAAATTTTATACTTTCTTGTAACAATTATTGCTTACTAGTTCATTTTTTAAATAAATTATTGAAGGCGATCCTTTCTCAGAATCCATGTTTTCGTCCAAAGTTATCCATCTCTCAATATTTTTCGCTGTTCTCACATGTACCCGATCAGAATTCAACCGTGAGTTTGATTTTGGCCATGACTCCCACCACGAAATCCCTGCCCTGTCAATGGGATACGATATTCGATATTTTAGTCACTCGCAAGGTGCGCATGTTCATCGAGAAGACTGAGGAATTGAGCATGTGGAGCGATCTCTTCCCAATTAGAGATCTCCAGGAGCTGCAAGATGGCTCTGAAAAGTATCTGAAAGTTGGAAGCCATGTTGGAAATTTTATCGCTTCTGCGTCTGGTGTTGAATTTGAGGTTCCTAGACATCTGAAGAGTTCGCGATTAACGAATTTAAGGAGGGAAGTGAAGAGCAAAATGCGCTGCGTTCACTTCACAGCAAGTATTGGGAACGCATCAAAGGTGGTCTCGCAGCTTTGTTAATTTAAAAATGCGAATGTTGCAGAGAAAGAAAAATATGTCGAACGTAATGAATACTTCACAGAGGTCAAATCTGGATATTTCTGGGTATATTATATTTAGAGTATGTATGGCGTTCAATCACTATGGTTTTAGACACTGGCGTACCCCTTGTGGAAATTGGCATTCAATTTTCGATCAATGACTAACAAGAATCTGGTTGACCGTGCCAAGGCAAAGAATATTTTTATTTCGGAGTGTCAATCAAATATTACCAACCATGGCATGATTGATGTAAGAACTGTTAGCTTGCCAATCATTCATGGAGGCATAAAATATATTTATTTTTCAAGTATATCGATCGGGTCTATCGTATTGAATGTCCAATCACAGCAGAAGATGATGTGACTAGACTTATCAGAGTTAAGGATGCGTTTCGCAATTTCGAAAATCAAAATAAAAGTGAGCTTGCCGATTTTATTGCAATGAAAAAGTTTGAACTTCTCAGTGAATACAAGCCAACGCGAGCCGTGGCAGTACAAGGAATCTAAGAAACGTATAACTTTTTTACGTAAAAAATAATATTTTATTGTTTTAGAAATTATGACTAACATTAGAAAACTCACAGTGCAGCAAGTCGAAGAGCTAATTTCGAAGCTGGATTCCAGTAAGCATTCTGAATGCCTAATACGAACAATAAATGATTTCAGCCACTTTTTTCTTCGTGCAAAGACTCTTCTATTCCGTTCACAGAAATTTCGAAGGTTGATATTTTACTCCGTACAATATATATAATGTATCCTTTCAGATTTTGCGTCTTCGGACATTATTATTGCATTGAGGAGCGTGAAGTTAGTTTTTTTTTAAAATATGTCCGTTCGGAATAATAAACTTTTACGAAAAGGAGTGAATGCATTCCGGAAGTGTTGTACCATGCAGCCGGAGAGCGTAGAGAAGCTATCGTAGCAGCTGCACACCTAATGAAGCTCTATTTGGTAGTAATTGTTAGTTTATCGCTAACTTATAACTTACCCTTCAATATTAAAAAAAAGAATCAAATGCAATTTTGACCCTCTCTTTCAGGAGGCAATGACCGCCGCATGTACAAACATTTCCACTGGAGGCGATGAAAAACGGATGAAGATAATTTTTAAAGAAGCTCACAATAAAACGCAGATAATCGCCGAGCACATGAAAACGTGGATTGAGCAGACTTATGTAAGGTTTTGTAATTGTTCTCTCTTTAATAATTCAGAAGGTTTCTGAAATATGGCAAGAGTGTAACAAAGGTGCATCATAGGCGATCGAAAAAAGTTGCGATTAAGGTACACACTGTGCCTCGAGTCGGAATCGAAGCTGCCAAGAGATATATCGATAACAAAGAGTTCAGAAATGAATCCGAATATTCTGAGCTTGCGCGCCAAATGTGGTTAACGTTTCGAAATCGAGAACCAGTCGAGTTCGTACATTACCCAAACTTGGCCCAAAGACAGTTCCGCTAACAGTCCAACGTTTCAGTAAGTTTCTCCACATTTTCGCCGCTCCAACTTCAGTTAATGGCAAGTGGTGGAGTGTGCAAAATATGAACTCTGGAACGTACACGAACTTGACCAATTATAATGGAGTCGATGTGCATGTGTTTCGATGCGATTCAGATTCTTCCTACGTGTGGAGACACAGGGCAGCCAAGTGGATGGAGCAGAATCGAAATGAGTTCCGGCAAATTCTAAGGTTCACGCTTAATTTGCGTCAAATGTACAATGTAAAATCTAGAAGATCCTGCTATTCAGGGACAACTTGAATAACACGTCCGCCGAAGTTATGCACGCTCTGAATGATGCCACCAATCAGACGTTGTGCTCGATCGATCTTTATCATGCGGTGTTTCTAATTGGTGGAATAAGCGAGAACGGCACTGATCTTTTGATGGGAAAGTCGGAATCATTTTTCTCGCGTCCTCCTGCCACAGACAGTGTAGAGGTCTCGAACAATGGCAGACATTGGAAACTGTTCTTCCTCGTGTGATTCCAGTTTGTTTAACACTTGGAGAAGGTACAAGAAATAAAGGACATAAACGCTCTTTTTCGTGTGATTGCGCAATTGTTGAGTGGACTTTGAAGCTGTTTGTAGCTGTAATCTGTTTTTTGTAAGGATGCTCATTCCTTACAAAAAACAGACTGGCATGGAGTGAAATTGGCTTTGAAGTTGTAGAGTATTCAGAGAACGGCGGACAATGTTCATGTTTTTGTAGTCAACTGATAAATCAATAATATCAACAATATGTGTTATATTTCTAATCCCTATTTCCTTGTTTATTGAGTCTATCGGAAAGTGGGAGAGATAGAGAATTGTTTAGATTAGAGAAAGAAGATGCCTCACTCATCGTGCTGTGTCTATCAGCTCAGTCACGTGAAAATATGCAATTGAAGAAGGGAAATCCTTTGATTCCGAATAATAATTCTAGGTTCTTGCACTAATCGTTGCTGATATGTTCATACTACTTTATTTTAAATAAATTATTGACTGCATTCCGTTCTCAGAATTCATGATTTCTTCCAAAGTTATGCGTCTGGCAACATTCATCGCTATTCTCATGTGCGCTCGAGCAGAATTCAACCGTGAGTTCGATTTTGGTCATGCCAGTGACTCCCACCACGAAATCCCTGCCCTGTCAATAGGATACGGTATTCGATATTTCAGTCACACGCAAGGTGCGCATGTTCATCCAGCGGACGGTGTCGTTGACCTACTACAGTGACTTCAACCCGATGAAAGATCTGAAAAAACTGCGAGAAGATACCGGAAAGTATCTCAAAGTTGGCAGTCATGTTGGAAATTTTATCGCTGCTGCGGCTGATGTTGAATTTGAGGTACATATGCCCATAGGCATCTTTTTAGTTTGCCATGAAAACTGAACAAAAAATGTGTATATGAAAAAATGATTTCAGGAAGGAAGTGAGGAGCATAATGCATTGAGTGCTCTACGCAGCAAGTTTTGGACACGAATCAAGGGTGAGCAATCGCATTTGACGGAATAAAAATGCGAATATTGCAGAGAAAAGAAGGTATAACCATCATAATTACTATTTTAGAGATATCGAAATTGGAAGAAGTTATGGCAAGGTTTACTTTTATTTTTGCATGATGGTCAAGCGATGATGGTTTTAGACGATTTCGTGGCCCTTGTGGATTTCATTGGCGGACATCTTTCGATCAATGATTAAGACGAAACTGCTTCGCCGAGTCAAGGCAAAGGATGCGTTTATTTCTGCGTGTAAATCGAATATCGTGAATCATCGCATGCTGGATGTAAGTGCTTGAATTATTACAAAATAAACCTTACAAAATAAACCTAAAACACTCCAGTACATCGACCGGCTATACCGTATCAATTGTCCAATCACAACAGACGATGATATTACTAGACTCGTCAGAGCTCGGAAAGCGTTTCGCTACTTTGAAAATCGAAATAAACGTGAGTGACCCGACTGAATTGCAAATAAACAATGCAAGTCTTTGAGTGAATACGAGCCAATACGCGCCGTGGGAGTATACTAAGTCGAAAAAAAGTTAGAAGCTTTTTTTTATTTTCAAAATAATAACCTATATGACTTTCGTCGTTTCAGACATAATGGATAACTTTGGAAAGCTGAATGTGCAGCAAGCCAATGATTTGATTTCTGAGTTGGAATCCAGTAAGTATTATGAGGTCTTTATCGAAGGAAAAAAGAATGATTTCAGCAACCTTTTCGTCGTTGCGCACATTCTTCTATTCCGTTGAGAGAAATTTCGACGGTTTTTTTTATATTTTATCCGCAATATCACTTATCATTTCAGACTTTGTATCGACGGAGATTTTCAGTGCGTTGCAATCTGTGAAGTTAGCCTATTTTTCAATCACCACCAGTGGAAATAAATTTAAATATTCAGGAGCGAATGCATTCCGGATGCTGTGTACCATTCATCCGAAGAATTCAGGAAATCCATCATAGTAGCTGTGCAGCAACTGAAGCTCGATTTGGTCGTAATCGTGAGTGCATCTTTCATTCGTTCATCTTTACGATCAGGAATTCTTTATTTTAATGAATACCAGCCGGGGCCGCGCGGCTCCGGCGCGCTTCCCGGCTGGATAACGCCGGGTTGTGTGTTTGGTTGGGTTGTGTGATGAACCTTCGGGGCATGTCCCATCATTCCGAACATTCTAAAAGCCGCTGGACCTGTCCCCGTCATTTCGAACATTCTAGAAGCCGCTGGACCTGTCCCCGTCATTTCGAACATTCTAGAAGCCGCTGGACCTGTCCCCGTCATTTCGAACATTCTAGAAGCCGCTGGACCTGTCCCCGTCATTTCGAACATTCTAGAAGCCGCTGGACCTGTCCCCGTCATTTCGAACATTCTAGAAGCCGCTGGACCTGTCCCCGTCATTTCGAACATTCTAGAAGCCGCTGGACCTGTCCCCGTCATTTCGAACATTCTAGAAGCCGCTGGACCTGTCCCCGTCATTTCGAACATTCTAGAAGCCGCTGGACCTGTCCCCGTCATTTCGAACATTCTAGAAGCCGCTGGACCTGTCCCCGTCATTTCGAACATTCTAGAAGCCGCTGGACCTGTCCCCGTCATTTCGAACATTCTAGAAGCCGCTGGACCTGTCCCCGTCATTTCGAACATTCTAGAAGCCGCTGGACCTGTCCCCGTCATTTCGAACATTCTAGAAGCCGCTGGACCTGTCCCCGTCATTTCGAACATTCTAGAAGCCGCTGGACCTGTCCCCGTCATTTCGAACATTCTAGAAGCCGCTGGACCTGTCCCCGTCATTTCGAACATTCTAGAAGCCGCTGGACCTGTCCCCGTCATTTCGAACATTCTAGAAGCCGCTGGACCTGTCCCCGTCATTTCGAACATTCTAGAAGCCGCTGGAACTGGATTGATGAGCTTAATGCTCAGACTGGACTGGATGGAATTACTAAAGTAATTCCTACTGGAAGGGAATGCTACGCAAAACCCACACTGGAATTGAGCACGAGAGCTCACTGCTGACTGGGGTGGGTTCTATGGACCCGAAGTGCTGTGATTCCAAGTAGAATCAATGGAAACGGGGCAAAACTGGGGTAAAAACGACGTAAAAACAACGACGGACGAAAAGGTAGAGTGATGACTAAAGGATACGTGAGAAAACGCGTTTGGTAGAGACGCGCACGCAACCGCGACGCGGGTAACGTGAGCGCTCATTCAAACTTGGGATTACTGTAAGTCAACATTTGACTTATGGATCGGGAACTGGCTTTCTAATTGGAATTATTTTTATAATTGGAATATTAATTTGGAATGAATAAATATGGATGGATTATAGTATAATTATGATTGAAAGATAGCGAATTTCATGGAAAGTCGCTATACTCCCGCCTGGGGAAGAAGAAGTGGAATGGAATGGATTGAATGAGTTTGGATGGATCGAAGAGAAGTGGATCCGTTGAAAAGAAAAATTTGACGGACGACTAAGGGGATACAATAGGTAAAGGGGAATCACAAATAATTACAATAAAGGTGAGTCGAGAATCGACTTGAAGAATGCGAAATGTTGAAACAAAAGAAAGAACAAGAAAAAAAGCATCTGAAATCTGGAAGAAAGTATTAATTGGACATCGAATGGGTGAGATTGCCTCCCGCCTGACGCTTGGATTTGGATCTGGTCGCCATGGCGTGTTGGAAGGGACAATCTTGGGTTGAAGTGGACACAGGTAATTCTTCTTGGGCATCAAGTTCGAGTGGAATGAGCAAATTTATTGGTCTCTGGATGGTACGACCAGCATGGGATTTGAGAGTAGCCTGGGATCCGGAGATTGATATGATTCGTGCCATGTGCCAAGTGGATCGAGGGGTATTTCCCGATTCGTCTATTATGAGGACAATGGCACCTGGTTTGGGTGAGATGGAAGAAGATCGATAGGAATGGAGTGAATCGGGATCTTTCTTGGAATCTCTAATGGTTGTGAGGTACTCTGCATGCCATTTGGACCAGAACGAATCGATGATGAGAATGGTTTTGGATAATTGGCGAATGGCGCTGGATCTGGACATGTTTTCTTCTCCTGGAGGGATGTAATCCTTGTCACTTTCGTTGGAAATTGAATGGATGCGAACAGCAAGAGTTGAACTGGGCATTATGAGATCAATTGGTCTGAGTACTGGATTGGAGAATGATTTGATCTCATCGGATGACACGTAAGTAAGTGGTCTGGAATTGAGTACTGATTCAATTTCAGCAGTGACAGTGGAAAATTCATCTAGTGAAAGTTTTCGCTTTCCAATGGATCTAGTCAGGCAGTCTTTGAAGATTCTAATGAGTCTTTCATAGACAGCACCTTTCCAGGGAGCATGACTGGTAGTGAATTTCCATTGGATGGATTCTGACTGGAATAAGGTGTTGAGTGCTTCTTCACTATTGAAACCACTGAGAAGACTACTGGAAAGTTTGAGAGTGGTTGCCTGGTCTGATAGTACTGTAGTGGG
>LS486671.1:154743-174691 GCA_900490705.1 Pristionchus arcanus
AGAGTGGCTGGACTAGTGTAGAGTCTGGGGAGGGGATTGAATGGTTGAGTGGAAGTGACTGTATTGATACTGGACTGATTCTGCTTCTGGATGGAATCACAAATGGACTTGTGATGCAATTTTGAACAATTCTGACACTTCCTATCGCACTGATTGAACAAGTGTTTTGATGAAAGACACTTGAAACAGAGCTTCTTCTCCTTGAGAATTGCTCTTCTATCTGCGATGGAAGTAATGGATGGACAATCAGAGTAAGCATGCGCACCACAATAAACACAAGGGGGACTATTGGAAGAATTACCGCCCTTTGGTGGTTTGATTTTCGCTTTGTCATTATTGAAACTGGAATCTTTTTCTTTCAGGTTCGACTGAGAATCAGAGATGGAATGGGAGCGAAAGGTTGACTTGAGATTAGAAATCTGAATACGTTCCAGTAAATCAGTCTCTATTATGCGCAATGCTTGGGTCATGGAAGTGGGTTGCTGCTTGAACATTTTCTCGAGATGCTTAGAATGGATGGTAGAAGCGATCTGGTGAATAAGTGGAAAATTATCAACAACTGATTTGTCATTCAGTTGGTACACCTTATTCATGAATCTCTGAGTACACTCTAATTGATCCTCGAGACTCTGAGACTTAGGTCTAATGGAAAGTAGTTGATTTATCAGAATGGTATTTGTTCGGTTGCTCTGGCCGAATACTTCTTTCAATCGATCGATAGTCTCATCGAGTCGATCGTTGGAAATGGGAATACCTTCAACAGTTCTCAAAGCAGCTCCTCTTAACGCATTTCTCAAGTACACTAGCTTCTCATGGTTGGAAAGATGGTTTCTGGGTTGAATCATGTTCACATACTGACTATAGAACGATTCCCATTGTGTGGATTCACCATCAAAATTAGCGAGAGAAATGGTAGGGAGGGGAGCAACTGTTGAACTTTCAATAATTCGAGAGAGCGCAGTAGTAATAAGCTCATTTTGAATTACTACTTGACTGGACTGAGTGGACTGACTGAGCAGTGATGGATTGTCATTGCCACTGGACTGACTCTGGAGTGGAATGGGAGTGGAATGAGACTGGAGTGGAATGGAAGTAATGGAACGAATGTACTCAGTTTCAATACGCCTTTTGATTCTATTGGAAGCATTTGAAACAATAATGGACATTTTCTTCCTAATATTTTCAAGAAATGGACCAATAAGGAATACCTGATCGAAGTCGAGATCCTCATCGTCCTGCTGCATGAATCGTTGGAAGATCTCAGACTCCTTCTTCTTCTCCTTCTTCTGATCCTCGGTCTCGCTCGCCATCTGCTCCACTCTACGGGTCAACTTGGCAACGGTATTACTGTAATTATCGATTTTATCAAAGAGAACAGAAAGAGCTGCATCCAGCTCCTTATCCTTCTCCTCGAGCTCCGTGAACTCCTTGACGTCGTTCACCGAATTCATCACCGATTTGAAGTCGACGAGGGCTTGCTTTCCTTCTGCATGTAACGCGCACAAACGCGCATAAGTGGGTTGGAAGGAACTAGCCATGGTTGGTTGTCTGGTAGTGGAATGGAATGGAATGACGAAATGACACGAAACTTTTCGGTCAAAGATGGATTGGATGGAAGGTAATCGTCAGAATGACGAAATTACTCGAAATTGGACTGGTTGCTGCCACGCGGATTTCGGTTACTGGGTTCTTGGAATGGCTGGATGCACCATATGCGAACTTATTCCTCACAATCTTCTCGTAATTAGTGCTAGTAGCANACAAACTACTCGCAATTAGTGCTAGTAGCAAGCAAGCAAGGAATAAGTTGGAACGCGGGTGTGACTGGACTGTTTGCCGTCTTGTTAAGTGCGGCGTATGCGATGAGGAAATAACGCGATTACAAATAATAACAATTTATTACACAAGTAAAACGCGAAGGGAAGGGAACTAAGGGGAAAGGGAAGGAAGAGAAGGAAGTGGGGATGGGAACTGGATTGATGAGCTTAATGCTCAGACTGGACTGGATGGAATTACTAAAGTAATTCCTACTGGAAGGGAATGCTACGCAAAACCCACACTGGAATTGAGCACGAGAGCTCACTGCTGACTGGGGTGGGTTCTATGGACCCGAAGTGCTGTGATTCCAAGTAGAATCAATGGAAACGGGGCAAAACTGGGGTAAAAACGACGTAAAAACAACGACGGACGAAAAGGTAGAGTGATGACTAAAGGATACGTGAGAAAACGCGTTTGGTAGAGACGCGCACGCAACCGCGACGCGGGTAACGTGAGCGCTCATTCAAACTTGGGATTACTGTAAGTCAACATTTGACTTATGGATCGGGAACTGGCTTTCTAATTGGAATTATTTTTATAATTGGAATATTAATTTGGAATGAATAAATATGGATGGATTATAGTATAATTATGATTGAAAGATAGCGAATTTCATGGAAAGTCGCTATACCAGTCACTTCGAACATACTAGAAGGTTCTGGAACTTTCTCTTCATTTTTGAATGTTCTAGAAGGTTCTGGAACTTTCTCTTCATTTTCGAACATTCTAGAAGGTTCTGGAGATGCGGTAGTTTACGGTAGGTATACGGTAGTTTGGGTTACGGTAGGTCCACGGTAGTTTGGGTTACGGTAGGTATACGGTAGTTTGGGTTACGGTAGCTTTACGGTAGTTTGGGTTACGGTATGTATACGGTTGTTTGGGTTACGGTAGGTATACGGTAGTCAGGGTTACGGTAGGAATAATGTAGTTGGGTGTACGGTGGGGGTCGAGTCCGACATGTTTACACTTGTTTATTCTTTCGTGACCTGCCTACGTGACTTTTGGAAAAGTGAACAACGTGACATCTCTCCTTTATTTAGGAGCAATGATTTTGATTTTGAGGAGGCAATGACCGCTGTATGCACCAACATTTCCACTGGAGGCGATGAGAGACGAATGAGGGCAATTTTTAAAGAGGCCCACAATAAAACTCAGAGAATCGTTGCTCACGTGAAGACGTGGATTGAGCAGCTGTATGTAAGTAATAATGTCACCTGAATTTTTTAATGATGTCTAACTGAAGGTTTCTGAAAGGGAACATGTAGTGTACAACTAGTAGGTGCTCCGAAAAAAAGATGAAATGCATTAATAGATGCGATTAAGAAGCACGCAGTGCCACGAGTCGGTATCGAAGCGGCCAAGAGATATATCGACAACAAAGAGTTCAGAAATAAATCCGACTATGCGAACCTAGCGCACCAAATGTGGATCACAATTGGCGATCGAGAATCTGCCGAGTGGGTTTATTTTATTCGTTTATGTTCACTAACATTAGGGAACGTGTTTTTTGGAAACAAATATAGAGATAGGGAGAATTTTAAAGCCTCTTACAGAATATTGTTTCAGTTTCTTCCACCAAATTGTGGCCGCACCAACCTCCGCTATGGACAAGTGGTGGAGCGTGCAAACATTGAGAGATGGAAGCTACACTAATCTAACCAATTTTAATGGCGTCGATGTTCATGTATTTCGGTACGATAGTGACATCAGTTCCAATCGTGAGCGAAATCTCACCAAGTGGATGGACGGGAATCGAGAACGATTTCGAGATATTCTAAGGTTCGTTCGGGTTAATTTTTGAGATGAATATGGAAATGTACTAGAGAAAATTGTATTCAGAACCCATCTGACCAAGTCCTCTGCTGAGGTCATTCAAGCTCTGAATGACAGTGCAACTAATAAGACGTTGTGTTCGACCGATCTCTATAATACGGCATTTCTGATTGGCGGAATAAGCGAGGAAAATGGTGATCTTCTCATAGCTCAGGCCGATTCGGATTTTGATTTTCATGAGTGGAGTAGCGTGGAATACTCGGAAAACGGGCGTCATTGGACACTGTTCTTCCTTGTGTGACTGCAATATGACTTTTTTCTTCTTTTTTCTGTCAAATCAATATAAAGAACATTCACACTACGTGCTGACACAACTTTGTCTATGCAGTACAATACATTTTTTATCTGTGAGTCGACGGTGTCAGCGTGATCGTTACTACAGTATCGCGCTTTGATGCAACGCGATGCAGGGTGCTGAAAATATAATTAATTTAATTTAAATTATAATTTATTTAATAAATATGATTACCGTCGATAGGGCTGCACAAAGTACAGTGTAATGAACGGACTGGAGGCAACGCAGATTTCACCGACCTGAAATTGATATTTATTTATTTTTAAATGTATAAAAAATATACGATATGCGTAATGTACTCCAGTGCCACAATGTGAAGTATGTTCAGCTGACCTGGAATTATTTAAAATATCATTCTAAAAGAGCCTCAATATCTCTATTCATCGCAAACACTCTCCATTCGAGGAGGCGAGAGAGAGTGTGAAATGAAGAGAGCGCCGCTCATATTTCGAGTTCGAAAGCTCACCAACGACGTACGTCCCAACGGAGAAAGAGTATAGGGCAGGCAGGCAGGCTTGAAAGACCAATCCCTTCACTATTTCCCTATGAGAAGCGCGCGTTCGCTCGCTCATATGGGTGATATTTGACTCGAGCGTTCGGTACATAAGCCGGCCGACTATGAGGATGACCTGAACGAAACGACGAGCTTCTCAGATAGATTAGCAAAGGCTCGAATAAACAACATAAACAATGTACAAAAAATATTCGAAATGGCAGTACTCACAGTGTAAGCTGGCATGCACGGGGCGCATACCCATACAATTCCAGTGATAGCGGAAGGGTACAGCACGTTGGGAATGCCGGTTACTGAATTGAAACTTTCAATGTTAAAGAAAATCAATACATACAGGACTCAATGAACAGCATTGAAAACTTACCCATTTCATCATTGTCAAAGGCGTAGGAAGACCCTTTCGGGAGGAGCAGCCGCTTAGCCGTTTGCTCGTTGAACAGAGGCGTCTGGGCAAACCACCACTGCAATTTTTTTAGATTGGTAACAAAGAAACGTATAGTTATGTTTTTTTTTAATTTCCTTTGATTAGTCTGATTCTTTTGTTTAGAAGAGAATAAAGTAAACGAACAAAGATAATTGGCGTTGGCAGATAAATTATCAGTGTGAGAATCACAACTGAGTTGAAGCTTGGCGATGAACGAAGAATTACGTAATACCTTGAATAACCATCATTAGAATTTTCCAAGAAAGTAAAAGTGGTACCGATAAGTGAAGCAAACGGCCAGCATAATAACATAGTGGGCATGACCATGCAACATGATCGAGTATAGGTTCAAAAATATTGAGTAAGACCTGAAAAAAAATATCATCTAAAGAGGCTCAATCAAAATAACGTACTGAAGAAATCTTGCTGGTCCACTGATAACGAAGAATACTGACAAATCGCTTGGAATGACTCTGAAAAGCGAAAATAGGCCTGATTATTGTAAAAAAATATTTGATACCTCACAAATAACACTCCAGAAATGAAGCAAGTCGATGTTTGCAATAGCGTTTGTGAGAACATCAAAATTGAGTAGCATCTTTAAAAAATACATTATCTCGCAAGTTGAATAGTTAATTTCTTACTTCAAACTCCGCGGGGTTTTTCTTACAATTATGAAGATCAAGATGACATTGACAATTGTTCCCACGGAACAAAGGAGATAGTGGAAGATTGAGATGGGAAGGGGTGGTGGCATCATCAAACTGAATATTACAGTTTTGCCTGAGAAAAACACAGTGAATAAATACTACAAAGATCCGGAACACAACTGAAAACACGAAGAAAGAACTGAAGAACTTTGTGTTTTGAACTGACAAGCACAAGTGAGTTCGTTATACCGACAACCCAGGTAAATTGATGGCTACTCATTTCTCTTTTTTACCTTAAGTAAACAGTAATTCGTAGGCATACCCACTTCGGAATAATACGATGACCTGAATAGACAGGCTGATACAACGTGGTGATAGGCGAGTTCAGCTAATCCCCATATTCAAACACGATTTTAATCCATTTTTGGATCAGCCGATCATTGAGTCGACAATTAGAGAATCCTAGTAAATTGGCAGCTACGCATTTTCTCTTTTTCTAGGTTTGATAAACGGCGATTTGTAGGCACACCCACTTCGGAATACTACGAAGAACGGACTAGACTGCCTGATACAACCTGATACCAGGAGGAGTTCCGGTAATGGTCACGTGGTGGCTGTCAGACGGTCAATTGAAGCGACAATTTACTGTTGTCTGTCAGAGAAATGACAGATCCTGAGAAAGTGATAGAGTAAGACGATTTTTTTCTGAATGACGCGCTTCCTTGAATCGGGATGTGATGAGAAATGGTCGGAAAGCGTATGCGGAAATCGTTAAGATATTTATTCATCGCGGGCCTCCTGTATCTAACGTAGGAAGAAAAAATCGTCTTTTTCTGTCGCTAAAGTCTCTCATTTTCCTACGTTTTTACAGGAGACCCGTGTTATTCTGGCAAAAGTCAGTTACTAATTTATGTGTATTACTCTATAGCAGACAAACAGGTGGAACTCCGCTGAGAACTACTTGCAACCACCTGAAGCAATGGGCAAATTGACAGTGTACCTTATGATTTCATTGACCTCGAAAAAAAGGGAAATTGAAAAATTAATATTCGATTTTTTTAACTCTAGTTTTCACCCCAGATGCATTACTCTGAATGTGGAGGGAGTCGGAAAAGAGAAAGATGCAGAGCGACGATCTTTATTACTGACAATGAATTCGTAATGTACAACACATTAATTTTTTTTGAATTTTTCACATTTGACCGGGATATGTGATGAACACAATTTGGTTTCCCACGATGAAAATACTATCTTACAACAGTATTACCAGTATTTCCGGAGTTAAATGTGCACATGATATTTATAGAGTAGTTGTATCTTTTGCAAATTTCTACTTGGTCAGCAATTTATTGTGGTTTTTTACTGCATTCAATCTTCAACGATTCCATGAATGATGTAGTCAACCGCGTCCCACCGATACAATGCTCACAGTCGATTCGCGATTCGTCAGCTCTCGAACAGTTCTAAAAATATAATACATCAAATATATGTATATTTATAAATAAATAAATTGAGCTACCGACGGTACGGCTGGACAAAGGACAGTGTCATCAGGGGACTAGCTGTGACCATCAATTCGCCTGCCTGCATTTTGAATATTAAAAAAAATCACACTTCTCAAATTTACCATATGTGTGCCGTATTCCAAAGCTTCCAAGTTGAGAATGTTCAGTTGGCCTGAAAACAAGTATCATAACAATAGAAAAGTAATGAGTAGCGTACCAACAATGTAGGTGGAGGACGAAAACGAGTACAAAACTGGCAGGCAAGCTTGCATTACTAGTCCACGGACAATTTCCTTGTGCGAAGCGCGCGTTTTTTCGCTCATATGCATAGCGTTAGCGGCAAGAGTTTTATACATTAAACGGCCAAATATGACGATTACCTGGAATTCAAGGTCGAAAACGTAAAAACAATAGCAACAACAGCAACAACAACAAAATAAATAACTTACATTGTATGAAGGAACGCATGCGCCGCACACCCATGCAATTCCAATGAGTGCTCTAGGTTCGAGAACGTTCTCTATTCCAATGACTGAAATTTCTTAGTAGAGCTCGAAATACTAGCAATCATCTCTTCATCTGCTCACTCAGAGTGGTGAGAGAGCGTGTGAGCATGTGTGCTTATTGTCCCTCGGGCAGAAGTTTATTTCCAAGGTTCATCATTAAAACCTCACCAACTTCATCCTGATCGAATATGTAAGACGCTCCTCTAGGAGCGAGAATCGATCTTGCCGTTTCTTGGTCGAATAAGGGTGTTTGAGAGAAGAAGAGCTTCAAATTTGATGGATTCGTTGAAATTTTGGTTATCCATACTATTATGATCAGAGTTGGTGAATAAACAAAAAGAACGATCAACACAACAGTGCGGACGTTCGGTGAAGGATATCGAATGACGTAGTACCTGAAATATATGTATTTTATTTTACATTTATTAATCGCGAGTGGATGTGGGAGACTCTCCAGCATAGCTGTCCAGCACTGGCGGCTGACCCCATGTACATGGTTGCGCAACGTTGTCGTAGGGGTCATGGGTAAAAATTTTTTAGTGATCGATCGATTATTGGTACCATACCCAATCACACCTACAGTAACCACAATTACCGTATATGGCTACCGTATCCCAGTAGCATCGCGAACTGGCTTTTTATAAATACCCTGTCCGACAACGTTGCGCAACCACGTATCATGGGGGTCATGGTCCAAAATGGGGTGGTAGGTCATGGTGGAGCATGTCCCTGAAACATATCCCAAAGTGTTCTACAGTATGCCTTTATCAATTTTTGGCTACCGTAATCCTACCGTAACCCGGTTCGGTGTGTCAACCATTTTAGCCTTGGGGCACACTTTTGCTAAAGTGTCTAGAATCGATCGGGAAAATATTCTACCGTAATCTACAGTATGCTACCGTACCCCTGACTACGGTATCGCGGTTGGGCATCGTGAACTGACTTTTTTGCTGTTTTTCGTTCTAAAAATTCGTTCTTTGTTCCTACATGTCTAGATCATCGACGAAATTTTTTTTTGGGTACCGCACTGTAACCTACCGTAATCCTACGGTACCCCGGTTCGGCGTGTCAACTATTTTAGCCTTGGGGCACACTTTTGCCAAAATGTCTCAAATCGATCTGAAAATATTTTTACCGTAATCTATCGTATCCCTGACTACGGTAATCGCAGTTGGGTATCGGGAAATGACTTTCTTCAAATTCCGTGAATGGTGTAGTCAACCGCGTCCCACCGATACAATGCTCACAGTCGATTCACGATTCGTGAGTTCTCGAACAGTTCTAAAAATAAAATAAATCAAAAATATGTATTTTTATAAATAAATAAATTGCGCTACCGTCGGTACGGCTGGACAAAGTACAGTGTCATCAGGGGACTAGCTGTGACCATCAATTCGCCTGCCTGCATTTACAATATTAATTTATTAATATGAACAAATGAATAACAACAAAAATACCATATGTGTGCCGTATTCCAACGCTTCTAAGTTGAGAATGTTTAATTGGCCTTAAAATAATAATTAACAATGGAAAGATCATAAGTAGCGTACCAACAATGTAGGTGGAGGACGAAAACGAGTACAAAACTGGCAGGCAAGCTTGCAATACTAATCCACGGACAATTTCTCTGTGCGATGCGCGCGTTTTTTCGCTCATATGCATAGCGTTAGCGGCCAGAGTTTTATACATTAAACGGCCAAATATGACGATTACCTGGAATTCTTGTCGAAAACGTAAAAACAATAGCAACAACAACAACAATAACAATAGCAACAACAATAACAACAACAAAAGAAATAACTTACATTGTATGAAGGAACGCAAGCGCCGCACACCCATGCAATTCCAATGAGTGCTTTAGGTTCCAGAACGTTCTCTATTCCAATAACTGAAATTGCTTAGTAGAGTTCGAAATACTTGTAATCATCTCTTCATCCGCTCACTCAGAGTGGCGAGAGCATGTGTGCTTATTGTCCCTCGGGCAGAAGTTTATTTCCAAGGTTCATCATTAAACCCTCACCAACTTCATCCTGTTCGAATATGTAAGACGCTCCTCTAGGAGCGAGAATCGATCTTGCCATGTCCTGATCGAATAGGGGTGTTTGAGAAAAGAAGAGCTTCAAATTTGATGGATTCGTTGAAATTTTTGTTATCCCTACTATTATGATCAGAGTTGGCGAATAAACGAAAATAACAATCAAAACAACAGTGCGAACATTCGGTGAAGGATATCGAATGACGTAGTACCTGAAATATATGTATTTATATTTCACATCTTACAAATTGCGAGTGGATGTGGGAGACTCTCCAGTATTTGGGGAGCGTGGAAAGATCGGCGATAGTGGTTTTTAGAAAAGTAAACGATTTACCTGTAAGTGAAGCAAACCGCAAGCATTATGGTGTATTGGGGATGACCATGAAGCATGGTCAGCCAAAGATAGAATCCGCTTTGATAGGATCTGTGGATATAAGGATCACAACAAAGTATAAATTTCAAAAAAAAAGATACCCGAGAAATTTCGCCGGTCCGCTTTCGACAAGGAACAACGTGACATCTTTGGGAATCAGCCTGAACAAAATATTTTTTTAACATTTTTTTATTTAAAAATTACCGCACGAATATAATCATCGAAGTGAAGCAAGTCGATGCTTGCAGTAACGTTTGTGAGAAGAGAAGGACCGCATAGCTCCTACAAAATGAAGAAGAAATCGTAAAAATCTAGCAGAAACTCTCACGTTAGATTGGCGGGAGTTCTAACGACAATGATTACAAGCAGCGCGATGTTGACTGTCGTTCCAAAACCACTCATGGCATAGTGCAAGATGGATATCAGAATCGGCGGAGACATTAAGGTAGTGAAACTGTGCAGCCGCTGAGAGCTTAATGATTACACGATGAACAACAGGAAGGAAATACTCAAACCAGTAGGTAATACAACTATGATGAAATTCCGAGAATTATATCTGTCTTTCGATCTGGACAAATTTGCATGACAATAGCACGACAAATTTGCAGAAGTTTTGAGAAAACGAATACAGATTTATTTGCCCATGTTCAAAAATAATGCTGTAATGTGTTTTTCTCTTCTTTTCTAGAGATTTTCTAAGAATTAACTGAATAGTGCTACATGAATTTTTCATATTTCTTTAACATACACACAAATTGGGAACGATCATGCTTTTGCACTCTATATCGTGATCGATACTAAGTAGATACAAAATTGCAATAGTTTTCTAACAATAAAAACCAAAGGAAATTCCATGATGAATAACTTCGTAGACTTGAATTGATTGCGAAGGTTCCTAACTGCGAGTCTCTGTAATGATATCGGGAATCAGTCTGCTCTGAATAGAACAAAATTAAAGAATTTATTTAAATTAAGTATGCCGATGTAGATCTTCTCTGAATTATGAGGGACATCAACGATCTGAAGTATTCGCCTTTCCGGCACGTAACCAGTTTTTCGTATATTGAAATTTTCGATGCTCTTTTTCAATGATGTCTTCTTCTTCTTCGTCTTAGATAGTAATAAATCCAATTCGAATGCTCAGCAATAATATAGATTGTTATGAAGTCGTCAAGTGAGCTTATCTTATCGTCATTTCGTTTACTCGACAATAATACTTTGATCACAATAACCAATTCTCTCGTATTGAACGCTCTCTATTCGCTCTAAACTTGATAGCAAGATAAAATATTTATATAAAATGAGACCGCCGCTAGTACCATCCATCATCCAACAATGCATCGCTTCAACCGCAGAGGACTCCTTCTCAACTTCGGTGGATCTCGTCACCACAATACGAGGTGGTTCAGACTCTAAATGAGTTCTAACTAAGGTTTGTTTGTTTTCATTTCCAACTATCAATTTTGTTATTTTACTAACTAAAAAATTACAGATCTCGAGATGTCTAACTCCATCAATATCGGTTTTTCATACGGCTTCTTTCATCTCAGTCATGTTTTTCCCGATAAATCTGATATATCACAATCGGTGTACTACATCACATTAGATTCATGAGCAATATGAAAAAATTGCGTTACATCTTATTAACAAAATATGGTATCTATTCAGATTTGAGAATAAATCACAGACTTTCTGTTACAATTCAATCTAATCCGATCAATCTAAAGCGAGATTTTTCTTATTCATTGACATCTCCGTTTTCATGAATTTTACATGGATATCAGTATCAGCGGAGACATTATGAAAGAAAAACTGTGCAGCTGTGCAGCTTAATGATTACGCGATCGAAAACAGGAAGGAAATACTCAAAGCTTTAGGTACTACAACTATAATCACAATTCCGATAATTATATCTGTCTTCCGATCATGACAAATTTGCATAACAATAGTAATACAAATCTGCAGGCGTTTTTAGAAACCGAATGGGATAACAGATTTATTTATCATGTTCAAAAATAACGCTGTAATGTGTTTTTCTCGTCTTTTCATCTCAATAAAATACATTTTTCAAAAATGCGAACGATCTTGACTTTGTACTCTATCTCGTGAACGATACTAAGAATATATAGTAGATAAAAAGAATCCTAATTGCGAGCCATTGCACCGTCTTCTATCATATGACGATATCGGGAATCAGCCTGCTTTAAAAATAAGAAAATTAAAGAATTTATGTAAATTAAGAATGGCGTTGAAATCTCTTCTGAACTATGAGTGACTTCAACGACCTGAAATATTTTTCGTTCCATGCAGGAAATCAGCCTTTTTGCTTGATACTTCATACATTACAATGGAATGCTTTAGATAGTCATAAATCCAAATCGAATGCTCAGTAATAATAGGAATTGTTATGAAGTCGTCAAGTGAGCTTATCTTATATTTCGTTTACTCGACAATAATACTTTGATCAGAATAAACGACTCTCTCATATTTGAATGCTCTCTCTTCTCCCTCAACTTGACAACCAGATAAGAAAATGGTATAAAAAGAGGCCTCCACTAGCACCATCCATCATCCAACAATGCATCGCTTCAATCGCAGAGGATTCCTTCTCAACTTCGGTGGATCTCGTCACCACAATACAAGGTGGTTCAGACTCTAAATGAGTTCTAACTAAGGTTTGTTTGTTTTCATTTCCAACTATCAATTTTTATTTTACTAACTAAAAAAAATTGCAGATTTCGAGATGTCTAACTCCATCATCTATCGGTTTTTCACACGGCTTCTTTCATCTCAGTCATGTTTTTTTCCCGATAAATCTGATATCTCACAATCGGTGTACTACATCACATTAGATTCATGAGCAATATGAAAAAACAGAGCGTTTCTCTTATTAACAAAATATGGTATCTGATTTGAGAATAAATCACAGACATTCTGTTACAATTCAATCTAATCCGATCAATCTAAAGCGAGATTTTTCTTATTCATTGACATCTCCGTTTTCATGAATTTTACATGGACATCAGTATCAGCGGAGACATTATGGCAGGAAAAACTGTGCAGCTGTGCAGCTTAATGATTACGCGATCGAAAACAGGAAGGAAATACTCAACGTAGTAGGTACAACAACTATGATGAAATTCCGAGAATTATATCTGTCTTTCGATCTGGACAAATTTGCATGATCATTCCACGACAAATTTGCAGAAGTTTTGAGAAAACGAATGGGATAACAGATTTATTTACCCACGTTCAAAAATATTGTATAATGTGTATTTCTCATCTTTTCTAGAGATTTTCCTAGGATTAAATGAACAGTGGTGCTACATTAGTTTTTCATATTTCAATAAAATACGTACAAATTGTGAACGATCAGTCTATTTTTTTACATCGTCAATTGATTGATACTTAGTAGATAAATACCCATTTTTTTCCAATATTGTTCAAATAAATTGATCAAGGGAAAATTATGATGAATAGCTTCGTAGAATTGAATTGATTGCGAAGAATTCTGATTGCGAGCCATTGCGCCGTCTTCTGAAACGATATCGGGAACCAGATTGCTCTGAATAGAATAAAATTAAAGAATATATTTAAATTAAGTATGCCGATGCAGATCTTCTCTGAATTATGAGGGACATCACCGATCTGAAGTATTCGCTTTTCCGGCACGTAACCAGTTTTTCGTATATTGAAATTTTCGATGCTCTTTTTCAATGATATCTTCTTCTTCTTCGTCTTAGATAGTAATAAATCCAAATCGAATGCTCAGCAATAATATAGATTGTTATGAAGTCGTCAAGTGAGCTAATCTTATCGTCATTTTGTTTACTCGACAATAATACTTTGATCACAATAAACAATTCTCTCGTATTGAACGCTCTCTATTCGCTCTAAACTTGATAGCAAGATAAGAAAATGGTATAAAATGAGGCCTCCACTAGCACCATCCATCATCCAACAATGCATCGCTTCAATCGCAGAGGATTCCTTCTCAACTTCGGTGGATCTCGTCACCACAATACGAGGTGGTTCAGACTCTAAATGAGTTCTAACTAAGGTTTGTTTGTTTTCATTTCCAACTATCAATTTTGTTATTTTACTAACTAAAAAATTACAGATCTCGAGATGTCTAACTCCATCAATATCGGTTTTTCATACGGCTTCTTTCATCTCAGTCATGTTTTTCCCGATAAATCTGATATCTCACAATCGGTGTACTACATCACATTAGATTCATGAGCAATATGAAAAAATAGCGTTACTTCTTATTAAAAAAATATGGTATCTATTCAGATTTGAGAATAAATCACAGACTTTCTGTTACAATTCAATCTAATCCGATCAATCTAAAGCGAGATTTTTCTTATTCATTGACACTAGCCGAGCTGCGCTCGCTAGGGGTAAACCGTAAAATTTTAGTATAATCGCACACTTTTCCTGATTTTTCTGAACTTGTCTAGCGGAGATTCGGCCCACTTTTAGCTATTTTTGAGTTTGCGTGTTAGATGCGCCGGGTTTGACGGTTTCCGTACTCGGGTGCATCTCTTGACCATCCCCCGGTATGCTAAAATAGTAGCAAATACGTTGACACCGGCCGGGACTCGAACCCCCAACCTCTTGCTCGCTATACCGCCCTCTTACCGCCTGAGCCACGAATTACACTTTACAATGCTTCCTCGTATATTGAAATTTTCGATGCTCTTTTTCAATGATGTCTTCTTCTTCTTCGTCTTAGATAGTAATAAATCCAATTCGAATGCTCAGCAATAATATAGATTGTTATGAAGTCGTCAAGTGAGCTAATCTTATCGTCATTTTGTTTACTCGACAATAATACTTTGATCACAATAAACAATTCTCTCGTATTGAACGCTCTCTATTCGCTCTAAACTTGATAGCAAGATAAGAAAATGGTATAAAATGAGGCCTCCACTAGCACCATCCATCATCCAACAATGCATCGCTTCAATCGCAGAGGATTCCTTCTCAACTTCGGTGGATCTCGTCACCACAATACAAGGTGGTTCAGACTCTAAATGAGTTCTAACTAAGGTTTGTTTGTTTTCATTTCCAACTATCAATTTTGTTATTTTACTAACTAAAAAATTACAGATCTCGAGATGTCTAACTCCATCAATATCGGTTTTTCATACGGCTTCTTTCATCTCAGTCATGTTTTTCCCGATAAATCTGATATTTCACAATCGGTGTACTACATCACATTAGATTCATGAGCAATATGAAAAAACAGAGCGTTTCTCTTATTAACAAAATATGGTATCTGATTTGAGAATAAATCACAGACATTCTGTTACAATTCAATCTAATCCGATCAATCTAAAGCGAGATTTTTCTTATTCATTGACATCTCCGTTTTCATGAATTTTACATGGATATCAGTATCAGCGGAGACATTATGAAAGAAAAACTGTGCAGCTGTGCAGCTTAATGATTACGCGATCGAAAACAGGAAGGAAATACTCAAAGCTTTAGGTACTACAACTATAATCACAATTCCGATAATTATATCTGTCTTCCGATCATGACAAATTTGCATAGCAATAGTAATACAAATCTGCAGGCGTTTTTAGAAACCGAATGGGATAACAGATTTATTTATCATGTTCAAAAATAACGCTGTAATGTGTTTTTCTCGTCTTTTCATCTCAATAAAATACATTTTTCAAAAATGCGAACGATCTTGACTTTGTACTCTATCTCGTGAACGATACTAAGAATATATAGTAGATAAAAAGAATCCTAATTGCGAGCCATTGCCCCGTCTTCTATCATATGACGATATCGGGAATCAGCCTGCTTTAAAAATAAGAAAATTAAAGAATTTATGTAAATTAAGAATGGCGTTGAAATCTCTTCTGAACTATGAGTGACTTCAACGACCTGAAATATTTTTCGTTCCATGCAGGAAATCAGCCTTTTTGCTTGATACTTCATACATTACAATGGAATGCTTTAGATAGTCATAAATCCAAATCGAATGCTCAGCAATAATAGGAATTATTATGAAGTCGTCAAGTGAGCTTATCTTATCGTCATTTCGTTTACTCGACAATAATACTTTGATCAGAATAAACAACTCTCTCGTATTTGAATGCTCTCTATCCCCCCCCCATCAACCTGATTTCCAGATAAGGAATTGGTATAAAAGAAGGCCTCCACTAGTATAATTCATCATCCAACAATGCATCGCTTCAACCGCAGAGGATTCCTTCTCAATTTCGGTGGATCTCGTCGCCACAATACGAGATGGTTCAGACTCTAAATGAGTTCTGACAAAAGTTCGTTGCACTAGTCATTTCAAACTATCTATTGTGGTCTTATAAAATCATAATTATTCAGATCTCGAGATGTCAAACTCCATCATCCACCGGGTTTTTTCACGACGATTTCATCTCAGTCATGTTTTCCCCGATAAATCTGATATCTCACATTGGCGTACTTTCACAATTCATCAATCAGTCATGGAAAAAACAGGGGTCTGAATTCTTCTTTAACAGACAATCACTGAATTTATTCTCCTTTTCAACATGTGTAATAGATTTATTTCAGTTTGTTCACATCTAATGGTAGAATAATTAAACGGGTTATCATACAATAAGCGTACGATATTTTCAGATGTGACCGGAAAACAAGATTCCCACGATAAAATTAATACCTTAGAATTGTCGGCATTCAATGTGCGCATGAGATTTATCAAATTGTTCTATCACATTATTATAAATTTATCGGTAAGTCAGCTGATAAATCATTATCGTTTTTGTTTTATCTTGCCAATATTACAAATATCATTAGAGTTCTCAGCCGTGCGCCACCGAAACTATGCTCACAGTTGCGTCGCGATTCGAAACGGCTCGTCGAACAGTTCTAAAAGCAAGAAAATTAAATAACATTGTATTATTAAAATAATGGAAAGGATCACCTTCGGTAGGGCTGCACAAAATAGAGAGTCATTAGAGGGCTCGCCGTGACTATGATTTCACCTGCCTGAAATTGGCTTTTTTTAATTGATCTTTTTTTAGTAAATTTACCAAATGCGTGCCGTATTCCAACGCTTCGAGGTTTAATATGTTTAGTTGGCCTAAACAATGAGCTGGTTACCATCGAAAACTTATGGTTCGCCTACCAACAATGTAGGTTGTACATGAAAATGAGTACAAAGCCGGCAAGAAAGCTTGCATAACTAGACCTCGCACGATTTCCCTGTGTGATGCGCGCGTTTTTTCGCTCATATGCATGGCATTTGCTGCCAAAGTTTTGTACATTAACCGGCCAACTATAATGATTACCTGAAATTAAACTATGAACTGAAAAATAACATAAATAACAACTTACAGTATACGAAGGACCGCAAACTCCGCATACCCATAGAATCCCAGTCATTACTGCAGGCTCAAGAACATTCGGGATACCAGCGACTGAACAATGTATTTTCGAAATTTTGAATATTATTTTATTTATTTTACTAACCCACTTCGTTCTGCTCAAAAGTGTAAGCCTCTCCTCTAGGAGCGAGCAACGATTTCGCCGTTTCTTGGTCGAATAATGGTGTTTGGGAAAACCATAGCTATAAATTTTCGGGTTTCGTAAAAAAATATTTATTTTTCTTACAAATATGATCACTGTAGGAGTATAAACAACGAGGATAAGCAAGACGATAGTGCGAAAATTCGGCGTTGGATAGCGAATTACGTAGTATCTGAAATAATCAATTATTTCAAAAAAATATTTGGAATGGTTTTTGCCTGTAAGTGAAACAAATGGCCAGCATGATGCAGTAATGGGCATGACCGTGAAGCATGATAGACCAAAGATAGAATCCGATTTGATATGATCTGATAAAGTCTGGATTCGATGGAACAAATAATAACGAAAATATCACCCCAAAAAATTTGCTGGTCCGCTTATGACAAGGAACAATGAGACGTCTTTGGGAATAAGTCTAAAAAATTTAATAAATTTTGAATTAAAAAAACTCGTTACCTGACAAATATAATTGCTGAAGTGAAGCAAGTCGATGCTTGCAGTAACGTTTGTGAGAAGAGAAGTATAGCATAGCATCTGCAAATTGAACTAAGAAATCGTGAAAACCTAGCCGGCAATCTCACGTTAAGTTAGGTGGCGTTCTAACGATAATTATTGCAAGTAGAGCAATGTTCACAGTCGTTCCAAATATGCACATGGCGTAGTGGAAGATGGATATCAGAAGCGGTGGAGACATTCTGGTGGAAACAAATATTAGGGTTGGTAGTTCGGCTTTCGGAACGGCCGAATGTGAGTGTTTAATGACTTCATTTCGGAAATAACTCAATTAGCTCTTTGGAATGAGTTTGGACAAAGAAAAAAATGGATTTGCATCGACTCTCGTTCTGGAACGGCCATTATTCAACTCTCAGTCGTTCCGAAGTGAGGGGATAACTGTATCAAAACTGTATTCTGAACGAAGATGCCTAGTGACAGTTAAGATGAAAAAATTATCACACGATACGAATCTTGAAGGAAATACTTAGTCGAGGAAGTAGGTGGTACAACTTTGATTGTTAACAATTCAGATAATTATATCCCTCTTCACCATCAACAAGCATGCGAATTTACAGAATTTTTGAGAAAATGTACGGGAAAACAGTATTTTTTCGAAGACTAACATTTATTTACCCAAGCTCATAAATGATGTTTTTGCGGTTTTCTCTCCTTTTCCATGTGATTTTCTAATAAATAACTGAATAGTGCTTCATTTGCCTTTCATATCGCAATAACATTCATACAAATTGCGCTTGATCATGCTTTTGTACTCTCTATCGTGGTCGATACCAAATGGATATACAGAGTTCAAATAAAGTAGTAAAAAGAAATCGAATGAAATTTCATAATGAGCAGCTTATTAGATATAAATTTATTGTCAATAACCCTAATTCCGAACTATTGAGCCGTCTCTGGTAACGTCATCGGGAGTCTCTTTGCTCTGAAAATAGAAAAAAATTCAAGAAATAATATTAATTATGCTTGCATTTTCTTGGTTATGGGATAAACGACCTGAAATAGTGCGCTTTTGAGGCAGGAATCAATCCGGAATTTTAGTTTGATGACTCATACAAGTCAGTAAAATACATCTTCGATAGTAATAAATCCAAAACGAATGCTCAGCAATATTCGAGATTGTTATGAAGTGGTCATGTGTGCAATCCTTATCGTCATTTCGTTTACTCAACAATACTTTGATCTCAATAAACAACACTCTCGTATTTGCATGCTCTCTATTCCCCTCTCAACTTGAATACCAGATAAGAAAATGGTATAAAATGAGGCCAAACTATTACCATTCATCATCCAACAATGCATCGCTTCAACCGCAGAGGATTCCTTCTCAACTTCGGTGGATCTCGTCACCACAATACGAGATGGTTCAGACTCTAAACGAGTTCTGACTAAGGTTCGTTTCACCAGCAATTTCAAACTATCTAAAAAAAGGAAAAGGTAGTTCCGTTTTCAGCGTATTTTTCAACGCGCGGAACATGCGCAGGTTTCTTTTTGAGATTCAAACTATCTACTTTATTCAATTAATCAATCATAATTATTCAGATCTCGAGATGTCTAACTCCATCATCAACCGGGTTTTTTCACGACAGCTTTCATCCCAGCCATGTTTTCCCGATAAACTTGATATCTCATATTGACGTTATGTCGTACACAAATGTGGAAGGGTGTAATTGTGAAGTATAGTAGATTTATAGCATAGTTATTGGCAAAACATGATATTGAAGATTTGTTGTTGATATTGATGGTTGATGGTTTACAAAGCCATAGTCGTCTCATTCACTTCTTACCGAAAGGCCTTTCCGGCCATTCCTCTTTGAGCGCACTTCCAACGAGTACATTCAGTGGGAAAGTCAAGTTGGCGAATACTACTCCAACCTGTTGACGTTCTTGCACTACAGTCAAGTTCTGATTGTCTTCGATCGAGTAGATCTGAAAAA
>LS486671.1:176043-194641 GCA_900490705.1 Pristionchus arcanus
ACTCATTTAGAGTCTGAACCATCTCGTATTGTGGTGACGAGATCCACCGAAGTTGAGAAGGAATCCTCTGCGATTGAAGCGATGCATTGTTGGATGATGAATGGTAATAGTTTAGCCGTCATTTTATACCATTTTCTTATCTGGTATTCAAGTTGAGAGGGGAATAGAGAGCATGCAAAAACGAGAGCGTTGTTTATTGAGATCAAAGTATTGTTAACTAAACGAAATGACGATAAGATTAGCATACATGATCATAACAATCTCGAATATTGTTGAGCATTCGTCTTGTATTTATTACTATCCAAGATGCATTGAATTTTTTAAATGATTATACAGGCAAGACTAAAGGGGTCGCCTCTAAAATCTGACACGAGGGATGACACTGCGAATACTCAATTAAATCTTTCGATCAAAATTGCTATGGATTGTTCTCAGACTCCCTTCACAAAATGCACATGGACCAGCTTGACCAGACAAATTGAGTAGATAACAAATACACATAGCATTTTCAATGTATGCACAGTCCCGGCCGTCCCGAATTCTTCCGGAATCGTATCATCATTTCGATTACTCGACAATACTTTGATGATAATAATCAACTCTCTCTTATTTGCATGCTCTCTATTCTCTCTAAAGTTGATTGTCAGATAAGAAATTGGTATATAATGGGGCTGAACTAGTACCATTCATCATCCAACAATGCATCGCTTCAATCGCAGAGGATTCCTTCTCAACTTCGGTGGATCTCGTCACCACAATACGAGATGGTTCAGACTCTAATTGAGATCTGACAAAGGTTCGTTGCAATAGTCATTTCAAACTATCTATTGAAGAATTATCAAATCATAATTTTTCAGATCTCGAGATGTCTAACTTCATCATCAATCTGGTTTTTTCACGACAATTTTCATCTCGGTCATGATTTTCCAGATAAATCTGATATCTCAAATTGGCGTACTATCACAATTCATAAATCAATAACAGAAAAAAACCTTCTGAATTTTCCATCGACTGACAATCACTGAAAATATATTCAGTGACTGAATATATTTTCCATTTTCATTTACTGTTTAATAGTATTTTATCAATTCTTTACAACTAATTGTCCAATAATTAAACGTGAACGTTCGACGTTTTTACTTGTTTTTACATGTACAATATTATTTATGAAATTATCACCTTAGAAAAGAGATTTATCGAATCGTTTTTTTTCAAATTATTACAAATTACAAGAAAGTCAGCTGATTTGATTGTTGATGTATACAACCTTCCATAAATTCTCAACCGTGCGCCACTGACACTATGCTCACAGTGGCGTCGCGATTCGAAACTGCTCGTCGAATAGTTCTAAAAATTGAAATAAATCAAATATATAATAATATAAAATTACCGTCGGTACGGCTGGACAAAGTACAGCGTCATCAGAGGACTCACCGTGACTATGATTTCACCAGACTAAAATTTGGCATATTTATGAAATAGCGTTTCCAAATTTACCAAATGTGTGCCGTATTCCAACGCTTCTATATTTAGAATGTTTAGTTGGCCTTAAAAATTTCAAGTAGCAATGGAAAACCTGAGAATGGCGTACCAACAAGGTAGGTTGTGCATGCAAACGAGTAGAGGACCGGTAGGCATGCTTGAAACACTAGACCACGCACAATTTCCCTGTGCGATGCGCGTGTTTTCTCGCTCATATGCATGGCGTTAGCGGCCAAAGTTTTGTACATTAACCGGCCAACTACAATGATTACCTTAAATTATACTATGAACTGAAAAACAACATAAATAACAACTTACAGTATAGGAAGGAAAGCAAATCGCGCACACCCACGCAATTCCAGTGAATACTGCAGGCTCGAGCACGTTCGGAATTCCGGCAACTGAAATATGAATTCTGGATATTTCTGTGTCATATTATATATAAAGGTACTAACCCACTTCATCCAGCTCGAATTCGTATGCAGCTCCTCTAGGAGCGAGCATCGATTTTGACGTTTCTTGATCGAGCAAAGGTGATTGAGAAAGCCAGATCTAGAAAACAATGACGTTATGGTTTCAATTAGAGTTGGCAAATCGATACTCTAAACATGGCAGGTTTAGCTCCTCCTACACACTATGCCCCTGTGAGATCGGAAGTACTCTCTTCATTCCGCATGCTCTCTCGCTCGACACTAGGGAAGAGCTAAGGGAGAGGGAGCTAAACCTGCCACGTTTAGAGTATCGTTTAGCCAACCCTAGTTTCAATGACGATATAATTATTCCATACAAAGATTGTCACTGTGGGCAGATAGACAACAATGACGAGTAAGACGATAGTGCGGAAATTCGGCGTTGGATAGCGAATTACGTAGTACCTGAATTATTTTTTGAACACTATCCTAGGAATTTCTCGATATATTTACCTGTAAGTGAAACAAATCGCCAGCATGATACCGTAATGGGCGTGTCCGTGGAGCATGATAGCCCACAGATAGTATCCGATTTGATAGGATCTGTTAATAAATGGATTAGATCAAATTATCTATTTCAGAACTTCACCCGAGGAATTTGGCCGGCCCGCTTATGACAAGAAACAATGAGACGTCTTTAGGAATAAGCCTGAACATTCAGTGGGAAAGTCAAGTTGGCGAATACTACTCCAACCTGTTGACGTTCTTGCACTACAGTCAAGTTCTGATTGTCTTCGATCGAGTAGATCTGAAAAATCGATTTATGAGTCATAAATGTGACCCAAGGAACTAAAGTTGATCCAGTGAATTTCAGAAGATTGAAGCACCTGAGTAAGTACTGAAGGCAATTGCAGTGCCGCTGCGACCGCGTTACTACGAGTTGTATTTTGTTGTTGTGTCAATTGTGTGTTGAAGGCGGTCACTGCAGCCTGAAAAACATTTGGGAATTCAGTGGGTGTCATCTTAGAACAGAAAATTTAAATATCCACCGGATCAATTGAAATGTAGACAATTCAACGGTCTAAGAGATCAGAATACATAAGGTTTGCATTTTAGGAACACGAACTCACGGAAACATTGTTAGCGGCGGCCCAGTTGCCAACAGCTGCCTGGGTCTGGGCTTTGGTTAGGGTTCCATTGTGGACGATTTGTTCATACTGAAACGCCGCTTGGCGCGTCACGTTGCGCAGGAACGGCGGACCACGGAAAAAGCCTAAATGTTCTAGATTTTTATTTGCTTTGAGTTGTGAGCCAACCTTCGCGACCTCCAAAGAATCCTGGGTGAAAGCGGCCAAAGTGGGCAGACGTAAATGATAGGAGCGTCAAGACGAATAGAAACTGTTGCATAGTTCCTGTAGCAAAAGAAAGTATAGATGTTAGGGGATAGGGGGAAGCTCGATATCAATATTATTGCCAGAGAGGGGAACTATTGGATGCAATAATATAGCAATATTGGTATCGAATCTCCAACCGAACTAGGGACGATGCTTGAAAATGAAGTGACGCCCTTATATAAGCAGGCAATGGTCACTGCATGATCCCGGAATATTTACTGGACTGCGCTCCTCTCGATCATAATCGTATTTGAACTGTGTTCTTTTCTCTTCAATTTCCTAATCCATCGTCAGTCAGAGAAAGGAGAGAGTGTGGCGAAATGACAGAGCATCCATAGCGCATGTAAATGTGGCCAACGACACAACACTATCCCCAGATACCATGACCACTGAATCACCCTCATTATCTGGTCACCGGGACACCGCCTGCAAAGCGAATGTTATGTTATCATACAAATGTGAACCTGATCATTCGACTATCATTTTTGCCAGTATTTGAAAGATCTATACGTGAAATTAAAAAGGTTGAATTGACATTGTCAGAAAAGGATTCACTGAAATCCAAATAAAAAGCGTTTTTGTAAAGAAATATGAAGAATTGTACTCTGTTTTCCATTACTAATCGATCAATTGTGATAGACCGTCAATTTGAGATATCAGATTTATCGGGAAAATGAAAACAGCGATGAAAGTCGTCGTGAAAAAACCCGATAGATGATGGAGTTAGACATCTCGAAATCTGAATAATTTTTATTTATAATTCACAATTAAAAATAATAATGCGAATAGAATAGAAGAAGCAATTGACAGAAGAAGAAAAAATATAAATGTGATTGTTTTTTTTTTAAATTGCTGGTGACACGAACCTTTGTCAGAACTCATTTAGAGTCTGAACCATCTCGTATTGTGGTGACGAGATCCACCGAAGTTGAGAAGGAATCCTCTGCGATTGAAGCGATGCATTGTTGGATGATGAATTGTTCTAGTTTAGTCTCGTTTTATACCACTTTCTTATCTGGTAATTAAGTTGAGAGAGAATAGAGAGCGTTAGAATATGAGAGAGTTGTTTATTGTGGTTAGAGAGTCGAGTAAACGAAATGACGATAAGATTCCGGGACCGTCCGGTACCATTCGGGATGACCCGTGTTTAGTAGTGAAAGAGCCAGGACTGATCTATACATACATTGAAAAAATATAAAAGAATCCCTATCACCACCCGTTCTTTATCGATTATTTTGATGTCTGATCAAACTGCTCCACGTGTAATTTGTGAAGGAAGCTGAGGCCTATCCATTGCAATGTTGATCGAAAGATTTAGTTGAGCATTCTCAGTGCCGTCCCTCGTACCATGTTTTAGGGGAAAGCACTGTCCTTTCTAAAGGAGACTGTGGTCTCTTCTCATGAAACAATATACATCTCTTATAGTGATAAATCCAAAACGAATCCTCAGCAATAATAGGAATTGTTATGAAGTCAAGTGTGCTAATCTTATCGTCATTTCGTTTAGTTAACAATACTTTGATCTCAATAAACAACACTCTCGTATTTGCATGCTCTCTATTCCCCTCTCAACTTGAATTATAGATAAGAAAATGGTATAAAATGTGGCTAAACTATTACCATTCATCATTCAACAATGCATCGCTTCAACCGCAGAGGATTCCTTCTCAACTTCGGTGGATCTCGTCACCACAATACGAGATGGTTCAGACTCTAAATGAGTTCTGACAAAGGTTCGTATCACCAGCAATTTAAAAAAAATTTATCTTTTTTTTCTTCTGTCAATTGCTTCTTCTATTCTATTCGCATTATTATTTTTTAATTGTGAATTATAAATAAATATTATTCAGATCTCGAGATGTCTAACTCCATCACCGATCGGGTTTTTTCACGACAACTTTCATCTCAGTCTTGATTTTCCCGATAAATCTGATATCTCACATTGGTGAACTATCACAAGTTAATCATAAGTAATCGAAGACAACAGAGCATTTCTTCATTTACAAAAAATTTATTAATATTTTTCTTTGACAGTTAATCACAGATTTTAGAGAATCCTTTTCCATTCAACCAGAACCTGAAATTACTGATAAAATATAAGCTCGAATGAAAATCGTAAAAGCGGAACCTTGCCATGATCAGGAAGGTTTAATGAGAGTGATCAAAATTCCGTCATTCCGTTCCGAACGATCAACCCTAATGATCAGGTTCACATTTGGCTGATAACATTCGCTATGCAGCATTCGATCCAGTGGCCAGATTATGCGGGTGATTCAGTGGTCATGGTATCTGGTGATAGTGTTGTGTCGTTGGCCACATTTACATGCGCGATGCTCTGTCATTTCGCCACACTCTCTCCTTTCTCTGACTGACGATGGATTGGGCAATACGAAGAGGAAATCGTGCGTGGTCTAGTGATACAAGCTTGCCTGCCGGCTCTCTACTCATTTGCATGCGCAACCTACCTTGTTGGTACTCCATTTACAGGATTATCATTTCTACTTGACATTTTTAAGGCCAACTAAACATTCTAAATATAGAAGCGTTGGAATACGGCACGCATTTGGTAAAAATGGAACGGCTATTTTATATTCATAAATATGTCAAATTTTAGTCAGGTGAAATCATAGTCACGGTGAGTCCTCTGATGACGCTGTACTTTGTCCAGCCGTACCGACAGTAATTTTATATTATTATATATTTGATTATTATTATATATTTGATTTATTTCAATTTTTAGAACTGTTCGACGAGCCGTTTCGAATGGCGACGCAACTGTGAGCATAGTGTCCGTGGCGCACGGTTGAGAATTTTTGGTTGGATACAGCCACAAACATAATTCGTCATCAGCTGACTTGCCGATCAATTTGTAATAATTTGATAAAACGATTCGATAAATCTCATACACATTTAATGGCGACAATGAATGTCTGTTAAAGGAGAATTCAGAAGGCAGTTTTTCCATCATTGATTGATGCCCCGAAAGCGATATTGGTAAGCATTGTATTGTATTGTATTGTATAGTATTGTATTGTATTGTATTATATCGTATTGAATTGTGATAGTACCTCAATATGAGATATCAGATTTATCGGGAAAATCGTGACTGAGATGAAAGTCGTCGTGAAAAAACCCAATCGGTGATGGAGTTAGACATCTCGAAATCTGAATGATCCTGATTAATTCGTATACATAGTTTTGATAGAATAGATAGTTTGGAAATTGCTGGCGACGCGAACCTTTGTCAGAACTCATTTAGAGTCTGAACCATCTCGTATTGTGGTGACGAGATCCACCGAAGTTGAGAAGGAATCCTCTGCGATTGATGTGATGCATTGTTGGATGATGAATGGTACTAGTCTAGGCTCATTTTATACCATTTTCTTATCTGGCAATCAAGTTTAGAGAGAATAGATAGCATGCAAATAAGAGAGAGTTGATTATTGTGATCAGAGTATTGTCGAGTAAACGGAATGATGATACGATTCCGGAAGAGTTCAGGACGAGCGAGACTATACATGCATTGAAATAAGATTTCTGTATTTTTTATCTACTCGAAGTTATCTCGTAAAACTGCTCCACGTGTAATTTGTGAAGGGAGAACTACCCATTGCAATTTTGATCGAAAGATTTAGTATCGTGTCAGATGTTAAGGGGGAACTTTGTCCCAGCCTGTTTACTCATGAAAAAAATTTCGATGCAATACATCTTGGATAGCAATAAATCCAAAACGAATGCTCAGCCGTAATGGAGATTGTTATGAGCTCGTCCAGTGCGCTAATCTTATCGTCATTTCGTTTACTCGACAATAATACTTTCTCAATAAATAACACTCTCGTACTCGCATGCTCTCTATTCCTCTCTCAACTTGAATACCAGATAAGAAAATGGTATAAAATAAGGCTATCTAAGTACCATTCATCATCCAACAATGCATCACATCAATCGCAGAGGATTCCTTCTCAACTTCGGTGGATCTCGTCACCATAATACGAGATGGTTCAGACTCTAAATGAGTTCTGAAAAAGGTTCGTTTCACAAGCAATTTAAAAAAAACAATCACATTTATCTTTTTTCTTCTTCTGTCAATTGCTTCTTCTATTCTATTCGCATTATTATTTTTTAATTGTGAATTATAAATAAAAATTATTCAGATTTCGAGATGTCTAACTCCATCATCTATCGGGTTTTTTCACGACGACTTTCATCTCAGTCTTGATTTTCCCGATAAATCTGATATCTCAAATTGACGGTCTATCACAATTGATCGATTAGTAATGGAAAACAGAGTACAATTCTTCATATTTTTTTACAAAAACGCTTTTTATTTGGATTTCAGTGAATACTCATATGACAATGTCAATTCAGCCTTTTCAATTTCAAATACTGGCAAAAATGAGAGTCGAATGATCAGGTTCACATTTGGATGATAACATTCGCTGTGCAGCTGGTGTCCAGGTGACCAGATTATGCGGGTGATTCAGTGGTCATGGTATCTGGTGATAGTGTTGTGTCGTTGGCCACATTTGCATGCTCGATGCTCACACTCTCTCCTTTCTCTGACTGACGATAGATAAGGCAAAACGAAGAGACAAGAGCGCAGTTCAAATGCGATTATGATCGAGAGGAGCGCAGTCCAGTAAATATTCCGGGATCATGCAGTGACCATTGACTGTATATATAAGGGTGTCACGTCATTTTCACACATCTTCCCTAGTGCGGTTGGAGATTCGATATCCATATTGCCATATTATTGCATCCAATAGTTCCCTTGTCTGGCAATAATATTGATATCGAGCTTCCCCCTATCCCCTATCATCAATACTTTTTTTTGCTACAGGAACCATGCAACAGTTTCTATTCGTCTTGACGCTTCTATCATTCACGTCAGCCCACTTTGGCCGCTTTCATCCCGGATTCTTTGGAGGTCGCGAAGGTTTGCTCACAACTCAAATCAAATAAAAATCTAGAACATTTAGGCTTTTTCCGCGGACCGCCGTTCCTGCGCAATGTGACGCGCCAAGCGGCGGTTCAGTATGAACAAATCGTCCATAATGCAACCCTGACCAAAGCCCAGGCCGCGGCAGCTGTTGGCAACTGGGCCGCAGCCAACAATGTCACCGTGAGTTCATGTTCCTAAAAATGCAAAGCTTATGGATTCTCTTAGACTGATGAAGACTCTGGAGGATATTTTTACCATATGTTCTAAGAACCTACTGAATCCCGAAGTGATTTTCAGGCTGCAGTAACCGCCTTCAACACACAGTTGACACAACAACAAAATACAACTCGTAGTAACGCGGTCGCAGCCGCTCTGCAGTTGCCTACTGTACTTGCTCAGGTGCTTCAAGCTTGTAAATAGGTTCAGTGGCTCAAAATTATTTCCTTGGGTCAGATATATGACTTTCACCACAAATCGATACAGTAGCCGAAAAGCGAAGCATCATTTTTTTCAGATCTACTCGATCGAAGACAATCAGAACTTGACTGCAGTGCAAGAACGTCAACAGATTGGAGTAGTATTCGCCAACTTGACTTTCCCACTGAATGTGCTCGTTGGAAGTGCACTCAAAGAAGAAAGGCCGGAAAGGCCTTTCGGGAAGAAGTGAATCGACTATGGCTTTGTAAACCATCAACCATCAATATCAACAACAAATCCTCAATATCATGTTTTGTCAATAACTATGCTATAAATCTACTATACCCTTCCACAATTATGTACGCCAATGTGAGATATCAAATTTATCGGGAAAGCATGACTGAGATGATAGTAGTCGTGAGAAAAACCGATAGATGATGGAGTTAGACATCTCGAGATCTGAATGATTCTGATTGATTAATTGAATAAATAGTTTGGAAATTACTGGCGACGCGAACCTTTACCAGAACTCATTTAGAGTCTGAACCATCTCGTATTATGGTGACGAGATCCACCGAAGTTGAGAAGGAATCCTCTGCGGTTGAAGCGATGCATTGTTGGATGATGAATTGTGCTAGTGGGGGCCTCGTTTTATACCACATTCTTATCTGGCAATCAAGTTGAGAGGGGAATAGAGAGCATTCGATTATGAGAGTGTTGTTTATTCTGATCAAAGTATTGTCGAGTAAACGAAATGATGATAAGATTAGCACACTTGACGAGCTCACAGCATGCCCTATTATAGCTGACTATTCATATTGGATTTATTAATATCGAGAATGCATTTTGAATTTTTTTACCAATATATTTTGGGATGTCATTTGTTCCGATTTCTCGTGGTAGAATCATCTTCATTTGAGATTACCCCGCTTTCCCCCCTTTAGAGAAAGGTTTTTAGGTACCACCAACAGGAGTTTTCGAATTTGTAGATCAAAGGTTACTTCAAAAGCTTCCAGGAAGATGAATTACTAATGCTGCACTGTAACCGTCCACGCTAGAGTTGAAAAATTAAAATCATGAAATCGCATTCGAAATTTATTACAGATGAGTCTCAGTTAAACGAGCCAATTTTCGATAAGCAATCGATACGAAATTGGCAATTGTAAAAAAAATTTTAAAAAATTAAATTGACTCTTCATCCCGAAAATCCAAGCGTACTGCGATTTTATCATTTCCAACAGTATTCTCGCTCGCTCTAAAAAATCGATACGAAATCGGAATTTGTTCGACACTTGTTTCGAAACGCGGCTCGATGACATGTCTGGCGTTTCGAAAACCTAGACAAATCCCACTTCTGATTCGAAATTGACGAATTTCGTTTTCGAACCGTCAACCCTACTTGACGGTCGAAGTGAATATTAACTGGAATCGGCTATATGTGTCATCAGTTTTGAGATGACCTCCCTTTCTCCAAGTTTTTTCGAAAGGTTATTGGATACCCTCTAAATCAGCATTTTATCTGTGACAACCAATCTGTGATTGGTTGTCACAGATAAAATGCTGATTTTGTAAATTGGAAGAAAATACTGTGTTTTTTCAATTACTTATTGTTCAATTGTGATAGTACGCCGATGTGAGATATCAGATTTATCGGGAAAATCAAGACTGAGATGAAAATCGTCGTGAAAAAACCCGGTAGAGGATGGAGTTAGACATCTCGAGATCTGAAAAATTAAGAATTGGTAAGACCACAATAGATAGTTTGAGATGACTAGTAATACGAACCTTTGTCAGAACTGATTTAGAGTCTGAACCATCTCGTATTGTGGTGACGAGATCCACCGAAGTTGAGAAGGATTCCTCTGCGATTGAAGCGATGCATTGTTGGATGATGAATGGTACTTAGATAGCCTTATTTTATACCATTTTCTTATCTGGTATTCAAGTTGAGAGAGGAATAGAGAGCATGCGAGTACGAGAGTGTTATTTATTGAGAAAGTATTATTGTCGAGTAAACGAAATGACGATAAGATTAGCTCACTTGACGACTTCATAACAATCTTCATTATTGCTGACATTCCATATCACCTATATTAGAACGACTGCACATTAGATCATCTCAGTTTTTCACAACAAAGGCCTTTTTATCGTAGGAGTAGTCTGATTATGAACAAAATGACAGATGACAAATTATAGATATGATAAAAATTGAGTAGGATCGTTTGGAAAATATTTACAAAAATGAACGTAATCAATACAATCTAAATGTATCCGCTGATCGGATGACTCGTTTTGCTTCTCGGTTCCGTGTCATTTGTTGAAACTCCTTGAATGACGTTTGGGTGCTGAAATTAATTATTTAAAAATTAATTATTTGGTTAAATATTTCTCACCGATAATGATACAATATTCTCCTTGCCGATGATTCTCTTCATTGATCTAAAATTATTGCATTTAGAAAAATTCAAATTGTGAATAATACCGTCGATAGGGTTTAACGAAGTAGAGTGTGAGAAATGGACTGATTGTCACGCACCATTCACCGGACTGAATTCATTTGTTTTTATTATTATTATTGATAAAAAATACTCACCATGTGCGTAATGTACTCGATCGGAACGCTTCTCAGTATGTTCAATTGTCCAAATAGATAAGTTCCGCATGAGAAAGTGTACACTGCAGGCAAGCAAGCTTGAAGGACGAGTCCCTGGAATTAATCGTTCCGCTTTGTGATGCAATGACGTTCTGCACCTTGGCAATTTCCCGGTGTGCAGTGCGCGTTCTTTCGCTCATGTGCGACTTGTTTGCAGCGAGTATTTGATACATCATTCCGCCGGTGACGAGCATTATCTGAAAGTTATTTGATCCATTTATTGTACTACATGACTCTAACTGTAAGAAAAAGAAAAAGCAGGAGATATTATCACATTTTGACGCGCAGTTGTTTATTGTTCCGCGCGTAACGAAATTGCTATTAAACAATGACCGCGCTTAAAGAAGGAGTGGCACGACCATTTGGGTCACATAGACTGGCAATACAGGGATGTAGGGAATGCCCACCCGATCAGAGATCACTTTATCCGAAGTGCTACAAACTTCATTGAAGCCTCCTACGAATTATCAAAGTTTGGGCTTGCGGGCAGGCGAAATTAAGAGTACTGTAAGATTTCAACCTGGTATTGATTGATCAGGCATGGATATCGAAAAAGTAGAAAGCAGCAATAGAATATTGCGCAGCAATAGAATATTGCGCTGGACGGGAACCGAACCAACAACTACACGATTGCAAGACAGCGGCTTTGCCATTAGGCCACCGAAGCAGATGTGAGGGCGAGGAGAGGGGGAGTATGTATAGCATCAAAACGAGCGTGTCGCTGATACAGACGGGTTTTTCAAAAAGATCGTCAACAATTATAAAATCACCCAAGAAAATTTTCATGATACAAATCATGCCATGACGATATGTTTGGCTACAGTAATCTCCGCAGTTACGGTATTGTCTATTCATTCGATATCATCTATTCACGACGAAATCGACTTGATTCTGCCCCCCTTTGGAATTATTGGACTAATTGGATACTGTAATCGTCAAAATCACTTTTTTCTAATTGATCGTCTTGTTTCTGTAGTCTATGGTGATAGTGATTCATGCTAGGTTGATGCACAGTAGATAACGATGACAAATTTATCTTACAAAACAAGAATAACACATTTAATGGGCGGTGGGTCCAGAGAGACTTGCGGAGGGTGATCGGTCTCTTTCTGGGTCCGATGACGGCTCCCTTGATCATGAGGTAGTCCTGGTTGATCATCCTCCCTGCAAAATAATGATTAAATAAATATATTCGATGACGCCTCATGTCAATTGATGTCAATTGAAGCCGCTATGCAAGCTCAGAACCGGGTATGTTATCAGCAAAGACCATTATGTCCACTACTTTCATTTTTGCAAGCATCACAACTAAAAAAATCGGCACTGCTTTACAAGACGGGGCCAGCCCAAAAGGGCAAAAGTTGGGGCTATTCACTTATTTTGAAAATCGTGATATTTTAGAGGATCTACTAAATAGTTAGTCGTTTTTAGTCCATTGGAATTGATTTTATACATTACAAGACGTCTGAGAAATCGATAATTCATGAATGGCGAAGACCTGGTCGATGAGGACCTGCAAGCAACCCAATATTTATTTAATCATAATGATGAAATATATAATGTCAGAATACTATGATTCAGAAGGAAGGCAGCAGTGAAAAGAAGAAGGAAGCAACTGGATGTTATTCATCACCGAAAATCGGACAGGCGACCAGTCTATCCATCATAATCTAATTGTATGCTGTCTTTGGGGGGGGGATATCAAACCTGCTTCTCCAGACGCTCCTTGGCCCACTCGACCTTATCAGCGATAGATCCTCCGTTGAGCTGGACCATCCTCATCCTGCCACTTCTTGGAATACTTCGTGAAGGCCTTCTTCTTGGACTTGTACCTGGAATGTCGACGATTAGGAAAAGGCGACAGTTTTATGGCATCAGTCACCCAACTCCGAAAGAAGCAGGGATGAGGCCGAGCCTGGCGTAACTAGCGCAGTCCGTAACCTTCACGTGGAAAGTACAAAAGGAATTATCCTAAGGGCAGCAAAATGCAAGAACTCGTGAATATTACCCAGAGGAGCAAACAAGCTTCCATGCTGAAACAAGAACATCGATAGTGGGAACGTTTTTAGCAGTTTTTAACGTTTTTAACACTATCGATCTAACTCAGAAGGAAGGCAACAGCGGACTGGGTATAATTCGTCACCAATGTCGGACAGGCAACCAACCTTTCAATCATAGCTCTTGCCATATTATTGCTAAATCTAACCAAGAGGCACACGTACCAGTTCTTGATCAGGCGTCTGCGGAAGTCCTTAGACAGATGCTCAGCGAACACGGTCTTGAAGGGGCGAGGTCCGTTGGGGGGTGTCGATGTATAAGACGATTCCCGAGATGACCATGGGAGAGGTCTCGAGGATGGTGACGGCCTCTACGACCCCCCTTCTTGTTGGCCTTCGATCCGGCCTTGTCGACCTATAAAAATATGTATAAATTACATTTTTAATATATGCAATACAAGTATGAATTGGTTCACGAAGAAGGCAGCTGTAAACTGAGTGCTGTTCATCACTAAATTGAGACAGACAATTCAGTCATTGTAACACGCAAAACAACAACTTCACAGTCATTTGCTTTGCTCATCCTAAATTAATATATTCTAATGCTTACGGAAAAAGCAAATAGCTTATATTTAAATATTATATAAAATATTTACCTTGGTGAGCGGCAGCCAGCTGTATCGCCTCATGCGGGCACGGTGGACGTTGTTGTGCCCTTAATTAGACGAATTCAGTTACAGAAACCAATATTATCGCGTAAATATATAGAAAAGGATCACCAAGAACAAGTGCAAGAAAGAAATTGGGTGGAAATGGGGTCAAAACGTAAGTTAGAACACAAACGCGATTTTATGAGTTAGGAGCAGTAAATTGTCGCGCATTTTCGAATAGTTGCATTGAATGCAGTAAATACAACAATTTTGAACTGGAATTACTCAAGGAAACCTAAGCCGGCATAAATAAACAAAGCTAGCAAGCGCACAAACAGGACTCGTTTCAACATCATCGATTATACTGCGATTTTGAGCTTCAACTGTGTTCAAAACTAATAATATGGAGTGCTTAGCCTGCCCTAATACATCCTAACATGAATTACAAATAAAAATAGCGAGCAAAACGACGATAAAATCGATAAAAGAACAAAGAAGCCGCAGTGGCGAAAAACGGAAAAAATTCCGTCCGCAATTACAGTACCTGCGAAAAAATTGAAAAAAATCCCGTCCGCACTACAGTACCCGCGTTATAAACTCAAGCCAATCCGTGTGGGATATTTTCGCACATTTTTAAAATATGGAATACAAGTATGAATTGGTTCACGAAGAAGGCAGCTGTAAACTGAGTGCTGTTCATCACTAAATTGAGACAGACAATTCAGTCATTGTAACACGCAAAACAACAACTTCACAGTCATTTGCTTTGCTCATCCTAAATTAATATATTCTAATACTTACGGAAAAAGCAAGTAGCTTATATTTAAATATTATACAAAATATTTACCTTGGCTTAGGTGAGCGGCAGCCAGCTGTATCGCCTCATGCGGGCACGGTGGACGTTGTTGTGCCCTTAATTAGACGAATTCAGTTACAGAAACCAATATTATCGCGTAAATATATAGAAAAGGATCACCAAGAACAAGTGCAAGAAAGAAATTGGGTGGAAATGGGGTCAAAACGTAAGTTAGAACACAAACGCGATTTTATGAGTTAGGAGCAGTAAATTGTCGCGCATTTTCGAATAGTTGCATTGAATGCAGTAAATACAACAATTTTGAACTGGAATTACTCAAGGAAACCTAAGCCGGCATAAATAAACAAAGCTAGCAAGCGCACAAACAGGACTCGTTTCAACATCATCGATTATACTGCGATTTTGAGCTTCAACTGTGTTCAAAACTAATAATATGGAGTGCTTAGCCTGCCCTAATACATCCTAACATGAATTACAAATAAAAATAGCGAGCAAAACGACGATAAAATCGATAAAAGAACAGAGAAGCCGCAGTGGCGAAAAACGGAAAAATTCCGTCCGCAATTACAGTACGTGCGAAAAAATTGAAAAAAATCCCGTCCGCACTACAGTACCCGCGTTATAAACTCAAGCCAATCCGTGTGGGATATTTTCGCACTTGGTCGTGCCCCTCCTTCTTTAAAACTAAGCATTAAATATATAATTGATGCTTGCCGAGCGTAAAACCATACCAGAAATCCCGTTTTATCATTAAAAACTAAGAAAAACAAGGCGGAAATCGCGAAAAACGAAGTGAAAAGGGGCGGGCTAACGCAATTGCCGCACGGAATATTTTAGTAGGAATGCAATTACCATCGTGTGATTAAAAATGTGATATGTGTAAAGACCAACCCCGTATGCGGGTATGCACGGTGCACAGACCCACACGATTCCAGTGATTGCGGATGGCTCTAGAACGTTTACCAAGCCGGTCACTGAAACGATTGTATTCATGGGAGTACTACTAGACCATGTCAAGAAAATCCTAAGTATCGCCAAAATCGAAAACAGAACCTAATTCCTCCTCATCAAAGACGTAGTCCGGCCCCCGTTGCGCGAGTATTTGCTTCGCCTTGTCTGGATCGTATAGTGTGGATTGCGCGAACCATGTCTGCAAAACACGTTGATTACTGCATTTCTGTTCAAGCAAATCGTCTTCCACTTCCTTTCATACTTTACTTTTCGCAATCACTAAACATTTAGCAGACTTGGTCTGCCTGATTGGTACAAAATGGTTTCTGTGAGACCAAAGAAGCAGTAAACACTACGGATTGCACGATACTTCACTTCTGCAGGTAATAGAAGTAATTGCAGTAATCGCGTTTCATTACGCTATCTTTTACAATGTAACACAACACGAATCCAAGTGTGGGAGCTAATTTTCACGGAGTACATCACTTTCCAAGATACTTCTGAGCACGCGTTGAAATAGTTTTAGCCGTATAGCAGAGATCCCACGCCCGCCCAATGCAAACAAAACATATCGGGAACTCACGAATATTATTATCGTCGGAAGGTAAATCAGAATAACAGCGATTGAGGCGGTTCGCACTCGGGGAATTGGATAGAGAATAACGTAGAGTCTAAATTCGTACAAATTGAAATACGGAGAGATATTCTAGGAACTAAATTGTGTCATTTATGTATCTTTTCAACGTTCAATGCTCTCTATCCAAAGTCTGCATTTCCAGCAAACAAAGTGTCAATTTTTGGTGCTCGTGAATAGCAAGAAAAAGATTTCAGTCTATTGATGTCAGTAGCAGTGCCCTTGGTCTTTGGCAGATGTAATTTCTGATGATTTTTGGTGTGCGAGTCTTTCAGACAGCCATTTCACCTGTAGGCGAAGCATACAGCCAACATTATGGAGTAGTGCGCGTGACCATGTAGCATCACAGCATAGAGGTAGAACTGTATTTTGTACGACCTGAAAATCTCAAATAGAACTTTGCCCCCCTCAAATGGGTGCAATTCCGGAATGGGACTAGTAGTCTTAGTGCATGCCTGCAGAATAGGGCGATTCTGATACGGGAATAGAATCGAGGTAGTGCAAGGCAATAAGAATTTAATGTAATCGTGCGCCTACTTCTTGGGAAAGTTTGGAGTGATCTCTACTTGGAGGCTACTTCACAGAAACATAGAGATGGGAGAAGGTGATAATATCAAATAAATTAGAATGGAAAATTAATCACCCAAATACTCGTCCGAGTCCGCTCATCACGAAGAATACGGATGTGTCTTGGGGAATCAGCCTGAAATTTTTGCTAATTTTATTTATTTTACAAATAATGTTCACCTCATGAAAACCATTCCTGAGCTAATGATGGTCACCGCTTGCAGTAGGGTTTGTGATAGGAGCAGAATGGAGTAGGATCTATAATTTTTATTTCGAATTAACAGTGGACACATTTACAAAGCGATTCAATTTCAATCAAACTGTGAGGGATACGGCAAGGAAAAAAATATGAAAAAAGATCTTACTTCATGCTCCTCGGTGTCCTGAGCAGAATCAGTGCAATTAATACGATGTTAGTGATCGTTCCCAATGAACAGACGATATAGTGGAGACAAGAGAGCCCGAGGGGAGTTGTCATGATTGATCTAAAAACATGGTTCCTAAACGGTTCGAAAACCGTAATAAGAAATTGTACGGGTGAAAGTTTAGAGCGAATTCGACAACCCACGCAAACAAAACACAAAGCAAGGGACAAGTTCCAAGATCAGCAGCTCTAAGGGAAGCGAAGTAAGTGGTGGGAACAGGTGAATCAGTTAGATGGTGGACTCTGGGTAAGTTGAGAGGTAGCAAATCAAGTGAATCGGAGTGAGTGGTGAGATAGCATGAATGAGTTAGGTCGGAAGCACGTGTATTTTCGGCACGAGTCCGAAGCAAATATATCAAATGCAGTAATCAAGTCCATAATATTATGCGATCAACAATCTTTCTTGTCACTAAATAAGGATCAGACACGCACGTATCAGGGTTGTTAAAATCGAGCCAGCCCGTCACTCGAGGCCTCGACTAGGAAATCCACTAATCAGGCTCGACTTAGCTCGAAGCCCGATCGGGCGGCTCGATTGCGAGAGAGAACCCTCGAGCCGGCATTCGAGCCTCGAGGCCTCGACAGGCTCGAGTTAGGCTCGAGTCAAAGTCGAGCCTGATTCGAGCCTGGAGGGGCGAGAGAGCGTAGATGGGAAGAGAGTGCAGAGACAGGTCAGAGGCGAGAGAGACGAGAGAGTGTGGTGTTCGAGGAGAGTCTCCTCCCTCTCTCTTCCCATTTGCATGAGGCCAACTCGAGTCAAAGTCGAGCCTGATTCGAGCCTGGAGGGGCGAGAGAGCGTAGATGGGAAGAGAGTGCAGAGACAGGTCAGAGGCGAGAGAGACGAGAGAGTGTGGTGTTCGAGGAGAGTCTCCTCCCTCTCTCTTCCCATTTGCATGAGGCCAACTCGAGTCAAAGTCGAGCCTGATTCGAGCCTGAAGGGGCGAGAGAGCGTAGATGGGAAGAGAGTGTAGAGACAGGTCAGAGGCGAGAGAGACGAGAGAGTGTGGTGTTCGAGGAGAGTCTCCTCCCTCTCTCTTCCCATTTGCATGAGGCCAACTCGAGTCAAAGTCGAGCCTGATTCGAGCCTGAAGGGGCGAGAGAGCGTAGATGGGAAGAGAGTGTAGAGACAGGTCAGAGGCGAGAGAGACGAGAGAGTGTGGTGTTCGAGGAGAGTCTCCTCCCTCTCTCTTCCCATTTGCATGAGGCCAACTCGAGTCAAAGTCGAGCCTGATTCGAGCCTGTCGAGGCCTCGAGGCTCGA
>LS486671.1:199364-238684 GCA_900490705.1 Pristionchus arcanus
CATAAAACCTTATCTGCATGTTGTAATGAATATTGAAAAACATATTTGGAATCCTTGCATCATTCCCGTCCGATCTAGGGTAGTCTCCCCGTGCCCAATTAGCTCCCTGAGAACTTCCATTTTACTTGATTATTTTTGTAATTCATGAAAAATAAAGTTGACAGCCTTAATCAGCATTGAATTCTACTTCGGGAGCCAAAGTCCAATATTTTTAGCTTTCCTGGTATCAGAATAAATCGAGAAAAACCGTTTTCGACGTCACGTCATCTGGAGCCAACGGGACGTCGACATGAAAAATGAATATGGTCATCGTCATTAGCACCCTCAAGAACCCCGAAACACAAAGTTTCAGAAAATCGAAATTTTTGAGCTGTGCCAAACCCATCCAGATTTTGTCCGACTCTCTCGCAAACGGCCTCTTAGAAGAACATCTATCCAAAGTAAGAGGTCTCCGTATTATTCAATGAGTTTTCTCGTACTACGAGGATCGTGCGCAGTGGGAGGAGCAACACGTCAAGTTCCTGGTCGATGTCAAAAGGGAGACGGAAATTGTAATGAAGGAGATGGATCTGAGAACCGATCTGCCTATTTTTGGATAAATAATAATAAATAATGATAATTATGTCGCATACCAAATATCCCCACCATTTTCACTAAACAGTGCTATTTTCACTGTTAGAAGAATATCTATCCAATGTAAGAGGTATCCGTATTATTCAATGAGTTTTCTCGTACTACGAGGATCGTGCGCAGTGGGAGGAGCAACACGTCAAGTTCCTGGTCGATGTCAAAAGGGAGACGGAAATTGTAATGAAGGAGATGGATCTGAGAACCGATCTGCCTATTTTTGGATAAATAATAATAAATAATGATAATTATGTCGCATACCAAATATCACAACCGTTTTTACAAACCTGAAATATTTTCTCTATTCGAAGAAGATGAGCTATTAGAGAATAACGAGGGGGAAGGCCCTCGGAAGAGATCGGAAGAGAAGAGATCTCTAGAAAAACCTCGTTTAGCCAACCCTAGTTTCCAATACCCTATTCCCGTCCCTCCAGTCCCCTCTTAGAGTCTCCCTGCTACCTACCCCTTCCCCCTGGATCTCCAACCCCCACTCCATCCCATCAGTACCCTCCTTCCCTTCCCCGATCCCTCCCAATGCCCCCTCCTCTTCCCCAATCCAAACTCTGGAACACTGCCCCCATTGTCAGTTTGGCTCTGTTTACCATGAATAGAGTTGGTACCAGATCAATTTGATGGCGTGGGCCTCGTTTCCAATACCCTATTCCCTTCCCTTCCCCTGAGTCCCCTCTTCCAGTGATCCTTCCTACCTTACAGGATCTTTCGTCCCTCCTGTTATAACAGACGAGTAGATTGATTGCTAAATACAAATTTGAAGTTGCGCCGTTCAGTCTAAAATTGCATGATGTGTTTGTTTTGAAGAATACTTATAAAGTTGCCAAAACAACAAATGACGCATTATCGCAAGTGGGTTACCATTCTTCGCGAAAATAAGTCTTCATATAATCGAAAATTGTAAAAGTGTTAGCAAAGCAAATGCAGTTCCACTTTCAACTGACAACGTTGGCACTCCTCAAACAAAAATGCGTTACCAATGCAATTGCATTACCTATACAATTCATAGAATGTGATTACTATACGTTTAAAAGGCATATCGTTCTCTACGTTTTACACACAAAATGCGCTCTCCGATGCTCGTACTTCTCTCCCTTTTCGCCATTTCCCATGCCCAATCGCTGGGTACGACGGATGTGGTGAAGAAAGTGATCGATCGCATGAATTTCACCCAATATCCGCTGGTTCAGGGTCGAAAACTGTTGGAGGTTCTTATTTGTTACCATTTTCATGATCAAATCACACTTTCAGGAGTATACTACGCTGTCGGGAATTGCGGATCGAATCTCATACAAGTATGGCACAATGTCTTAATTTTGCAAAATCTATAAAAGTGAATGCAAGCACGATACTACATGGACTCAATAAGAGTTTCCGGAATGTATCTGGCTTCTTTTTCTAAAATGGTAGTGACCGGTAGCGCCGCCTTCTCTTACGGCTGAAATTGGCGTAGATACTCCCTTACTTTTGCAGTTGCCGTCTCAACTACTGTCGCTCGGACGATTCGCGTCAGGACCGCGCGGAGATTTGCAAGGAGAGATGTGTGAAGTACGCTGCTCGAATTGACAGAACGAAGAAGGGAGAGGACACATTTAGTGCCAAGAATCCACCCGAGTGCAATGAGCGGTAAGCAAGTTAAGATAAACAATGTGTTCAACACACCCTTGCATTTCAACTCGCGAACGATGGAAAGCTACTTTGGTTTTCCCTGTTCGCTGTACTTTGCTTACTCTGTTTCGGATGGAGTGCGCAATACGGGCCTCCGTCTCTTCATTTCGCACACTCCCTCGACCGGTCGAGTGGTGAGAGTGTGTGAAATGAAGAGAAGGCGACCCAAATTACGCACTCTAGACAAGAGAGACCATTCTATTCAAGGTGCACCTCTCGTTGTTCTTCTCAGGACTGCAATGAAACGTGTTGGGGGCTGTGTGAGGTGAGCCAATTTCGGTTAAGTTTCACAAACCCCTCAACACACAATTGTTGTTTCCAATTCAATTCTTGGGCTGAACATTCGAGCAAAAAATAACTGATAAAATCTGGTTTATGAGGTTTTACGAAGTCTCAGCAGATCTCGGAAAGCTGGCAACTCCCCTGGAATTTATATCCTGGATTTATGACCGGCGCATTTCGAAAAGAGAGAAGAGTGTGGCGAAATGCAAACACTATTATTCTTCGCCGAATATGCTTCACCAAGACCTTAAATCACCAACTATAAGTTCCGATTCAATGGGCATCAACCGAGCTGTTCAGTAAAAAAAACAATCCGATTTGTGCAATAGAGCTGTCAGCACAGCATTCTCCCCCGAGAGAGAAGGGGGGAGCACTTTACATACGCACTCGCTCACTTTGTATGAATCGAACTGCAAGGCCTAGGGGGGGGGAGGGAGCGACCGCTCCCCCGCTCTGTTATTTGAATCGAGCGGGAAATTGCAGCTCTTTCGTGTCGGGATTTTGGCGCGTAATTTGCATCCATTGTTCACCCTTATCTGGAGAGAACAATGGGGGTTAGAATCAGGATGACGAATACGTCTCTTCATTTCTCGTACTCACTCATTCGGCCTGGCATGTTAAAGAATGTGTGCAATGAAAAGACGATTGTGTCAACCTAACAGCCCTAATCGAGTTCTCACAAACAAAATTCCTAAATAGAAATGTTCTACTAAGTTGAGAATAGCTCGAGCAGTAAGTGAATTGCTGCATTTCAGGTCCGTTTCTCCTACGAAGACCGAGTCCAGTGGGAGGAGCAGCACTCCAAGTACATTGACGATGTCAAGAGGGAGATCGCTACAATGAAGAATGAGATGACGCTGAGGACCAGTCTGCCCTTCTTTGGAAGAACCATTTCCTGTTGATAAATATGTGATATAGGTTATTTGTCGGGAACAATCCCTTTTGAAAGAGACCCTATCAGACTTTGTGTTGCAACAGCGTGGCGACTTTTCGCTGAGAGGCTCTCATTCTTCTATCTGATCACTTTCCGAGAAGATCACTCCGAAGGAAAGGCTCCGCATATTTGAATATCGCAAGTTGTCAGCCTTTCGATTATGTTTCACCCGCATCTCAAATAATTCAGGACGCATTTAGATCCAATCTGGGCGTTGCATACATTCCTTTCACAACGTTGAATCCATTCCCACTCTCCAGTCATTCTCCCCGTTTCTCGCTAAGTGCTACTTAATCCCGGGAACTGAGCGGGGGAACTCATTCCGCGGGCAATGTTCTCGTCTCTTCGTTTTGCCTTACCTCTCTCAGTCAGAGAAACGATAAAGTACTGCGAAATGAGAGCGACAGACCATTCATCCATTCCGCGAGGGAAAGCCATCTGGCGATCTACTTTAAACTAGGAGGAGAAGGAAGGAGAAGATGCAGTCGTGGGATGCTGTGGCAGTAGAGCTCTAAATACAGACTGCCGTCGCTTCATTTTCCACTCTCTCTCGGCCGATCGAGAGGTCGAGGGAGTGCTGAGAATGGAGAATCGGCGGCCATTATTTAGTTTACATTTGGCTCTATGCCCGGGGTTTTCCTCACATTTTCCTAATCCGTCTGACCCAACATTCTTCCATAGTTCATTTGCTCAGAACTATTGTGTAAACCTCTGGTTTCTCCCAACCACTGGAAAGCCAGTAAAAGTGGGCGGAGTTTGGACTATCCACTGGACACCCATTACCACATCCACTGGATATCCACTCGCATTCCATCCACTGGAAAACCAGTACTTCATCCACTGGCAAACTAGTAGAGCGACCCGTACTTACCCGTCGAAGCTATCACACACCTTGCCTATAAGGTCCCTTCCAGCCGTCCTTCATCGGACGGCCTCGGATTCGAGTGCTGTCCTACCTACGATCACCTGTGAGATCGTATTTTGGATGTGACTAACCAACCGTGGTCTCACCACGTGCGGTTTGGTTACTGTATGGCGACAGCTCATACACTTATCGATTAGCTATGCCCATCTACCGTACTCTGCCATCCACTAGAAATCTATTACCCCATCCACTGGAAATCCATTACCTCATCCACTGGTTTGGATGCACCCTAGCCAGTGGCTCAGGTAATGGTTATCCAGTGGTTGGGAGAATCCAGAGACACACACCGGTTCATTCTTCCCGATTCCGCTCATGAACTATTTTTCACTTACTATTTTCTCGTATTATGCTGAACCTCGTATGAAAATACGATGAGGTTCTCATATTGGGCGAATATTTCATCTGTAATTTAGAACGCGAAAAATACTGACGAATTGCAGATGCCGACGATCAGTCTCCGCTCCCTTCTCCTCCTCTCCCTCCTCCTTCCCGCTCTTCTCGCCCAGTTCAAGGTAGAGTTTTCGTTGTTTGTAACATTGCAGCCAATAGACAAGGGGACCCTCCCTCCCCTCCGTTGCAACGTTGCCGAAATCGTGTAGCCAACAGACGATTACGACTGAACGAAGGAATGAAGTGACGATTGCCCGTATTTCAAACTCTAGCCAACCCTATTTTCAAGGCACGCAAGGAGCACCAACTCCCTCCGATGCTTCGCCGTGTCAAGATCTACATCGATCACAATCTGCAGTTTGACAAGTACAAACTTGTGCCCGTGAGGTTCCACCTAGAGGTCAGTGTGTTATTCATATTCAAATTCAACGCTCCGGAGTGTGAAAACGATCAAAATTAGGCGGGATCTCAAGGGGACAGTTTTTCAAATCATGTGAGCGAGGTGGAAGAGATAATTATGAAAATCTATTTTTCAGCATTTCTGGTCCAAGTATGACAACGGCGGCGTCCTCACCAGACTGAGCAATCAGATGCATACGTACGTGAGGCTTTTTTTATGATTCTCAATAGTCGATGCTAGGGGGCTTGCGAGTAAACGACTCTCCTCATTTCTTGCCTTCGTGACTGGTCCAGCCAAATTCATTCTAAAATCGCCCTGAACACATTCATTTTCGCAAGCGTTTTGTACAATTTTTTTTTCAGAAATCATGTGTATCCGAGTCGTGTATTCGTTGTAGTCGGGCATCCCAGTGTGCCGAAAATAGCGTATACGAAACATCACGACTGCGCAATCATTTTGCATGACAGCAACTTTCAATCTTCACATTTCAGATGCATCTACGTGTACTGCCGGGACCGTCCCGATTGCTGGAAGAAGTGCATGGCGTACACGGACAATCTGAAGTGGGAGGCGAGGGGAATGGTCACGAAGGCAAACCATACGGAACCGACGGAGGAGGAGTGCAGTCAGAGGTAGGAAGAATAGGAAATGATCCAGAAAACATCCTAAAACATAACTCGCTTGGGAAGTTTGTGGAAGCCTTAGGCACATAGAAAAGAGAGATAATATTAAATTGCTAATTCACAATGTATTTAGCAACAAATCGATAATTCCAGCTGTTCTGTCTACTGCAAAGAAGACAACGTCGTCTGCAAACAGGCCTGCTCCGAGCTGTGCGCCATCAAGTTCAGCTACTCCGATTGGTACGATCTTATTGTTGCTTTCAATGTTGCTAGACTCATTCTCGGATATTCAGACAGTCGATATATTAGTGCTTTCGAAAAGGCGTTCAAATCGAAGACAGACTCGACTTCATTCTGCTCTCTTGCCGGCTCTATTGAGAGAGTGCGCAAAACAAAGAGACGGCGGCTCATAATTCGACATCTAATAAATATTCTCACAGGGCCGACTACGACGCTCAACGTCTCGCCCTCCAACACGACTTCGATGCCATGTTCAAGGAGAGAATTCATGAGGAGGCAAGGAAGAATCCGATTCCTGCCGAGACAATCGCTGCGCCTACTGAGATGCCGATTGAGTGAATCGTTTCCCATCAATACGTCCAATAAGTAGTAGAATGTGTTTCAAATCCAATAGTTTCCTGTAAAATAAACTTAGCTCTAATGAGTCCTCTGCCAGCACTAACCATCGCTGCTCCTACTGAGATGCCTATTGAGTGAATAATCAATCCCCTCATTGTAGTCTGTGTAATATTTCCATTAGTTTTCTGTACAATAAAAGTAGTAGAAAGAATGAATTCTCTGCTTGCCGAGCCGCTCCATCATTACAATTGTAGAATATGTTTCATTCCCAATAGTTTCCTGTATCACAAATGTAGCTCTTCCATGTCAGTTTTTTTTGTTTCCTTGTCGTAATATGCCTTCAAGATAACCTTCCATCATGATAAACTCTGCATTGTTATGTAAAGGCTTTATTCATTATCTAAACTCGGCGAATAAGTTACAGTGAATAGACATGGGCTCGAGTTTCATCGTTTTGGCGGACGGTTCGGAGCTGGAATCTCGGCGAATGGAGAATGGAGGCTCCTGCAACGCTTGCAATGAGTAGAATCCAGACTATCTCCAATTCCCAGAAAACAGATTGAAAAAATATCGCATAAAATGTCTCACTTCTTCATCATCATCTAACACAATTTCCTCGTTGCTGTTCATCTTCTTCATCTCTTTCTTCTTCTTGTGAGCCCTTCTCAAAGCCTTCTTCTTGCCTCTCTCTTGGTCCTTCGCTCGCGCCCACTCACTCTTGAGCTTCTCGAAGCTGCGCCAGGTCTGCAAACAGTTTTTTCAGCAAGCTGTAATCCCTATAACAAAAGTAGGAATTTTTCAAAAGAGCACTCATGCATTACACGCTCCATCAACCAATGACCTATCAGTGAACCCTACGTGGCTCCTTTTTCATTAAATAACTGAGTTTACCGAATTATGTTATCCTCACTTGTAACTAGATAATTCAAAACTCACATTATCATGATTGTGCGTGACCTTTCCCTTGATCCTCGCCTCACAGTCCCTTCTCATCCGCTCACTTCGTGTCTCTCTCTCGAAAAAAATCCCCCCCCCCTCTCTCGACTCCCTCATTTCTGCCTGCGGTGTGCGGCAGTTGTGCGTCAAAACCCACATTATCATGGGTCGCCGTGACTTTGCCCTTTATCCTCGTCTCACAGTCCCTTCTCATCCGCTCACTTCGTGTCTCTCTCTCGAAAAAAATCCCCCCCCCTCTCTCGACTCCCTCATTTCTGCCTGCGGTGTGCGGCAGTTGTGCGTCAAAACCCACATTATCATGGGTCGCCGTGACTTTGCCCTTTATCCTCGTCTCACAGTCCCTTCTCATCCGCTCACTTCTCGTCTCCATTCCGGGAGCGTACCAGTCACTCCACCTCGCGCCGATTCGAAGCTTCTGCAATCGACGGTCATGAGGGACGAGGAAATGAGGGACGAGGGTGAGATATCAGTCATAGTATTTCCTTCCATGCATGTAAAGAGAGCGTATTTCCCTTCCTTGTAGGCAAGCACTGTGGTTTGGTCACGTTCATTACTTTCACAACAGGACTGCCTAAAAATGACTCTCAAAAAAAGTGCCGGTGCCTATTGGTGACATTATTCACTAACCTCATCAGCGGGCGGCCGATCCAGGAACGTCTCCGCGAACTTCAGCATGAAGAAGCCGCAGTCGCTGCTGTTGTTCTGCTGTGGCAGCCCCGCCGGGCGAAGTTCCACCAGACGCGATGGATCGAATAACGTGAGACCCGTCTGAGTGTCAAAACAGTAAGTGGGTATTCATCGGTTTTAGGAAGTGGATGATTTCTCACCCTCATTTCGCAATACTCACTCGTTTCTCAGACTTGCGACAGATAAAGCAAAATGAAGAGGCCAGAACATTTCTAGGAAGTGGTCACCTCCAAGTATTGGAATAGTATTAATGACCGTAAATTTTAATAGAAGGAAAAAGAAAGAAGAAAAAAATTACCGCATGCGTCGTCTCGTATTCGCATGCGAGGTAAGCACGAATGACATCGATGGTTGCCGCTCTGAATTGGGAACCGTATATCGCATGAGATCAGCACTACCGCTGCGGATCATTCGTTACTCCAGGAGTGTAGAGCGAATCGAGAATGATGGCGTACGTTGTTGCTTGGTCGCTGATCTTTCCCTGGAGAAATCGTTGACGATGTCAATAACCAAGTACAGAACCTCATCCAATTCATCCAGTCGAACGATGCACTTCATCGGGTTCACTATGATGACGAGGTACCTGGAACGGATTGCTTTCATCTCATCATTGTATTCTAAAAATTTGGCCAGCAAGCATTTCCGCACGAAAATTTACATTCTTTCTTGAAAAAAATTCACATTTTTTACATTATATCATTATCCGCCGTCTCGGAAAACACACTAGGAATTTTTGTCAGAGTAGCGAATATGTTTCTTTGAGATGGAAGACATTTAATCAACCATCTAACTCACCAATGATTATTCGCCACCACCGGCACCAGAAGATAGTTCATCTCGAAGATGTTCACGCCCTCCGTGCACTTCCAGACGGCGTCGTAGTTACGGCGGACCTGGAGAAGAAGGTGGAATGTCATCATGGCAACTTTCAGCACGAGCTGTTCGTATCAGTTCTCTAACGAGACCACTTATCAAGAAGAGGTTTAAATTTCAAGGTCTCTTCTTCTAACACACCCGCTATTCGCAGCTCTACACGGTGAGAAAGCACTTGGAGTGATACGATTACTCAACTTTCGAGATCTATAGATTTAACTCACTAGGGTTGCATATTCGGTATCGGGATCCTACCCTCTCTCGCGTCAGACGGTCGAGATGGGAAATTGCTTGCGAGAGAGGCCTAGGTTCCCAAACTCAATCATGCATCCCACTCACCGATGCAATCATCGCAGCCGCCTTCGATTCCTCTAGTGGCCGAAAGTGTTCGTCCATCGTTTGCTCGTTGTCCATCACTCCCTCAATCTTCGTGAGTCTCTTGTAGAAGAGCGAAGGGAAGACGAAGGTCGAATCGCGTCTGAATCGTTTCCACGTTCTGAACGCGCCAATCTTCAAGGAACCAAGCATCAGGAATATGAATCCGTCTCTACATTGTTCGTACTCATTTATCGATACGAGTGACGAGAGAGCACGTGGAATGAGGAGACTAATTCTCCATCCTAGAGGAGCTACTCACATTCCTTCCTTGGACTCCTCATTCGCGATTACTGCCAGAGAAAAGTCGGCTAGGCGGTCGTTCATCTCAAAGAATACATTGGGAACATTTATGAGAATGAAGAATCCGTTGGAGAGTACGAGACAGGACGATAAAAATTCTTCATTTTAATTTTAATTTAAAAAAAACAATATTGCAACCAACCCATTCATTGGCGATGATGCTCTTCATGTCCTCCACGAAGATCTCACACGATCCGTATTTGGCCAGTCGAGGGTTCTCGGTCGACGAAGAGGATGGAGATGACGAGGGATATGAAGATGACGTCGATGGAAGCCCTTCATCGTTGATGATCTGGACCTCTTCTGAGATCGATGGGCGGAGAGGAGATGCGCTCGGGGACTGGAATGGGTTTAATTACCCAAAGTAGGGAGAAGAATATCGCTCCCAAGATCGATGATACTCAAACACGGATGCTATCGTTTTTACACCCATGCAAAAACATTCATGGCAATTTACGATGACCACCGTAGTTAGTTTCTACGACAACGACGATTCCGTAGTGATACGAGAAAATGAGAAGAGTTTTAACCTCTCCGATCTCGATAACCTCCTCCTCTTCTTTCAGTCCGTACTCTAGGGATTCCAGATGATGAGCCTGATAATTAATGAGTCTGATCTGTTTCGTGCATTCAAACGCTTACTTCTCCTGCCGGAGCAACTCCATCCCCGTTTATTCCATCTTGCGGTTCCCTCCTCTCCTTCTTCTCTTCATCCTTCTCTTGGATTTCCGCAGGGCTCGAATCAGCCTCCACGTGCGTTGAGCTCGCAGATTCGGAGGAGCTCTGTATCACGTTTTCACTGGTCGACCAAAACGATGAAGCCTCACCGCTCTCATTTCCTCATCTAAAGCCTGCCATGACTCGTCTCCAATGTCCACTCCACTGTCATCATTCTCGGAGCGGGTATGCGATCTCTTTACTTTCTTCTTCTCCAATCCCTCTTCGTGTTCGGTCTTGGCATCCTCATCTCCACTCTCGTCCGCATTCGAAACCAATCGAGGTCGCTTCCTTCCGACCTTCACAATGCGAGATGATCGCGGTTTCTGAAAAAAAGGTTCCATCAGAGAATTGTCAAGTTTCGACATACTCTCGAGTACGTCAGCCGGTGAGCACCCTGTAGCGTCATGCGCATTAGTTTGCCTCTGAAATGCGCATTTTCATCCATGATATCAAGGCTTTGAGAGAATCGAATACTAGCCTTTGATTGGGCATTACTCCAGCCGCTTCGCGCATGGCTGCATTGTGGCGAAGCACGTGCTCGAACTGACGTCGCAGCTTCTCGAGCCTGAAATGAAAACGCTATGAGGCCGTTTGCGAGAGAATCGGACAACAGTTGGCACAGGTCAAAAATGTCAAGTCTCTGAAAATTTGCGTTTTGGGGTAAATTTTCTTTTTCAGAGACTAGACATTTTTGATCTGTGCCAGACCCATCCGAATTTGCTTCATATGAGCATTTGGGAAATCGAAGAAATCATGACAACTCACTCCTTCTTCCGACTGTTATTTTCGTCTCGCAAATCTTCATAGTCCTTCTCCAGTTTCTTATGCTCCTCGTTCAGTGTTGAATGCTCTTCATCCAGTTTTTTCTTGTCTTCCAGTAGCAATTTGTGGTCGAGATTGAGTGAATTATGTTCCTCCTGCAGTTTCGAGTGACTCTGAAGGAGTTCTTTCTTCTGCCATTGCAGCGCGGTGTGGTTTTGCTCGAGCGTGGCGTGGTCTTCTTTCAATTTCCTGTGCTTGGTCTCGAGCTCCCTTGCAGTTCGTGCAAGAGCATCGTAGTTGCACTGGAGTTGCTCGTAGCTGCTCGCCAACTGACTGTGCAGTCTCCTCTCGGCCCTCAGGTCGGTCTGGAATTGTCATTTGTTAACTATAATAGTAACCACTACGCCCGAAAATGTGGTATTACGATGGTGGTAGCATGAAGAGGGCTGAAGGAGTGAAGAATCGAAAGTATAGTACCTCAGATCTCATGAGCTCCTCTTGCAGTGTGCTTGCTTTGCTGTTCATCTGGCCTGTGAGGGCGACTTGACTCTGACAGTTGAAAAAATGAAGAAAAAGAACGAATCATGAATGACTGACAAAAGGTAAAATGTGTCTCGTTAGGCGATTATACATTCGATAAGACCAGCTAAACAGACCTTGATGTTCAATGATGTCTAGGGTATGTCTATGGGCCGGCTAGCAAATATAAACGTATATAGAAAGCGTGCGCGACACGTTTGACCTTGTTTACTGTTTCGTTACCTGCCTACGTGACTTTCGCAATAGTGAACAAACACATCCACACACACAGGGAGGCAACTCTCCTTTATTAAGGAGTATGATATCACTTACTGTGAATTTCAATAACCACGCTTCGTCCATACTGGATCTTGCTTCGTTGACAGCTGCTATTTCTCTGAAACAACCCAATTTGCAACTCGATTCATAGAAATCACAAGGTATTATGACTTCCGCACCTTTCCATTTTGATTTTCTCCTCGTACCATTTCTTCTCCATTTCGATTTTCTCCTCCTGCCATCGCTTCTCTGCGAGGCTGAGACTGGCGGTTCTTGCCTAAAAATTTTGGCTAAAATATTACATTTTTTCTAGACTAGCTACTAATCGTTCAACTGGGAAAGGCTGACGTCAAATATTCAATTGATTATCAAACACAGAGAAAACTTACGCATGATCCTTCAAGCGCTTGTAGCATTGTCTGCAGCCGAGTGCTGACGATCTAAAAAAGGCTCTCATTTTGATATTTTGCTTTCGAGCTCATGTCCTAAATTTGCATCTAGTGCTAGAAAAATAATTGCACTCACATCCTCCGCCGTTTCTGCACGACTTCTCCACTTGCGCATCTCTTTCTCCATGTCTCTGCAAGGAAGATTATCTTAATAACCAAGGAATGGGAGCAGATACTGATTAGAGTTGGCAAAACGATACTCTAAACATGGCAGGTTTAGCTCCTCCTATGCACTATGCCCCTGAGATCGGAAGCACTCTCTTCATTCCGCATGCTCTCTCGCTCGACACTAGGGAAGAGCTAAGAGAGAGGGAGCTAAACCTGCCGCGTTTAGAGTATCGTTTAGCCAACCCTAATACTGATAATTAACAAGCAACTCATTTCACCTAATTGGTCTGGTAGGCTCGCGATGAGTATGGTCCTGGAATGGATGTATTGAGTGTAGTTGCTAGAAATTCCTTAGGTTTTCATTCATTTTATTTCAGGCCTAAAAAGTTAGGCTTCATCTGTATCTACATAACTTACTTCATTTTCCACATCCTTCCGATCGACATGGTCGCTTGTTGTAGGATGGTCCATGTCGATAGAAGGCTATTCACGAAGATCGTCAATAGTGCGACCAAGAGTGCGCAAAAACTGTAAATGCGAGAAGAAAGTGAATTATTTAGGGACAAAAAATGGAAGAGCAACTATAGTTGGAGCAATCGTCTAAGGAAAAAAGGAAGAAAGGGACACGTCCCCTTCCCCTCATCGTTATAGTTTCTCTTTAGCTACGAGATTCGATGTGACGCGCAGATCTTATGAAACTAAGGAGGACACTGGCAATATTAGCGCGTACAACAATGGAGCGAATGTATTATTCACGAGCGTTTTCTGGAGGGGTTGGATGTCAGTGTCAGGCAAAAGCACAAAGGAATTGGTCGCGCTAGCTTCTAGTGGCGAGTAGAGTAAAGATACGCGCCCTGACAATTAGAGCTCGAGAAATGATACCGCCGTCTCTTCATTTTGCACACTCCCTCGCTTCTCTGACGGTGATAGAGTGTGAGGAATGAACAGACGGCGGCTCATTTCTCGAGCTCTACTGTCAATCAACATAGAAATCGCGAGAGTATTTGATAGATTGTGACCAAATTGATGGTTATTCGTGCATAGAGGTAAGGTGTTCTCATTTGTCACGCTCTTCTCTCCTCTCTCTTCTTATTTCGCTTGGATTGACCTGATAGATAGCTCACTGAGATAAGAGCGAACGCTCGACAGTTTTTTTACACTTTGCTGCGAATGGAGAACGCTTCCTCCGGCAAAAAATATCTGAGCCAAGAGTTCACTTCTGCAGAATTCAGGGGTGAAACTACGAGTGAGAAACGGTGAAAAAATGCACAAGACAAAGGTGATCTCTTCTTCGCGCGCTTCTTATCACTGGTGGGAAATATGGTCTACTCTCTCGCGAAACTTGTCACTCTCAATTCCCACGTACTCTTGCACGGGATAAAGAAAAAAATCGAAAGAAGAGAGGTATGCTGTGGAAAAAGTCAAAAAGAAGAGGAAAGCTTTGAATTCCCGTAATTTCATATCTCGGTTCCCAGTGGTGAAAGGTACTTGACATTTGGAATCGGGGGTGGTTTCAAGTGCCTAGCACCACTGGGAACCGAGAAATAAAATTGCCGGAATTCAAATCTTTCCTCTTCTCTTTGACTTTTTCCACGGCATTAGTGTGTTCATCTGCCTGCGTGACATGACAAAGAATAGATAAACACTCCAAAGTACCAAAGCGGCAAAACGTGGCTCACGGACGTGACCTAATAGATTCCAATGTCTCATATGTATACATTGCATACGCTCAACATTCGATCAAACTACCAAAGAAGAAAAACGTCAGAAGGACGTGGCCAAATAGAGTGTATACATTGCATACGCTGAACTTTCGACAAGACTTGTCATTAGGGGCATTTCATACTCAGGGCAAGCACTCAGGCTACCTATTCAAGAGATAGAGGGTGGAGTAAAATGCTTCAGTAAAATGAGCCAGTATGTTGCGAAAGCGGCTTTTGGCGCCAAAACAAACAAGAGACTGAAGAGGAGATGCGTTGATAGGTGAAACAGGATACCCACAAAGGCAGGAATGACAGATGTGAGAAGTCGGGACCATCTGTCCTAAACTATTGTTGTATACACTTTCTCATCAATCAGAGCGGAACCCAACCGATTTATCGAAACGAAAAACAAACGATACAAACCATTGTGAGCATCATCGATTAGGGATTGTGGTCGTGATGATAATCGTAAGGCGATCGGGGTTGATTATTTGCCTGATGGGGCGGCTGATTGGGGTCCTGAGCATGCAGCTGCTGCAGGGCCAGTTGCTGCATGGCAGCAAAATATTGCTGATCGAGCGGTGGTTGATGCATCATGGGCGCTGCTTGGCGCTGTTGCATGGCAGCATAATATTGCTGATCGAGAGTAGGAGGCACAATGGGAAGTGCTCCGCCTTGGCGCAGATTGAAATGCTGCTGCATGGCACCCAAGTCGATTGGCTGCTGATTGTGAGGAGGAAACGGTTGAGGCTGCTGGCCCGGGTGGGGAGGTTGAGGCATCATGGGGGTTTGTATAGTAAGATGCTGGGAGGAAGCCAAATTGACTTGCTCCATCTGATTGTGAGGAGGCTGATGTGTCATGCGATGTACATCGCCTTGCTGGGGCCAAGCAGCGAAATCGAAAGGAGAATGTTGCTGCTGGGTAGCCTGGTCGGATTGATGCAAAGGAAACGGCCGCTGATGTTGCATCATTAGCGCAGCTTGAGTCTGCCGTCGCAACCAAGCATCAAATGATGCCTGATCGGGCATGTCAGGCTCCTCCGTCGAACGCGACGACGTCGAGGGCTGCTGCTGAAATCGAAATGGTTACGCAGGAAATCTCGTATTTTCTGGCCGCTGGTGGGGAGTCTAGCGAAAAGGCGATATCAAAAATACTACGCGAAAGGGCCTGCTTCCATGAAGAGCAAATTCTTACCGAGCAATCCCTAGCGTTGAGCTGCTGCATTTGCTGCATGGGAAACTGCTGCTGCATCATTAGCGCAGCCTGAGTCTGCCGTCGCAACCAAGCTTCGAATGAAGCCTGGTGCCACTCAGCCTCCTCCTCTGTCGGACGCGAAGACGTCGAGGGCTGCTGGAATACTAATGGCTGCACAGATAATGGCATCTCGTTTTTCCACCCGCCAGTGGTGTAGATTATATGAAGAATACTACGCGAAAGGACCGGCTGTTCCATGAAGAGCAAGCTCTTACCATGCCATCCCTAGTGTTGTGCTGCTGCTGCGCCTGCTGCAACAGCAGCTGCACCTGCTGCTTCTGCTGCATCAGTTGAGCGTGCGTCGGCGGCACCACCCATCCGTCCCTCGTCCACTGAGTCATCGGCGATGGGGTTGGACGTCCGGCCTGTAAAAGAGTAACGTAAAGAATACAGCCACAACAGTCTGTCTTGCGATACAACCTATAGGGAGTTTCATCACTATGAGTTTTTACCTGCTGTTGCATGATATGCTGATGCTGCTGTCGCTCCAGCGAGTTGACGTGTTGGTCGCGAGTCCTCTGCGTCTCCAATGATCGACCCCTCGACTGCATCTGCTGCTGTACGAAAGATGACGTTGAAGTGCGCGCCATGTCTACAGAGCGTCTGCGGATATTTCTTCTCTGAAAATAAATTTCATGAATAAAAAAATTAAGTGAAACCGCTTCTACTACCTTATCCATGGTATCCTCTCGACGAGGCGATTCCTCCATAGTTAGGGGCCGCAACGACGATGGTCAATATTAAACCATAGGGCCAAAAGTGTGTTCTAACCATCCTTCATGGACCCAATAACATCATGTTTTTTGCCGTTTGTTGATAACTTGTCTGCGAGCAGCGCTAGAGCCCGAGAAGTACGCGCGCAAAACACTGGAGGAGAGGGGGGAAAGGCGAGACGAGAGGGAAAGGGGCGGAGCCTAATTAGCGTGTGTCTCTCTCCCTCCCCCCGCCCTCTCGCCCGCCTCCCCCCGCCCAAAAGTCACAAGCTTGGGAAGCATGCTAAAAATCCAATTTTTTTTCTAAAATTCATAAAATATTCGAATTAGTAAAATAAGTTTGGTCCGAGAAGAATCGCCCAACTGAAACATGCCAAAACGACCTATTCTTTTCTCTTATATGCAAATTTGAGCTACGTAGTGATGTTATGCAAATCTGGGACCAAGCTCAATTTATAGAGGGATATCATAGCTATCCATAGCAACTTCGATCGAAAGATTTCGTTGAGAATGAAGCTTGTGACTTTGTTTTCTCGCTTTTGCGCAACATCGTGTCCGCACAAAGTGCGCGGAGCTTGTGGCCCCTATCCATAGTGCCACTCGTTGACGGGGCTTCTTCATTCTCCACAACCAGAGGCACGGACAGTGAGTCTTGGTACGCTTCATAGGTCTTCCATTTCTGAAAATTTATTTATTCTTATCAAAAATAGCTGTCTTGTTGCATCACTGCCTCAAATATCGTATTCGTGTAGTGAACTTGCATTGCACGGTCGTCTACGCTCACGCTCACCTCCTGATCATGCTTTTCCACTTGTGTCCTGATCAAATCCGCAACGTGCTCTCGCACGTTGCGGGGCATGATAGGCGGGAACTGGTCGTACCATTCGTGCCAGCCCAACTGGGGATGTAGCCGTCGGTGGTCTTTCTAAAGACAAGGAGTATATTTACCCATAGTTGCTCAAAAATGGCAAGGCGGTCTAGACACCCTATCACCGAGTAGCAACGTGTTATCATAGCATAGTTATTACTGACCCCATCTGCGGGAGGCTTCATGAGAATTGTCTCGACAAACTTCAACATGTAGAAGGCTCCTTTGTCCTTGCTCTTCTGTTGGATTCTGTTGTCCTTGCTTTCCTGTTGTTGTTGTGGAAAGGATTCCTGTTGTGTGTTGTTGTTGTGTTCGCAGCGGCTCGATAAGTGAGCGATCGAAGAACGAGTCATCGTTTGGAGACTGAAACACAATGCTAAATCATCTCTAAAGTCATCGTGACTTCAGAAACGAGATCTGAACGAGATTAGTAACAATATGCTCACCTGTCGCTTGTATTCGATCTCTAGAAAATCGCGAATGATGTCGAAGCACGTCTCTCTGAAATTGAATTATCGTAAGGAACTGATGGATTCTCCCAAACTCACCTTCTTTCATTACTATGCTCTTCCATCGAATCCAGCATAATGATAAAGGAGGCCGGCTCATCTTCACGGATTCTTGAGAATCCCTGAACTGATTTGGTTTAAAATTAACCTGGAATCATATTTCCGTACCCTCTTCCTAGCCTCAATTGGAGGCTCTTGTCTCACTTTGCATTTGGAAGGGCTGAGGATGATTGCGAAGTGCCTGAACGGTTATTATCAGCAATCTTCTCGTCTCTTCATTTTGCCTTTCCTCTCGTCTGTCAGAGAAACGACTCTGGTATTTTTCCCACTGTACCCTCACCTCACTCCCCACTGGGGCAACTTGAAAGGTGCCGACGGGGGACCAGTGGGAAATCTTCTGGGGGACCACTTTGAAAAGTTTCCCCCACAGACATACGACATACTATTCTTCTCAAAGAAAGATTCGCCGAACATCTTCGGCTGATTGTGAGGGGCATAGTCACGTTTTTGTTTCCTCACATCTCACTACGCCACTCTCTTACCAATGCTCATTCTCATTGATGGGAATCACGATGAAATCCTTATCAAAGATGTTCACGTCCTTGATCCATTTCTTGACGTACTCGTAGTTCCTTTGCACCTGGAAATGCTGTTTTAGATATTTTACAGAAATTTCACCAAAATCTTCGTCGACTGAGTTTCACTGTCTTATCTATCAGTGTGAAACACAACCATTCACACGGGAAGAAGTGCGGGCGCATGGCTTAGAAAATTCATCTCTCTGACAGTATCGTGCGTTTGAAATGCTCATTGTCAGCAAACTCTAGGTGCTTCAAACGTCAGCTACGTGTGGAATGAAAAATTCTCTCACGATATCAAATCTGATCGTGGCAGCCTCATCATCGGCCCCGAAGATTCCCTCAACAGCCTCCATGCCCTGCGTGAGACTCGTGAAGAACAGAGACGAGAAGATGTGCGTTGCACACTTCCTGAAGAAATGCACATGACTAGATAATATTTTCAAATGGTTCTCAAATGCTACACACATCTCTCCCGTGAGTGTGCTCTTCACAATAGCGAGGAAGACATCGATGATTTTGTCGTTTGTCTGGCAAAGTATGAAGTAAGCTCGGATCAAAATTGGAGTTTCGACCTTCTTTTCCTTCCGCAGTGTGAACATGTCTGAGAATGACAGAGAGATGCCCTCATAGATCAAGAGCACCCGTGATCCTTGTCCATCGGCTTCCGTTGCTTCTTCTTCCACGTCGTCAATCTTCCATTTATAATTCTTCGTACACCCAACACGCCTTGCTTACCTCATCGTCAACAGTCACAACGTCGATGTAGTCTTCAACGTGATCAACGTCCATAGGATTCTGTGATATTACAACACTCTGATCGGCCACTACCATCTCGTTGGTTTCCTTGTTCCGACCAGACTGGTCCATCTCCATCTTGATCGAAAAAGTTCCCGATCGAGCACCGATGGGGTTCTTCGGAGTGTGGTGAAGCGAGGTCTGTAAGTGTCACACATTTGGTTTTCTCTCTGTTGTACTTCATGATCTGTTCTTCTTCTCACATGACTGGCATCGAAAATTAGACTCTCGGTACAAATAGTTTATCATTTAGCTCACGGAAACATAGTGAAATATTCTTCCATTGGATTATACCTTGTCGACGGGATTGGATTTCTCTGTGGCGCTAGCAGTTGGGGTCTGAAAAGGAAAAGGCATTGTCCGGCATATTCGCCTTCTATCACAAATCGCAAAACAAGGCCAAATATGAAACAAATCTTACGTTCTCGTTGGCTGCAGCACCTGCCATAGCCTTCTTCACATTTGCTTCCAATGTTTTCTTGTCACTAAAATTGTTCACTATGAACCAGAAAGGCATCATTAACAGTGTTCAAAATACGAGTCCTTTCCCTTCATTTCGCACATTATCAGACCGGTCAGAGAGGCGAGAGAGTGTGCGAAATGAAGAGACGGTCACCCGTATTTTTAACTCTATTCATTAATAATTCATACCTGCAGTTCAACGCATCGATGACTGCGAGAACCATCGAGTACAATCCGTCTTGTTTCGTCACCGTTGTCGATAGATCATTCTTTCTGGAATGAGGTTTTAAACACGCACCCGCATTCCTTTAGGAAGTCTTTCATGTGCTTCCCAGCAGTTTCCCTAATCTTTTCATCTAGACAACCATGTTTACTCTCAAATTCACAAAAGGTTCTCGCCCGGATTTCGACCCATCTGGTAATTTTGTAAGATCTGATAGCATGCGAAATAAAGATGCGGCGACCCTAATTGCGCACTGTTGACAGCTCACCTCTTTTCGTTCTCCTCTTTCGCGCTGACTTTTGAGGGGAGCTCATTCTGTGCGGATTGGATTTTCTGTTCAACTGTTGTTCTCTCTTCCTGAAAAGTGGATATGTGGATATTCGCCCAAATGCAAATACCTTCGTTGTTGCTTGCTCGTCCTTCATTTCCTTAGATTTTCTGATCGCCGTTTCTGTCTTTTCCTTCAGAGCTCGAGCATAACCAAGTTGTACCTGAAATTTCAAGCATTTTTATCTCAATTTCCAACTGTAAAATGCAAGTCGCATGAAGTAAAGATAACCGAATCGTCGGTTAAAATCAATTCTGTAAGTTTTACGGATTCTTCGCGTAAACATCTGGCTTGATGAAAAGGATTTCAATGCAAAAAGATTTGAATTTCGTTTACGAGTTGAAAGTTGTTGAATGTTTGCTACCACCCATAACATACGTCTAGCATCTTCTGTTGTTCCACAAAATCGGGACGAATTTCCTTGGCCGCTTGTTCTGCCCTGCAATGCAGTATGTTTCAAGTTGAAATTTGATATTTATCACCCTCATCGCTAAAGTGTGCAACATTAAACCACCAGCAATTTGTTTTTCGATAAAATTTAGGTGTTTCACCTTTCGTTTTCCATTTTCAGCTTATCCAGTGTAGCCTTACTCTCCGCTAATTTCCGCTGCTGCTTCTGAATTCAATATTCATAAAATCAGCTCAAGGAAAACACACTTACTAACAAATCTTCTTCAAGGCAAGCAGTTTGGTCGATAAAATCGTTGAGAATCTGAAATAAATACGGAGATGGAAAATTAGTTTAGTGTGCGGTTGCACAGGTTCGATATCGGACTCACTTTCTCTGTCACGCTCGCACCAGACGGTCAGAGAAGAGAAATACAAGATACAGAGGAAGGAAGAACTCAAATTTTGGATTTGCCGATCCTGAACCCCCATTCTAACCCCCCATTGAAAACGGTTTCTTACAAATTATGCGATGTCTTTAAATCTGATACATAAACATAGATGATAACCTCTGTAGCCAATTCTTCTTCCTCTATGACATCATCCAATTCTTGTCTCAGCTTTCTCCTTAAAGAAGGCGTATCATGAACTTTTGAAATTTAAATCGAGCGAGTCCTACAACGATATGCCGAGTTTATCAAGAGTTTCGCTAAACGCAGAAAAACTTTTGGAAATTTGCCAAGAATACGGTAGCTACGATTTTTTTTGGACATTTTTCGTTAATTTCGTATTTTCTCCGCTGTGTTTCATGTTGCTGTGTGTTTTGTTAATTTGTGGGCACTACTATAGATCCGCGGGCCAGCCTTGAACTCGCTAGATTTTCGACAGTCCTGGACTAATATTATTATGATAATTATACTGCTTGAACTATATGAGTCTGCTTAGGCTCCAGTGTTGAGAGTGAACGACCAACGCCATCGGCTGCTTAGGCTCAGTGCTTAGGCTTAGTCTGGTCCTGGCCCGCGGTTCTATAGAAGTGCCAATTTGAGTTATTCAGTATACCTCCGTTGCGCCGGAGGCGCCGGAGCTACCTCCGCTCTTGCCCCCAAGGTCGGACCCCTCGGTCTGGTGAGTATCTTTCGTCCTTATTTTTTCCAACTTTTGCTTCTAATTTCGTTGTGTGATGTGTACTCTCAAATTTTCGTTCTTGTTTATTTTCATCAAACTCATTTGCAGTCCCCAAGAAGGTCGGAGACGACATCGCCAAGGCTACCGGAGTCTGGAAGGGATGTCACCTGCAAGCTCACCATCCAGAACCGTCAGGCCAAGATCGACGTTGTTCCCTCCGCTGCCTCCCTCATCATCAAGGAGCTTAAGGGCCGAAAGAAGGTCAAGAATGGTACGGAATGCCCCAATTTGCGCCCCTTGTTCTTGGGAGAATATAAATAAGGGCTGGCATCACGCAAAATCTCGCACACAGCCGTAATATTGTGTTAATTATATCGGGTTGATGAACGGTGGTGTGCATTTGTGCTGCTATTCTCTTTTTTTTGCCTGCTACTAACACTATCTTAATTTTCAGTGAAGCACAACGGAAGCATCGCCTTCGATGCTCTCCTCAAGATCGCTCGCATCATGAGACCCCGCTCCATGGCACGCAAGCTGGAGGGAACCGTGCTTGATATCCTTTGGTTAGTTTTCGTATATTCCTATATTATATTTCCTTTGTTATTGTCCGGGTTGTTTCTCTAGTGAAAACAATCCGTTCCGGACGGTCCCTGACGACCCCAGGCCTTTTTTTGTGGCTCAAGTAGAGAGAAATTCGGCCGCATTATAAAGCTCGTGTAATATGCTATCGATCTCACTGACTTATTTTGTTAGAAATTCATTCGTAAATTTGTAAATTGAAAGAGAAGTGTCGTCCGTATTTGAGGTTTTGCGAAAAAGTTAACAACAGTTTGACGATTTCACTTACCGTATTCTAAGCGCTTCGTTTTTCTAAAAACTACTGACAACTCTTTCAATTTTCTAATTAACCAATCAAATTTTAAAAATTCTGCAAAGAGATATCGATAACATATGCCGATAAGCTTTCTAATGCAGCCTAGCTTGTCCTAAATTTCTCTCCACTTGAGCCACATAAATGCCTGGTGCCGTTCTTAGCCGTCCGGGACAGAATGTTTTTACTAGGAAACTAACCCGTACTTTAATTCAATTTTCTGTTTATTGGGTCTAAAACCTTGCTTTTAAGGAACCGCCCAGTCTGTTGGATGCACCGTCGATGGCATGCACCCCATGACCTCGTCGACAAGATCAAGGGTGGCGAGCTCGAGATCCCCGCCGACTAAAAAGTGATACGGAAAACGAACTCTCATATTGTTATTGGTTGTTATGTCCTTCGAATAAATCTTTCGTAGACATTGATCTTTGATCTTGTTTCCGCATTGAATTTTCTTGTTGTTCCACGCATTTGAGAATCTGGGATGGGGGGAGGGCGCAGAATAGTGGTTTTATTTATTTCGTCTAATAGTGGTAGTTCGAAAGCTGTTGTTTCCCATTCGATCTTTTTATTCCTTCAATTAGTCGATATATTTTAATGTTATCGGCAAACTTTGTTGCAGCGGAAGTAGTTGGATTTTAAATCAGCAATAGATACCCGCAACCGGCTGGATTCGAACCCACCTCCCCTCCCCACCCATTCCCTTCCTCCTCATCGATCAATAGCGATGCAAATCGGAGAGAGAGTGATGCAAATTTCATTGATCTACCTTCCCTTCCTCCCTCTTGCGCTGCAGTAAATATTTGAATTCTTTGCAGCTTTTTCCCTGTGTTTCCCTGATACTTTGAGGGCGAATATCTCGGTTTAAAATGGGTGTACAACTACCAAACTTCGGCATTCTAATATCGTTCTAGATTCCGATCGGATCATGTTCTCAAAAAAATCAACTAATTTTTCATGATACGCCTCCTTTAAATGTAAAACGTGAATTCCGCAAATTTTCATTTCTTGGAATTTTTTAAGCGGCTCTGGCTATTTTTAGCCAAATGCACAAGAACGCTAGGTCCAAATAGCAATTTGAATGTCTTCTAAAGTTAAAAAGACGATGGCGTAAATGTAGGGGCCACAACGCAGATAGCCGATTTTATGCAATGGGGCCAAACGTGTGTTCAAACTATCAGTCGTGGTCCCAATAACATCATGCTTTTTACCGTTTGTCGATATCTTTTCTCTGAGGCTCGCTAGAGCCCGAGAAGTACGTGCGCAACTCACTGGGGAAGAGGGGAGAGAGGCGAGACGAGAGGGAAAGGGGGCGGAGCCTAATTTGCGTGTGTCTCTCTCCCTCCTCCCGCCCTCTCGCTCGCCTCCCCCCGCGCTTCTACCAACAAAAAACACAAGCCAGGGGAAAATGCTAAAATTCTAATTTTTTCTCTAAAAATCCTAAAATATCCCATTTAGTCAGAAAATTACTATCCGAACAGAATTTGTTCACTGGAACCTGTAAAAACAGCCCCTTCCCTTCCTTTATCCTCAATTTTGACCCACTCAATGATGATATTCCAATTTCGGATAGTGATCGATCGATAGGCATTGGTATTAGCTATCCATAACAACTTCGAGTGAGTGATATGGTTTAGAATGAGCTTTGTGTTTTTCTTTCGCGCTTTTTCACGAAATCGTGTCAGAGCAAAGTGGGCGGGGCTTGTGGGGCCTACGTAAATGTTCGGGCGTTTTTCTCACCACTCATCAGTTGCAGCAACTTCCGGATCTGCGTTCTCCTAAAATGCTCGATTCAATATTTGGCGTCTTCAATCGCCTTTCCTATAATAATCTGTACTCGCCTCGTTGTTGTGGTCGCCTTGTGCGGGTGTTGAAAGAGTACTTGCAGCAGTGGAGTCGGACATTTATCGATATTGTGAGGCGAAATGAAGACCCTGCACTGATTTAATGAATAATAGCAAAGATGCTAGCCGATTTAGCAGCAACCTAAAAAAATATTCTAAATTCGCAGTAAATCCAGCATAAAGTAGGAGGAGCATGCGCTCAATTCCAGATAAAATCACCGGTTTAACAAATGATATTAACAACTTCTCCATTTTTAAATATTTTATCATTCACTATTATTCGCTAAGAAGAAGAAGAACAATTTTTCACAGTTTCTATAACATTTTTTTCCTTTTCATTTCTCTCCACCGACGAGTAGAATGACGAGCAAAATGACATGGAAGTGAAATTGAACAGAATGGACAAAATAACAGATTTCACAGAAAATGAAAGATTTGGACAAAATGAGATTAACGATATTGGTGAAGAACTGGGCGCCCGCCACGCAGATGATTTTTCGATCCACTCTGAGACGCTGGGATCGATTCGTGTGCGGAAGTCGAGGCAGCGTCGCTGTCGACCCTTCGCCGCTTCGTCTTCGGACCATCGCCAGCGGTCGACGACGTTGGCATCTGAAATATTATACGACAGGTAGTAGGGTTGTCGGTTCGGGATCGGTTTCGGGATTGCCGACCCTCTTCCCTTCTCCTCCCCTCTCGATTCGCACGTGCGAGGGAGAGAGGAGGAGAAGGGAAGAGGGTCGGCAATCCCGAAACCGATCCCGAACCGACAACCCTACTACCTGTCGTATAATATTTCAGATGCCAACGTCGTCGACCGCTGGCGATGGTCCGAAGACGAAGCGGCGAAGGGTCGACAGCGACGCTGCCTCGACTTCCGCACACGAATCGATCCCAGCGTCTCAGAGTGGATCGAAAAATCATCTGCGTGGCGGGCGCCCAGTTCTTCACCAATATCGTTAATCTCATTTTGTCCAAATCTTTCATTTTCTGTGAAATCTGTTATTTTGTCCATTCTGTTCAATTTCACTTCCATGTCATTTTGCTCGTCATTCTACTCGTCGGTGGAGAGAAATGAAAAGGAAAAAAATGTTATAGAAACTGTGAAAAATTGTTCTTCTTCTTCTTAGCGAATAATAGTGAATGATAAAATATTTAAAAATGGAGAAGTTGTTAATATCATTTGTTAAACCGGTGATTTTATCTGGAATTGAGCGCATGCTCCTCCTACTTTATGCTGGATTTACTGCGAATTTAGAATATTTTTTTAGGTTGCTGCTAAATCGGCTAGCATCTTTGCTATTATTCATTAAATCAGTGCAGGGTCTTCATTTCGCCTCACAATATCGATAAATGTCCGACTCCACTGCTGCAAGTACTCTTTCAACACCCGCACAAGGCGACCACAACAACGAGGCGAGTACAGATTATTATAGGAAAGGCGATTGAAGACGCCAAATATTGAATCGAGCATTTTAGGAGAACGCAGATCCGGAAGTTGCTGCAACTGATGAGTGGTGAGAAAAACGCCCGAACATTTACGTAGGCCCCACAAGCCCCGCCCACTTTGCTCTGACACGATTTCGTGAAAAAGCGCGAAAGAAAAACACAAAGCTCATTCTAAACCATATCACTCACTCGAAGTTGTTATGGATAGCTAATACCAATGCCTATCGATCGATCACTATCCGAAATTGGAATATCATCATTGAGTGGGTCAAAATTGAGGATAAAGGAAGGGAAGGGGCTGTTTTTACAGGTTCCAGTGAACAAATTCTGTTCGGATAGTAATTTTCTGACTAAATGGGATATTTTAGGATTTTTAGAGAAAAAATTAGAATTTTAGCATTTTCCCCTGGCTTGTGTTTTTTGTTGGTAGAAGCGCGGGGGGAGGCGAGCGAGAGGGCGGGAGGAGGGAGAGAGACACACGCAAATTAGGCTCCGCCCCCTTTCCCTCTCGTCTCGCCTCTCTCCCCTCTTCCCCAGTGAGTTGCGCACGTACTTCTCGGGCTCTAGCGAGCCTCAGAGAAAAGATATCGACAAACGGTAAAAAGCATGATGTTATTGGGACCACGACTGATAGTTTGAACACACGTTTGGCCCCATTGCATAAAATCGGCTATCTGCGTTGTGGCCCCTAACGGAACCAGTCGGACCACTTTGGAGACCTCTTTGAGAGCAACTGCAAATCAACAAATAAACGTTAGCCTCTTCGTCTATACAAGGATTGAAAAGGGCTCTTCGCTCTAAACCGTTCGAGATGCAAAAGTGTCCCGAAAGCCAATCCCCAACCCCGCCGTACCTCATCTTTTGGGGGCTTGTCCAGGAAAGTTTCGACAAATTTCACGACAAAGAAGCCGCAGTCCACGTCGTTTTCCTGTTCAGGAACATTGTCTGGGATGACAAGACGCATGCGCGTGCTGTCGAAACAGCCCGGATTACTCTGAAAAGGTGAAGGGTGTTCATTTATCACAGCCCCACAGATCATATCAGAGTATACATAACAAACGACATTCACGAATTGCATGAGTTTCATTTGCTAATTATAATGTTGTTTTTGCAGGGTTAGTAAACAGGGATAGATAGGAGGGTTCGGAGAAGTTCAAGTAGATCAGATATTAATCACCTGGTGGATCCCATTGTGCTCCAGCTCGAGGTACTTGCAAATTACACTGCCCACACAATTTCTGGAAAAATAATGATAAGCAGATTCGTCATCATATTCGATGCCGCTCATGTAAATAGGAAATGTTTTTAGCGTGGAAAACAAGTTCTGGGCTGAATGCTGAGTACATATATCTGTTCCCGCTAAGCCTTGCTCATTCATGAACGTACCTCTCCGAATCAGAGGTGGGGACCGAGGAAAGAATGATCACGGTCGTCTTTTCGCTTCGCATTCTTCTCTGAAAGCACGTAATCATTCGCGCACACAAACTGCTCAGCCTACTTGTGACGCATCTGGAGCCGTGATGAGGAGTGAGGACGGCTTCACGATGACGATGACGAACCTAATAATAATATTATTTATGCTATTTTTCTATGAAATAACGGTGAAACCACGTAAAAATAGTACTAGGATGAAACAGGGCGTACAGTAATTTGCGTACACACATATGAACTCTTGTCAGACACCTTCTGAACTATAACTGACCAATGGTCGCGCTCGACTACCGGCACGACGAGATACTCCTTCTCAAATATATCGACGCCCTTAGTGAATGCGCGGACGGCGACATAGTTGTCGGATACCTGAAATGATCTCGCTGTTAGACCCAATTTCACCGATTTTTTTATGCTAACAGTGAGTGCTTTTCTAATATTCTTAAATCACGCAATATCGAGGTGTTATGAGAAAAAAATAAAAATATACTGCCTGACCGAGCGCTCGCGTCGTCGAAACTTCGCCAATCGATCCTCCTCGGTCGCTCCCTCCTTCCTCTTCCTTGTCAGTCGAGGATAGAAGAGCGAAGGAAACACGAAGGTGGCATCGCGTCTACAATATTTAGTGTCTTAAAGGAGGGCGAAAGTCAAAGTTTTCGTAGGTAAACTGGCAGTACAGGCCGATTGGCACCTTGATAGCGAAGGGATTCCCCAAATTTTAAAGCTCTAGCTCAATTCTGAAGCGAGATACAAGTGTTTAAAGTTTCTACAGGGCTCAGGGAAAATCAAGATGCGCGGTGCAAAGTGGGAGGGGGAAGAGACTCCCATCCTCCCCCTCTCTCAATTTGCATGTTGATCTACCTTTTGCACCGCGCATCTTGATTTTCCCTGAGCCCTGTAGAAACTTTAAACACTTGTATCTCGCTTCAGAATTGAGCTAGAGCTTTCAAATTTGGGGAATCACTTCGCTATCAAGGTGCCAAACGGCTTGCACTGCCAGTTTACCTACGAAAACTTTGACTTTCGCACTCCTTTAACAAATTATCATGATTGCTCCTATTTCTTGGGAGTACACGTACAAGGTTATAGTGTATTACGTATATGCAACTCGAAGCAACATAAAAATATGGAGTTATTTCTGTACAAAGTGTCAATAACATTTATAAAAAAATTCCTAGATAACTAGAGGAAGACCTCACATTTCCTTCCTCGTTTCCTTCTTCCAGATCGTCGCAAGGGAGAAGTCAACAACAGAGTCATTCATCTGAAAGTCGAATGGATAGGTCATCTTCTTCTCTATTTTTTCGCAATCTCGTTGCTCCGACTAATGAAATATAACGAAAGTAAATAGACATTAACAATGCAAGTCATTTGTGCTCATATGGTGCTCCTTGGACGCAGAACAAGCGGAAAGAATAACCACTTCAGAACTTGCATTCACACTAATACTCTCAATTCAGTAATCTGGTAAAAACAGAGCAAAGTAACCTCAATTTGGTTAATCTCTATGGTTCATTGACGACATTAATGTATACCTTCCCAGAGTCTTCGATGCCTTTGAGATCCTTGAAGAACAGCTCGATCCGCTCAAACACACCGAGTCGTGGGGACGGTGGTCCCGTCGTCGCCTTCACGGGTTTCGGCGGCGGTATCTCGTCGTCGTTGAGAATCTCGAGGTCCGGAGACGCAGCGCCCCTCGACGTGGAGGGCTGAGTCAGCTCTCCTGATTCCTGGAAGCTCAAGGATAAGGGTGTAGAGTGGGATGCTCAGCGATGAGGCATTCAGTTGTCGATATTGTGAGCATCAAGACGCAGAGAGTTTGTACGCATTTTTGAGCGATCCCACCGAGCGTGCACTACGAAACTCGTCGCAAGTGCTATTCATCCACAAGTTTTCCACATGCAATATTCCACTCGTGCTACGATTTTTACACCCCTCCCCAACCTTGTATCAGAGGCCGTTTGCGAAAGAATCGAACAAAGGCTGGCACAGCTCAAAAATTTCGATGCTCTGAAAATTTGGGTTCTGGGGTTCTAAGGGGTGCTGATGACGATGGGCATATTCATTTTGCATGTTGACCCACCGTTGGCTCCAGATGACGTGTCGTCGAAATCACTTTTTCTCATTTTTCGTTGTTCCAAAAAAAGCTAATTGTAGGTGAGCTTGGCTCACTGGGTGAAATTGCATGCCGAACACACCTGTCTATTTCATTTTTCATAATTCACATTATTAATTATGAAAAATGGAAGTTCTCGTAGAGTGGAAAGTAGTGGGGAAAATTACCCTAGATCGGATCGGAATTCTGTGAGGATTCCAAAAATATTTTTCTCGTATTTTTATTGCATACCGGTAAGCTTTTATGTTTTACACAGTGGCGCATCTTGTAAGTAACTTTTTCCATCTTTCCACCTGTTTACTTCCCTTGATCTACCTCGAGTCTCCCCTTCCGATTGATCACTTCCCTCGTCCCAGACAGCCCTCCTTCCGACGAGAGATAAGGGAAAAGTGAGAGAGTGCAAAGATCGGAAGGGTAGAGGAAGAGACTGTCTGGGAGGAACGAAGCGATCGATGGGAAAGGTGGAAAGATGGAAAAAGTTACTTACAAGATGCGCCACTGAGTAAAACATAAAAGCTTACCGGTATGCAATAAAAATACGAGAAAAATATTTTTGGAATCCTCACAGAATTCCGATCCGATCTAGGGTCATTTTCCCCACTACTTTCCACTCTACGAGAACTTCCATTTTTCATAATTAATAATGTGAATTATGAAAAATGAAATAGTCAGGCGTGTTCGGCATGCGATTTCACCCAGCCTGCCAAGTTCACCTAAAATTAGCTTTTTTTGGAACAACGAAAAGTGAGAAAAAGTGATTTCGACGACACGTCATCTGGAGCCAACGGTGGGTCAACATGCAAAATGAATATGCCCATCGTCATCAGCACCCCTTAGAACCCCACAACCCAATTTTTCAGAGAATCGAAAATTTTGAGCTGTGCCAAACCCATTCTGATTTGTCCGATTCTTAGGCGATCGGCCTCATCAAGCAAAGTAGAGTGTTCAATACGGATGGACGTCTCCTAATTTCATAAACTGTCTCGCCGGGACATATCGCCAGATGTGATAGAGGGTGTGTAAAAACAAGAGACGGAGGCATGTATTGCGCACTCTAATGGTGCGTTTATCGTCGCCGCTTACCCTGCGAGAGGGGTCAGAATGACTGCGCTAGGGGGGTCTGACGACGACGAATGAGGGGTCAAATCGATGTTTTAGGGGGGTCTGGGATGCCGATTTGGGGGGTCTGGAAACGACGAATGAGGAAAATGAAGAGGAGAGAGGGGAGAGGAGAGGCGAGAAATGATTTTGACCCCTCATTTCTCGTCTCCAGACCCCCCTAGAACGTCGATTTGACCCCTCATTCGTCGTCGTCAGACCCCCCTAGCGCAGTCATTCTGACCCCTCTCGCAGGGTGAGCGGCAACGATAAACGCACCATAAAGCACGAAGGGTATTGCTTGCATCTACCTGATCAGCCTCTTCCTCCATCGCACTAGCGTCTCGAGAATTCGACGCGGTGCCGTTTTCTGCCTCACTCATCTCGAGTGCAGATGTGCCAGAAGATCCGTGATTGAGTCCAATCTGATTCACCGACAAGGTGGCCTGGAAACCAAACAGTCGATAGCTGCACCATTTTTTTTCATTAACCAGCTAGCTAAGTGATGGCTAATGGCATTCTTTCGCAATTTTTAGCGCAAGCATAGTGAAAAAATGTCACTGTACCTTCTCAATCGGAATTTCTGCCTCTTCTCTCTTGTCGGAGACAGATGGAGGGTCCTGTCATCAAATAATGATTGATCACGACTGGTCACACCTGATTTCCAACCTGTCCTGACAGCGCATCCGCCATCTCGATTCTGTGAACTTCTCTAAGATTTGAATTGAGTCTATCCAGCTTCAAATTCAGTGCATTCAACTTCGAATCCAGCTCAACGATCCTTTAATGTTTTTGATGGTATTCGCAATCAGGAGACGAAGAGCTACTCGTGTCAAGGAAAATAAGAGCGGGAATCGTATCATCGTATCGCCCTAGATGCATAAAAATACGGTAAAATTGGTAACTATGCGCTCACTCTTTCAGGATGAGGCCGTCCTGTTCTTCCACCTCCTTCAGTCTTCCATTCCATTCCAAGAGGTTGTTGTTTGCTTCACTCAACTTGGCCTATAACAATTTTTTTTTTCGAAATGCTGAGGAAGTTTCTGCTTGAATGAAGCATTGGATTGGAAGAGGCTGATCGCAAATTACAACGTGTAATTGAATACCTTCTCTTTTCTAAGTTCCTTGCTCGCATTTGATTGCTCTGTCCTCGCTTCCTCAAATGCTTTCCTTTCATCTTCGTTCTTCGCGAACTGACTCTGTAATTACCACAATCACAACCCGATAATCGAAGAGTTGTTTTTACTGTTTTAGGGAAAGGGGCTGGTCAGGCAGCTTAACCACAAGATACCGAAGTTGAAAACATTTTGTATCGCAGTGTTCACCGAGAATATAAACCTTGGATGTAGCATGGCTGTCCCAGAGGTCCTTCGTGTGAGTCGTTTGAATGGCCATCAGTGCACTGAGATGTGAAATTTGAATTTAATAATAAAATAGTTTAAATAAACAATAAAAATGTATTCGATAGCTAAACAAATAAATAAATTGTGTCACACTTCGCATGCCTCACTCGCTCGCTTGCCACCGACGCCTCGTTCATGGAAGTGCCCGTTCGGGCAGTCTGAAATGGTTTGCAGGATGCTGGTAAAAACGGAATCAGAAGGATGTGAGAAGAATAGGGGATGCAATCGAGACTTTGCACACTCGGCTATTGCTCCCTCGTTGATGCCACAGTTTTGTCGCAAATCGGCATTTTTTGCTTCCCAGAAAGAAGAGACGAGATCAATGGGTGCACTAGCCGATTTTCTCAATGACCCATACTCCTTACGCTTCTCGAAAACAAAAATATAAATATAGCACATACGGCAAGTTTGGCCATCGTGCCTTCCGTTGTTTCCTCGAGCATCTTACGGTACTGAAATGCGCATTTTAAGTCGTTCCGTTCTTCAACACTCCTTCCACCCTATAATCGTTACCACCTCTTTTTCAATAGTTTTGCGCGCTAAACTATTTTTTCTACAAACTTCAAATGGAACATATTTTAAAATTGATTCATGGATATTTTTTGAAGACTACCTTCTTTTTCCTGTCTACGAGCTCCTTGCGATCCTCAATCTCCTTTCGCAAGTCATCACAGGTCCTGTGAGAAAACATTAGGCGATTTTCAAATGAGAGCAAAATCACTAGAGATGTCAGAGTGAAGAATTCGTCTCCTCATTCCGTGTCCGCACTCATCGGTCAGAGTAACGAGGGTTTTTGTGAAATTAAGATGCGAGTTCTACAAACTGACAACCCTAAAACCGCGGAACTTCTTCGATTTTCCGGGCAATAACCGCTCCAAATGTGGAGGGGTCGAAAATTATCATGTCAGGGAGGAATACTCTGCGAGAAAAGGCTTTGCAAAAAAATCGAAGAAGTGTCAAAAACACTCACATTTGATCGGGATTCTTGTTGGGCGATTGGACCTTCAGTACCTTTCTCCTCTCCAAAGCATATCGATGATCCCTCTCGACGAAATTATTATCCATCTCGTGCTGGCTCATTGATTACTTGTAGCCTGAAAAAGTCAGATCGCAGTTTCGCGCCCAAAACTGACGGAAAGACGAAAAAGAACAAATCGCACAAGAAAGAGAGAGGGTCTCTGGTTTCTCGTGACTAGTAGTAAATTAGTTGGGGTGGGCGGAGTCTGAGCTGACTAGTAGTAAATTAATAGTCTGACTAGTTGCTGATTAGTTGGCTGCTGACTAGTTGTTAGCAAGTAGTCAGCAACTAGTTGGAGGCTATGTGCCTACCCGTCGTGACTAGCACGCGCCTTGCCTATAAGGGCCTATTTTTCAGCCCCCTTCAGATCAGGGTCTGATCATCAGATGGCTCCCGAGTGTGGATGCCGTCGACTGCTATCCCCAACAGGGAAAGCCTTTTGAATGTGACTACCGTACATGGTCTTACCATGCATGGATCAGTTACAGTATGAGGATCACTCATACGGTATCAATCAATAATACAGTACCTATTCTTTTTCATAAGTGGGCGGGGCCTATCCCCGACTAGTAGTAAATAGTGGCTGACTAGTTGTAAATTAGTTCCCTGACTAGTGATTTCCCTATCCGCCAGCAACTAGTCAGCATACTAATTTACAACTAGTCACGAGAAACCAGAGGTGCTAACGGAATGAAAGGAGAGAAACTCTTCTCCCTTCTTGTTGATGGCTTTTGATGGGGCCGCAAAATAACACCAGAAAAATGAGCCCCTCAAATCAATAGATGTCCAAACCCCGTTGCTCACTATTTCGCAGTCTCTCTTACACCGTATGATCAGAGAGAGATAATGTGGAAAGAGGAGAGCACGGTCGAGTCGCGAAGGCGATAACATAAACATGGTCACACAAAGAGCAACGCGGCCTAGAGTGTGGAAACAAGAGATGTGGAAAATGTCAACGCTCTCCTCATTTCTCTCATTTCTCCTGCTCTCTCGCCTCTCAGAAGACTGGAAAGTGCATTGCGAAATGATCAGTGCACTGTAAATTTGAACACCATTGATGAGTAATGTGGATGCTAACGGAGTGATCGAAAGAAGATATTTTCTTCCTTCTTGTTTATGACATATGAGGAGGCCTCGACCAATCGATGTTCAAGCTCAGTTGTCCACAATTTCGCATTCTCTCTCGCACTGTCAGGCAGGTGACCATGGGGAAGGGGAGAGCACGGTCGGGTGTCGCGAGGATAAGATAAACATGTTCACACAAAGAGCAACACGGCCCAAAGTCAGAGGAGAACCCAGAATGTGTTTATGACTAGAAGAAAGGGGCTCCCAGCCGTTATCGCAACCCGCATATCCCATTAGCTCTATAAGAAGAAAACGAAACGGACAACGTGCAAAAATGGCGAACACCCCTCATGAATAGAGGCAAAGTACAGAAATGGAAGATTGGAGGGCAAAGGAAGGAGAAAGAGATCGCTTTGTTCTTCGTCTCCAACTGCTAAGAGGAGCCGATTGGACAGAAACAGATTGTTGGGGATGAGCAAAAGGACTGGTGCACTACCTACTTCTCTCGTTCTGTCAAAGATCAGAAGCGAAAAACTAAAAAGCTAAAATTTTGAACATCCTTAATGAATAATGTGTGAGATGACTAGCAGAAATAGTACTGCTGAAATTATAGGGATGGATCAAGGAACGGTGCATCTTCAAGTGTCCCCTGCTGCAAGGTGGATCCCGATTGAACAGAAAGATAGCTGAAAGTGAGAAAAAAGTGGAGGTCGAGAGTGGGCTCACTGAATTTTATACAGCGTGCAAGAGAACTCTCCGGTCACTCGATCAAAAGAGACGGCGAGCTAAATGAATTGGTCTCGCTTTCTGGGCGATGAATAGGAAAAGTGGCATAATAACTAATAATTAAAAACTGATAATTAGCTCCTATCCTGGTTCCATGCTATGATCGACACTAGGAATGTCTCAACTTTAGGTGTCTAAAAAAATACATTTATGTCAGAAGTCGAATCTACACTTAAAGGGGGGTAAACGACCGGGGGAATAAATTGTGCGGGTGTCAGCAATCAATGCGAATGACGATCTTATCAGTAGTGCTCTACACTCTCGGTGGACTCCCAATGATCTAACCTCCTCCCGATCCTCCTGTTCTCTAGCTCTGGCTAATCGACGAGAGTACACGGGGAATGGGTATAGTGATTGGGGCCAGGAATCTAAGATTAGAAAAACGCCCTCACCCTCCAACAAAAATGTCATAGAGATGGGAATCTAAAGATGCAGAAGAGGGAATCATTCGAATGAATGCTTGTGGCGAGGGGGACACTGTAAGTGAACTGGTAGGGTAGACAACAAGTAGTTAGAATTAGAGCTCGAGAAATGATGCCGCCGTCTCTTCATTTTGCACACTCTCTCGCCCGCTCGGTCGACGAGAGAGAGTGTGGAATGAAGAGACGGCGGTATCATTTCTCGAGCTATAGTTAGAATCGCGATGATCTGCTCCTATCAACGTCTTAATCGAGCCTGTAGAAGTCATCAAGTGAATGGGGAGAACGAGCAGGGCCAATAGAATCGTCGCTCACTAAGAAAGATACGCAGTCACAGAGGCTTGAGGCTCTCGCCCTCCACCGAAAAATCTCCCAAACGATGGGAGTTCAATATTCAGAGGGAATAGTGCAATAAATGTTGTGGTAAGAGGGGGGATTGTTAGTGCACAGGTAGGCAGGGCCACAGTGGTTGTCTGGTTACCTAGAAGAAGACGAACGATAAGTCTAAACATGGGGATAACATCGCCTCTCCGTTTTCTCTAGCTTGCCTGTCCGAGTGACTTTCGCAATGACCGGTGAAGGCAAGCTGGAGGAAATGTCAATGGTCCGGGGGGATGGGGGGAGGGAGGGGTGAAGGGAGGAAAAGGGCGATCTAGAGATAAACCAAAGGGTGACACATAAACTTCTTCTCACTCCCCCCCCCCCTCCATCTATGACCTGTACCATATGGAACGTGCCACATTTCTGATAATCACTAAGCACAAGGCATTTTCTCTGACCGACATCAATTCTTGCACTTCCAGCTAATGAAAGGGATGTATTTATGAAACAAATCATAATGAACAAGCAACAATTCGTTTATCAATTCAGGGTATTCTTCCTGGAATTCTCTTCAAACTGAATCAAATGTTTTGCTTCCATTCTTGCTGATCTTGTGCAAATGCGCACTCAATTCGCGCTCGTCACTGAAATCGGATTCTCATTATATAAAAATTACTTTTTTTGGGGAATACCTGCAGTTGCATGATTCTTGAACAGCCACTAACATCGAGTACAATTCCTCTTTTGCTTTCAATTCCACTGCGAGCTCGTTCTTTCTGGAACGTCATTCATTATTGGATAATAAATATCATATGATAATGATAGTAAGATAATGATAATGAATAATAATGAAGACAAAGGGCTCTGCCTAGACAACTAACCTCTTTTCGATCACTTCAGTCTTGTTGAAAAGCAAGGGTAGTTCTCTCTGCGCGGTTTCGATTTCGTTTTTCAATGCCATGTTTTCTTCCTGAAATGTAGATTATTTCGACTAGAGTTTCTTTGTCAGAATGAAATATTTTCACTTCATTTCCTGTACTCTCTCTAACTCCGGCAGGCAGGTATGATTGAAGAGACGGATTTTTCATCCTGACGGCCCCAATAACGACAAAATACCTCCGTGATGGTCAAATCGTTCTTCATTTGTTGACAGTCGCTAACCGCCTTGTCTGCTTTATCCTTCCGAGCTAGAGTATTGCGAAGTTGGTTCTGAAATACAGCATGCTACTTCCGAAAATTCACATTGTGTTGAAATTACAGTATCTATGCGAAGACCGGTAGAAGATGATAGAAGATGAATAGTGAAACTGCTAAGAAAAAGAAGTTTGATTTACTACATAACATACCGCCAGTCTACTCTGAATTCTCTCATAATCGGGACGGACCTCTTTGGCCCTAATTTCTGTTCTGCAAAGCATGCGATTGACAAAATTTTACCCTCACAAATAATCAGCACGACTTATTCGATGAAATATGTGTGTATTTCACCTTTTGTTTTCGGCTATCAAATCATCCAGTGCCTTCTTGCTCGCAGCCAATTTCTCTTCCTGCTCCTGAAATTGGTTAAACGATTCGCTGACTACTAAATGGCTACTAAATCGTGCAAAAATAACACATGCATTATCCTGAATAAAGATCACTTACGAGCTCATCATGTTCGACCCACGCGTATTCGTCGATGAAATCGTTCAGATTCTGAAAGAGACAATTGAAGTTTGGCAAATTGCGCCGCAGCTTGAGATCAAAGATCAAGGATAACCTGCGTTGCCACTTCATCTTGCTCTAATGTCTCGTCGTATTCTCGCCTGAGCTGGGTCCTTGAATGGCGACATTTTAAGAAAATTCCGGCAATTAAAGAACGAAAAATTGCTCACCAATCATCCGTATCCTCGCCCGCCGATTCAGCGAAGCCCTCAAAGATCAATTTTTATCATTAATCGTTTTTCTCGATTTTATCGATATTGACCTCACCCCGTTGCTTTGACCTCCTTGCATGTGCATCGATGGCGCGTTGGCAGGGGTGGAGTCGGGCATTGAACGATATCGAATGTCGAGATGAGCACTATGCTCAAATTTTCGCGCATGAAAATCGGTTTTCATGCCTAATGTTGGCAAACGCTTACGGGCCACTCTCATGCAAATGCTCTCTCACTAAATGAGAATGTGCGGTGCCTGGCGGAAGCACAGTTGAAAATACTCAGGCATAAAATACGAAGAGCTTCTGCTCTATCTCGGGTCACGCTCACCGGTCAGACAAATCAGCGCAACTCGGCAATGATAACACTTTATTTACAAATCGACAATTCTAACACTATATTTACAAATTACGACAACTCGAAAATTCTAGCACTTTATTTACATTCAAATATCAGGAAAGAGCTATACATTTAGGGTTTTATGCTGATATCGGCCCAAATTTTCGCGAACATCTCCTCCGGTAGTTGGAGACTGCTTCTCAGCGTCTGAAGTGAGATGGAATGAAATTGAGATTTCATCCGACGGAATTATTTACCTGTTCATCCATTTTCGCCACGATCGCGCCCCTCAGACCCACTTGCACGCATCGCTCCTCCATCTGAAAAGTGATCATCATGAACTTACAGTAGGAATGGCTATTTTATTATTATTTTCTTTTCATGCTATTTTCTATTTTCTATTATGGCTATTTTCAGGAAACTCTCTATGAATGTAGGTAGGGAATGATAAGGAAGAAAAGAGTAGCGAGCTAACCCCGGGATCTCCAGTGATTGCAGCCATCCACTTGCCCACCTCGCGGGCTTTCATTCTGCGAATGTCCGTAGCGTCCAGCGAGTATCGTGCAGGAGTATGAGGAGTTGGCGAGGCGATGCCACTGTCGAGCCTACGCCTCTTGGCATCCGGGCTTTCACAGGAGGAAGGTTGCATCTAGAAACAAAAAAGGATATATGACTTTAAATCAAAGACAACAATACCGTCTGCTCAGGCCACAAGACGCCGTGCTCGCAAGAATCGAGCAGGTCGAGAGACCTCCGGCACAGTGATATTGGGCAGATGTTCTGACAATGAGACATCTTGTCAGCAACTAGCCATGTGAAACCAGAGCTACTCTCAATCCTATTTTCTAGATGACTCTTGGAGAACACATCGCCGTCCAATTATGTATACCTGGTCGTCTGTGTCATTAACATCAACCTTGTCTTCATTATTCAATTGCGAATCCGCTCGGAATTGCTCGAATTTCTGCCATATCTGCAACAAAAAATAGATTAACATCACGCGACAATTGTCCACAACAATTCTGTTCCAAAGTTGGTGGACCGTGTTCTGTAAGTGAGATATCCCGAAAAATATAGTTGAATAAATTTATTTATATTCAGAAACTGTAAACTAGGGATTAGAGAAGCTGAAGGAAGAGGGAAGAGGTGCGACGAGGAATGAGAGGGAGAGGAAGAGGAGGGATAAAAGGCCGACCTCTTGCGCAAGAGGTTGACGAATGACAAAACTCTTGCGCAAGAGATGAGGCAGGAATGAGCTGTTTTCGAGCGTTTGAGCTCGTTATTTCAATAGTTATGTGTTGTGATTGCATAGTACGTGTTTAGGATGGTATTAGAGCGCATTTGCATAGATTTTCATAGATATGTAAGGGAAGCGCGGCTCCCTACCTCCTCTTTTCAATTTTATCAAGTCTCCCACAGTATATTGCGCGAGTACTTCTCGAGCTCTATTGCCGGTCAAAGATGAGATATCGATAAGCGACAAAATGTACGATACTAATGGGTCCACTAGGCATTGTTTTTACAAACTTCTTGTTGCTTTCTGAGACACATTGGTATTCAACGATGTGGAATTCTTGAATATGCAAGACTCCTATCAAACATCAATAATCTCATGCAAAATCTTTACGGTATCTTTGTAGATGTGTTCTGATATCAATATTCAGCAATTACAATACAAAACGATAGAAAGAACCATCAAAAACGGTCTAAAACAGCCCATTTCTGTCTCACCTCTTGCGCAAGAGGTTTGCCATTCTCCAACCTCTTGCGCAAGAGGTCGGCCTTTTATCCCTCCTCTTCCCTCATTCTCATTCCTCGCT
>LS486671.1:238759-263790 GCA_900490705.1 Pristionchus arcanus
TAGGGATGGCTTCGCAAGAAAAATGACCGAGTCAAGATCTTGCGAAAGTGAAGAATGATTTCAAGAATTCTTGGTTGAGGAGATAATTGAATTGGATTTCTTGCGCCGAGGCAAGAATCTTGCCACGAAGCAAGATTCTTGCTTCAGCACAAGAATCTTGAATGATTTTTGAATCCTTGGATGGTGGTTCACTACTTTTTTCAAGAGATGTCGGTGTATACGCATGCGCACGCGCACTTGAATAAAATGATTAATACATTTCATCTTCCATTATACCTTACTTTAAAGCGCCCAGTATAGCTCCAAAACGGTAGAATCATGAGATTTGAATAAGAGTAATACACGACATAAAATAAGCAAAATAAAATTTCTCCGAGGGGCTCGAACCAGAGTATGATACTTATTAGCAAGGCCACTAACCACTGAGCCATAGCAACACATTTTATTTCTCACTCCTCGGCCTTCATCACTCCCTTTTTATTGAAATCAAAATCTCTTCCCAATTCCTTGTCTATTCCGAGTTGGCCGAGCGGTCACCTCAGCGAGCGCGAGAAATGAGAGAGGAAGCAAGAATCTTGCGACGAGGCAAGATTCTTGCCTCGTGAACAATGGTTCTTGGGAAATATGTAAAATGGTCAATTATCCCAACAAGATCTTATTTTCTTTCTTGCGAAGCCATCCCTACTGTAAACTCGCCATGGGATCAACTGCATCCTTGATTCTCTTCTCTGCATCCTTCCTGATCTGTGTTGGATGTGCACTAATTCGAGGGAACCAATCGGACCACTTCGGAGCCTTCTTCAGCAGCATCTGCAATTCTCTCTTTGGAATCACTACGTCGTTCGTCGAAGTCTGTTCTTTCTACACGCTATCTTGTCATTACAGCAGACGAGGCAATGGTTAAAAAGGGTAAGTCTTTCCGTTAAACTATGCACTTGCGGACTGCGAAAGACTGTTAGGAAAGACTGTCACTGTTAGGCCAGTTATTATTACGAGATAGTGTGCGAAACGACGAAACTACGGATCACAGTACCTCATCGGTCAGAGGCGCCGGCATTACCGCTTGCCTCCACCTATCGTTGTCTAACGAAAGTAATCTCTTTACCTCATCCGTCGGAGGCCGCTCCAGAAAAGTCTTCGCGTATCGCACGACGAAGAAGCCGCAGTCCACGTTGTTCTTCTGGGAAGGAACGCTGCCCGGGAGAATCACCTCCATGCGCGTTTTCTCGAATCGGCCCGGACGATCCTGTGTAGGATTTCGGGTACTAGGTCGTATGACAACCGGCAAAATTTTGTATTCAGTTTGTGGTGTTTAGAACACAGGAATTACTGCGGCCCTAAATAAATTTTGTTCTCGTCCGGGGATGTAGTTCTAGATTTCGTCATAGGTACGGTTCTTGTGAACTTTGATCGCACTCATCTTCATCATCACTACTAGTAATAACTAGTTCAGACATACGCTTACGCTGTGTATCCGTTTATGCTCGAACATCAAGTACAGGCAAAGGACACGATCCACACAATCTCTGCAATAATAAACAATATTGGCTTCGTATGCGAGGCCGGTGTTTTCTTACCCTCGAAAACCCTAGCTGAGCTGTAGGCTGTCAATAATCATTAGGGATGGCTTCGCAAGAAAGAAAATAAGATCTTGTTGGGATAATTGACCATTTTACATATTTCCCAAGAACCATTGTTCACGAGGCAAGAATCTTGCCTCGTCGCAAGATTCTTGCTTCCTCTCTCATTTCTCGCGCTCGCTGAGGTGACCGCTCGGCCAACTCGGAATAGACAAGGAATTGGGAAGAGATTTTGATTTCAATAAAAAGGGAGTGATGAAGGCCGAGGAGTGAGAAATAAAATGTGTTGCTATGGCTCAGTGGTTAGTGGCCTTGCTAATAAGTATCATACTCTGGTTCGAGCCCCTCGGAGAAATTTTATTTTGCTTATTTTATGTCGTGTATTACTCTTATTCAAATCTCATGATTCTACCGTTTTGGAGCTATACTGGGCGCTTTAAAGTAAGGTATAATGGAAGATGAAATGTATTAATCATTTTATTCAAGTGCGCGTGCGCATGCGTATACACCGACATCTCTTGAAAAAAGTAGTGAACCACCATCCAAGGATTCAAAAATCATTCAAGATACTTGTGCTGAAGCAAGAATCTTGCTTCGTGGCAAGATTCTTGCCTCGGCGCAAGAAATACAATTCAATTATCTCCTCAACCAAGAATTCTTGAAATCATTCTTCACTTTCGCAAGATCTTGACTCGGTCATTTTTCTTGCGAAGCCATCCCTAATAATCATACCTTCGCCAATCGGATGTGCGGGGAAGCGAGTCGAGAATGATCAGTGTCGTCTTTTCGCTGCCCTTCTTTTGGGCCTGAAAGCGCACAACTAGATCAGGGAACAAGCGAACAACTATCCATCATCGCCATAGCATAATGAGTTGATGGAAAGTTAACGGAAGTATTTCAAGGATCACTGCTCACAATCAGCTTACTTGTATCGTGTCTTGTGCGGTGATGACAAGCACCGACGGGTTCACGATGACGATTAGGTACCTGAACCACAGATAAACGTGTTCGCTCCGGACAGATCCGTTCATTACCATACACTATTACCATGCAAGATGTACGCGACATGGTGTGCTCAACCATGAAATCCGCCTGGATCACAATGCACAGCAATGCAGTTAATGGGAAATACTTCCCAATAAGGAAACTGACCAATGATCGCATTCCACCACCGGCACGAGCAGGTACTCCTTCTCAAATATGTCCACTCCTTTTGTGAATCCGGAGACGCCGCGGAAGTTTTCAGGAACCTGCAATGATTTCGATGTCAGACACGATGTTAATCAAGGCACTTGCGCCCAGCGGGAGATCACTTCTGATCACCAAAGGAAGGCATTTATAGTTTTTCTCATAGAAAAGTGCTCGTCTGATGATTACATTGCAACATCAGTCCTCATCTAATTGAAGACCCTCCCTTACCGCTCGCTCCCTTCTCTCCCGTCGCTGAGTGTCCGTCTCCTCCGCTCTCTCGGTCTCACTCTGCCTCGCCTCCCTGATGAGTCGCGTGTAGAAGAGCGAGGGGAAGATGAACGTGGAGTCGCGTCTGAATCATTTATTTTATATCTGTTAAGCTCGATAAGCTCGATGAAAGTAGAGAAAGTCTTACATCTCCTCCCTCGATTCCTTCTTCCATATCGTTGACAGCAAGAAGTCCATTAGGCGATCATTCATCTGAAACAGGAAAAGGTAAGTGTAGTAACTGGGCCAATGGATTCGATAATTCAGAATGATACTATCAAAAGCGACTTCAAAGTGTACCTTTCCAGTACCGAGAATCCCTTCCAGGTCACTGAAGTACAGCTCGGCTCCTTCGTACTCCCCGAGTAGCGGCGACGGCGTCGTCGGTGACCTCGTGGGCGGCAGAGGGATTTGGTCGTCGTTGAGGATCTCGATGTCCGAGGAATCCGATGAGGTAGTGGACGGCGACTGAGTTCGAGGTGAGTAATTAGAGTTGCAGGTTCGGAATCGGTATTCCCGGTAATGGGAATACCGAAACTCTATTTCTCTAGACCCTCCTGGTATGCACATCAACTTCACTACTATTGCCTTACCTCAGAAGTTTCCTTCTCAGCTATCATCTTCTCGTCATCGACCTCTTCGTCAATTTCGAGTTCCTGCTATTGAATAAATAATTTTGCTGCTCGACGTCTCTTTACGGCCCCCATAGCAAACACGCCTGCGATTTTGCTCACTTCTTCTTGATCTGACTCTTCCATGCTTCCACTATCTTCTTCATAGTAAGTATCATCGTTTGTTGCCTCACTCTCGTCGAATGCACTATCGGTAGAGACAGAAGACTTGTGGCCGAGGCTCTGAGTCACGGAAGATGAAGAAGGGGGAGGTGAGGAACATATAGAATGAGGAGGAGGGGGAGTGGAAGAAGAAGCCACCTGTAATACATTTTTTTATGCCTTCTGCAGTTTTTAGTCGTCCGCCAATTATACTTGATTCTTACAAGGGGTAATACAAAATCTGGTCAATTAATTTATATTTCTCACCATTTCGATCGGTGTAGTCGTTTCTTCTGTCTTGTCGGGGACTGATGACGGATCCTCCTGTAAAAAAAACAAAGTTCTTTTTTATTTTAGTTTGAAAAGATGTTTTCAGCCCTCATCGCAAACCTGCTCATTGTCAGGCAATGGATCCGCCTTCTCAATCAATAACGCTTGTCGCATATTGCCACGTAGTCTATTGGTTTTCGCATTCACTTCATCCAGCCTCGCTTGAAGTTTTCGGGTTCTGCGTTTTATTTTTTTTGTGCGCTTGAGTTTTGCTCACTGTTCGATCATGCAGAGGTCCAGATTCTTCAATTCCTGCATTTTGACTCGCCATCCGTCGAGATCTTGCCGTGTTTTGCGGAGCTCGTCCTAGGAAAAGAGCAATTATTTCTCGTACCATTGTCTTCTTCACTTAGCCCGATCAGTAATGGAATACCTTCTCTTTTGACAGTTCCTTGCTCAGATGTTTCATCTCCTCATTCGCTTCTTGGTATCGTTTCTTTTCGTCCTCGCTCTTCAGTAGTTCCATCTGTGAACGCAGAACGTGTAACTATCAGTGACTAAGTAAAAATTAAATTGAGAAATACATCATCTACTGTATACGAGAATGAAAGAAGCAATCATGGGGAATGTGTAACCGGAGTAGACCTTTGAAAACGAGCGAGCACCAAACGAGTTTTCTAAACGAGTGCTTGATTTCCATCTCAAACGAGTGGTCGTTTCACTCGCGAGTGGTTGTGTAAGGGGTAAACAAGTGCTCGAATAGCTCGTAATTTCGCAAGTGCTCGCAGAATGATGGCGGTTCGCTCGACTCAGACCGCCCTCATTCAGAAAGCACTCGCGAAATGACGAGCGATACGAGCACTCGAGTGTAGAGTGGACAAATGAAAAGGGCAGAGTGCGCGGCGTGGCGCGGAATGAAGGGAAGAGGAGAGAGAGAGGGATCAACTCTTGCGCAAGAGTTCGAACTCTTGCGCAAGAGTAGAATCCAGAATGAACTCTTGCGCAAGAGTAGAATTCAAGATGGGGATTTTGATCGATTGACGCCGAGATATCAGTTCTATGGACATGATATCTGCATAATAACCAACAAAAAGCGTGCTATACCAGTTGTGCATAGTTTTAGCCCAAAATCGATCTCAAAGGGTGATATTTCGAGGTATTTTTTCCCAAAATATGGCTTTAAGATCATATTCAATGTTTTCAAGGTTTGTGGTGACCGCTTAGTCCAACGTCATCACTTTAATCTTGATTACTTCATTATAAACTGTTACGAATCATCACTCTTCTTTTGCAGGCCAAAGGTAGGTCTATGTTATGCAAAACAGTTCTAAAAGATTAATTAGTAGTGCTTATGCAGATAGCAAGCCGATTTGCGGAAAAATCCCGACGTCAAACGATCGAAAACACCCGAATCTCACATTTACCTCTTGCGCAAGAGTTGATTCTGAATTCAACTCTTGCGCAAGAGTTCGAACTCTTGCGCAAGAGTTAATCCCTTTCCCTCTCCTCTTCCTCTCATTCTCATTCCTCGTTGCGCCGAGCGGCAGAGTCTTCCTTTACCTCTTCACCTGTCCACTCTACTCGAGTGCTCGCTTTCACTAATCCAACAACTCGCGAGTGAAACGAGTACTTGAATGAGAGGGAAAACGAGTGCTCGCTTTCGAAGGTCTAAACCGGAGCACTGACCGCGGATTTAGCTTGACAGTCCAACATCTCTCGCGCATTCGTCTTTTGAATGTCCTCCAAGGCGCTGTGATAATATGTGATAAATTAAAATAAACCGCAACAAAATTGTGTGATCAGGGGGTCAGATCAGGGCAAAATAAATCGGTGTCACCTCGCATTCCTCTTTCTCTCGGCTACCACCGCCGCCTCATTTTTAGCGATTGCCGCTTGTGATGTCTAAAATGCTCAGTTTACACTCATTAATATTAAATTTATTTGGACTCAAAATAAGGGTGTTTCACTTCATGTTTCAACACATACCGCTAATCCGGTCATCTTGGCTTCCACTTCCGTGCGCATCTTTTCATAGAGCTGAAATAAAAAGTCTTTTTCGCAATTTTACTTGTTATTTTTAGAAGCAAACGTTGGCTAGAAATGCCGAAGAGTATACCTGCTTTTTCCTTTCTGCAAGCATCTTTCTTGCAGAAATGTCCGCTTTCAATTCGGCTCCGGTCCTGTAAGTAAAGATACTATGATATCTATTTTGAGAATTATTTTTCAAGCAGTGTCATCTGATGTGATTGACGATCCATCACATGCTTCCCGTTTCGTTCGATTCGTGACGAAAACGAAATGAACGATCGGGACGATTCATGACAACAGAGAATCCGTGACGAAAATGCACATGTGCAGTTTCGTGACGTTACATCGAATTTTAGAGTAAGAATACGTTTTTTGACAGTTTTGTGGCGTCGAATTCTAGAGTACGAATAAACATATTTATGGTGATTTTTATGCCGGAATCACTCACATTTCATTAGGACTTTTCCTTGGCAAATCGACCATCAGTAGCTTTTTCGTTTCATCATCTAGATGTTGATGAGGATGGATCTCGTCCGGATTATTCTTCATTATTTTGAAGTTCTATCCTGAGAAAGATCGATAACACGTTTCGTGCGCAAACCATTCAGTCGACGGAGATAAAGGAGAAAGGACGAAAATGGAGAGCGGAGGGAATACTACAAAAGGGCAGAAAATAGTACAAAAGCGTACAAAGGACAAAAATAAGCGCGGATATTAGATTAAAGAAGGTGTCCCACGAATATCTGGCTAACTGAGTTCTCGATGTGAGGTGGTGGGTCGCTGTTACCCGAAAACACTTTAGAAACTCCCATGACACCATTTTTCGTTTGAACTGAGTTATGATCAATTGGCTGCGTGCCAAGTGACCCTTAAAAGCAGGCAACGAGCGAGAGAGTGTGCGGAATGAGGAGAGCGTCCCTTTCATTCCTCACTTTACATAGTCGCTCGCGCGGTTCGTGGGACGCCTTCTTTAAATAATGAAGGAGATGAACGAATAGGGAAGGGTACTATCAGGATTACAAATCTAGAAGGAAGTTTCTGGCATTTGAGGCGGGCACAAATGCAAAAAGGCCTCCCATCAATCAATAGATGTTTCAAACTCTACTGTCAGCTATTTCGTATTCTGTGTTGTGCCCTCTGATGGGACCATGTGAAAGTTGCGGTTTGAGATAAGCACGATAGATCAGTGGAAATACAAAACCTTACAGATATGAGATGAATAATGTGAGTGATGAATGTCCTTGCAATAATAGGAGGAGGGAAAAAATATGCAACACTGAGCAGATTGATCAGAAAAAGTTGCTAGAAGCGAAAAAAAGAGGTCGAGAGATCTTAGCTATGTGTTGCACAGCTCGGAATGGAACCCTCTCTCCGGTCGCTCAAACGGGTTTAGAGATGCTTATCACCACCGGAATGGCGTGATCTTTTGCACTTTAGGATCAAAAACTGATCTGTCAGAAGTCGAATCAATCTAAACGAAGTGGTAAACAACACGTGGATAAAAAGTGCAAATGTCACAGCAATCAATGCAACTGACACTTGATCGGTGTGCTCTGGAGCTCGAGAAATGATGCCGCCGTCTCTTCACATCACACTCTCTCGCCGACAGAGCGGTCGAGAGAGCATGCACAATGAAGAGACGGCGGTTTCATTTCTCGAGCTGTGCTCTACTCGGAGTGAACTCACATTTGATCTGACGCTCTCGTTATCTCTGCATCTAGCGTGTTCTCTAGCCATCTCTAGCCGACTAGAGAGCACGCGGAATGCAGAGAGCGAAGGGGTTTCGCCCTATGGTTTGATCGCTCTCTCAAAAGGTTGCGTTGCAAGATAAGAGAGAGAAACGCTCATCCTCCATCGAAACATTTCGCTGAGCAGGGAAGATATAGAGGGAATTGCGTTGCACTACATTTAAAGCCAGCGAAATACTGTATGAGGAAATAAAAATAATATTTATGTTTATACGTTTAGAATGTTGAAACACGATCGATCGCTCCCCATCGCAAAGTGAAGAGCGCAATGATTCATCAACAGCTCTCCGATTCTTTTGAAGAATCAATGATTCTACTATAGGAGGTCGATTGAGTAAGAGTCGAGCAAGAATCAACGTGGTACGGTATATTATTTGGGCAATGTACATTTTCCGAGACTTCATTTGGAAGGGACGTTGAAATTCTCCCTGTAGAGATCATAGATCCTTCTAACATCGTAATTCATTCGTAAGATCATTCATTTCTCTAAGATCATCTGTTTACAATTAGAGACCGTTCACTTTTGATTATTCTCATTTATTCACTATTATTATATATTTCAATTCTTTATTTTTCTATTCATATTATTTAGTATTGTTCTATTATATTTACTGTGTACCATTTATGATTTTCTTTTCTTCTTACTGTTGCTTCATAATGTTCTCTATTCTTTTAGAATTATATATTATTCTATTCGATTCTTATTATTTAGGTTTCTATAATATTCTATTCTACTACTATTTACTATTTACTATTCTAATATATCAATTGTATTTCGAAGCCCTGAGCCTCCTGAGATCCCGGTAATCATTTCATTTATGATCAGACCGGGATATCGGAAGATGAGGGACGCATCGAATAGCGAGGGATGGGAAGGGAGATCTTGAGGGGTATTGGGTGGGGATCCAGCTTGGGGAAGGGGAATAAGGTTCCTGATGAGTGGAGATTGGGAGGGAAGGGAGAGGATCTGAAGATCGGATCCGAGAGGGTACTGAAGGCAGAGAAGGGAGGGGTAGAGATGGGATCCTCAGATCCGAGAGGGTACTGAGGGACCAGGGACGGGGTTGTCAGATCCGAGAGGGTACTGGGGAAGAGATGGGTACTGGGGGAAGAGATGGGTACTGGGGGAAGAGATGGGTACTGGGGGAAGAGATGGGTACTGGGGGAAGAGATGGGTACTGGGGGAAGAGATGGGTACTGGGGGAAGAGATGGGTACTGGGGGAAGAGATGGGTACTGGGGGAAGAGATGGGTACTGGGGGAAGAGATGGGTACTGGGGGAAGAGATGGGTACTGGGGGAAGAGATGGGTACTGGGGGAAGAGATGGGTACTGGGGGAAGAGAGGGGAGGGGCAGAGAGGCGGCTGAGTGTGAGACGGAAGAGAGGCGACGGCTGTAGAGATCGGAGGAGACTAGACGAGACGACTGATGGCTCCCTTCCCAAATCGTCCGCCTTATATAGGCCTGGCTGATCTACTCGGACGCATCCGAGTTCAAACTACACACGGCCGAGGATACATCCGAGTAGATCAGCCAGGCCTATATAAGGCGGGTGATTTGGGAAGGGAGCGATCAGTCGTCTCGTCTAGTCTCCTCCGATCTCTACAGCCGTCGCCTCTCTTCCGTCTCACACTCAGCCGCCTCTCTGCCCCTCCCCTCTCTTCCCCCAGTACCCATCTCTTCCCCCAGTACCCATCTCTTCCCCAGTACCCTCTCGGATCTGACAACCCCGTCCCTGGTCCCTCAGTACCCTCTCGGATCTGAGGATCCCATCTCTACCCCTCCCTTCTCTGCCTTCAGTACCCTCTCGGATCCGATCTTCAGATCCTCTCCCTTCCCTCCCAATCTCCACTCATCAGGAACCTTATTCCCCTTCCCCAAGCTGGATCCCCACCCAATACCCCTCAAGATCTCCCTTCCCATCCCTCGCTATTCGATGCGTCCCTCATCTTCCGATATCCCGGTCTGATCATAAATGAAATGATTACCGGGATCTCAGGAGGCTCAGGGCTTCGAGCATCCTCTTCCCTTATCCTCTTCTCTTCTCTTCCAATACCCTCCCTCCCTTCCCTCCCCTTCCCTCCCCTTCCCATTCCCTTCCTATTCGATACGTCCCTTATTCTCCGATACCCTTCCCTACCCTCGTTTCTCGATACGTCCCTTATCCTCAGATACCCCGGTCAGATCACAAATTAAATGGTCACAGGGATCTCTGGCGATTAGGGCTTCGAGCAACCTCCCCTCGCTTCTTCAATCAAATCCTCGAATCTCCTGGAATCTCTCCAGTGATCCCCAACAATCGCAATAGATCCCCATCACATTCTGCAGTGATCCCCATCATCTGTAACACACCATCCGAACTCCTGAACTTCCGCCTAATTTCTTACCGTATTCACAATCGTCCTACTGTAAATATCACTTTCCATTCTCTCTATTCATTCACTTCCCCGATCTCAGACTAGTCCTGCACTGCATTGTGTTCACTTCCTCAGTAATGCTAAACCATGATGTTCTGCAGAAATGAATTCTAGAATGTATTGTTTATAAAAATGTCCACAACGAATAAATCCATGATGCAAATCATAATAAATAGGTACAACCAAACAATTTGCGAAATCGTGAGCGAAAAACGTGAACAATACGGTTTTTTGAGTGCGAATTAAGTTGTGAAACAGCAATCAACGAGGGGGTTCAGTTAATGGGCTGATGCCACAGCTTCGGCCAGGTTAGTCGTACCCTCGGCTAGACGCTCCCTGATTAGATGCGCAATGCCGGCCTGCGTTCGCCGCTCCAACTTCTCCAGTTTGCTCGCCAGATCACGCTTCAGATCCCAGTCCACCTGGAGAGGAAAAGGTGAAAACAAAACAATTTTACTGCATCCAAGCTATGACCGCATACATCGTACGATTAAGAAGATATTTGGGAAAGGACTAGTTCCTTAAAATAGCGGTGAACAACCACAATACTCCATGTTTTCTCAAATTATTACAAAACAGAAATTAAAATATTTCGAAGACATCGTTTATCCAATATTCAGCTAAATTTGGTGAATTTAGTACTGATAGCTTGACTAGTGAATTCTAATAATAGAGATGACAAACCTTTTCCAACTAATTGGCTTTGCTTTTTCACTCACCTTCTTGGGCGCCAGTGCCTGCAGATCGATCTTGTCCACGTGAGAGGTGTCGTTGGCCAGCCGCAGCTGCTCCTCGATCTCCTCCTCCACCGCGCGCAGATTCGTCTTCACGGAAGTGTCCACGTCACCGACGCTCGCGTCCACCGGCTGCAATGATATATTATTAATTAACCGATTATTAAAACCTGATTCGCAGGTCGAAGGAATGAGTAAAAAAAAGTCTGATATTAAGCAAGTTGTGCAGCATAAAAGTTTTCTGAAACTAATATCGTCCACTGTCGCGACACAATTATACAATAACTATAGCTCTAACAGGAAAAATACTCTAATTGTAATTTTGAATATTTAAACAATGTAAATTCTCCCAATAAGCAAAACAACCTGCTGTGCAACTAAATTCCGTCGGCTCAATAACAAACTATCAAACTTTTCGAAAGTATCGGAAAGGCGTAATGAACATTTCTAATGTTTAAATAATATAATCGCTGTAAACACTGACCTGATACGATCTGAACGTCTTCTCCTGTCCCTTACTCTTCTTCGTGGTCGTCTCTTCCTTGTCATAATCCTCCTCCTTCATCTCCACACCATTCATTCTACTCTTCATCTCCATCAGCCTTCTCTTCCTCGCCGCGATCGCCTCTTCCACTGCACTCATGCCCTGCTTCACCTCGTCCTCCCCGCCCGAGTCAGAGTCCATCTGCGCGTCCGTCATTCTAAAATAATGGGTATATTTGACACTAAAAATATTAAACTCCACGGTAAATCTTAGGAAAATGAGGTCGAGCAATTAATTCGAGTATAGGGAGCCCTAAATGGCGGCATGAGCGAGTTAAACAAGTAGTGAACCTTGTTTGGGGATAAATATAGCATGTATCGATAATTTGAAAAGAGTTTGCACAGAAAAAATGGACGCTCTGTGAGGAAAGTAATCGGATTAATCTCGAATAATGAACTTCGTGGAATAGCGCGGTATACAGGAACACCATAGGACACTAGCGCAAAAGGGTCACGAAGCAATACAACATGAAACTTTAAAGGGCAAATGTTTTTCGAAAATCGGGAAAAATATTATTTTTAAACTCAGTTCTCGGTTAGGATAATGCGCGCGCCGTTTTTGCAATGATATCCTCTCTTGATATTACACACTCTCTCGTCGAAAATACTCAGCAAAAAATCCGCCGAAAACAAATAAGTGGCGTGCAAACAATTTGAAATAGAATACGGTACAAAAAATCTTCAAACTTATTACCCATTTCCCGGCCCATCTCCCGGCTCCCAAAGTCTCGTGGTCTCTTCGGGGTTGCTTCGCTATTTCGCCCCTGCTCTCGCTTCTCCGCCCTCCATTTCTCTCGCTTTCCCTCGTCGATTGACGCGCGCCTGTTGGCCCCGGGGTCGCGTGTTGCATTGCGATTCGCGTAATCAGCTGATATTCTCCGATTCTAGCCGGTCGCCTCCCTCCTACCGGTCGACGGACTACTTTGCGCCCGCGCTCGCGATGGCCAACATGCAGTTCAGCATGATCGGCGACGATTTCGGCCCGCTCTTTCACTATCAGGTCCGTTTGTAGCACTCTTCCTTCCATGTTGTTCACTTAGAACACGGCACGTGCATTGCACAAGACACTTTTGCACTTATAAATTTAATTTTTCTTGCGAAATAAATTAATGTTATTTGTTTAGTACCGACTGATCCTGATCGGCGACTCGACCGTCGGCAAGTCGAGCTTGCTCAAGTACTTCACAGAGGGAAGAATGGCCGAAATGAGCGATCCGACGGTTAGTTCTCAATTCATCAATTTCATTAGCCTCTCTGTCCTTTTTCTTGTTTCGCATGAAACAATTGCCGATGTTATAAAATGGTTTCAGTTTTGCTCAATTTTGTGATTTTCAATTTAATTAGTTCTCCTCCTTCTTGTTGTGCATGATACACCTGACCTCTGGTCACTTTCATGTTATATTTTCTACTTGAAATCGAGCCTAATCCGCTCAGCTTATGCACAAATAGTCCTTGCACCGGGCGCTTATGCTCGCGAGCAACAATAAAAAGTCAAACAGACATGATTGTTAGCAGGAATTCCTCCCATTGTTTGTGCGATGCGCCTCAGTTATTACGCACGTAGTGATCAATAGATAGAAAGAGTGTGACAATAAACAAAGAAACGCATCAACCTGAACAATGATGATCAGACTTTGCGGGTGTGCACGAAAATTCTTTGTCAAGATATCGAGGCATTTTTAACGCATTGGTTCCAGTTTGAGAAGGTACATTCTAACATTGGTGTGGTTGATCAAGACCGATTCTGAAATGAATTTCAGGTCGGAGTGGACTTCTACGCGCGAATGATCGAGCTGAGGCCGGGACTGCGAGTGAAGCTGCAGTTGTGGGACACTGCCGGCCAGGAGAAGTTCCGGTATCTATTTAATCCTTTAAAAATGTTCAAAATCCAATTCTTGCTCGTTATCATGCACTCACTGTTTGCCTAGCCCGCTAGTGGCCACTATCAATGAGCGTTGTTGACTTAGGACCCTGGAATAGAGTAAAAATAGCGGCGACGATATTGATTACGAAAGATAAATTACGTAATAGTTTGTCCTTAGCTTCAAATTGATGTATTTCTACCCTAAACATCCTTAATTATAAAAAAATATTCTACATGGTTGATCTACAAATTGATAGTAAAAAATGTTATTAAAAATATCTTTAAAATATTAAGGTTTACTAATTAGTAAAAATCCAGATCCATCACCCGCTCCTACTACCGGAACTCGGTCGGAGTGATCGTCGTCTATGATATCACGAGTCGGTCAGTGTTTTTATTTTATTTTTATGTCTGTTTAAAAAAAACTTAAGGACTAGATGCATTTTTGAACTTTTGAAAACGGTTTTGAGGGTTCCGTAGAGGGGTACCTTTTGTTATCACGATCCTGTCAGTATTTATTCGCTTTTAAGCTTTTGTGCTAACAAATACTTTTTTTAAAATTATTTAAAAATTGTCATGTCGGAGAATCCAGGTAAACTCGCGTTTCGCAGTTCCAAATCAATGAAAGCAATAACCAATTTTTTTGTATTGTTTTTTTGCACTTATTGTAATTATTTCCAGCTACGCTTCTTCATATTGAAGACCTATGGACTACTATGGGTTATAGTAACGGTGAAACACAAATCAGAAAACTGTGAAACATTGACTTAAGAGGAAGTGCTCTGAAGTTTTTATGCTGATTTTTCCAGCACGCGCTGAGAGGCAAATAGTGACTACATCTCGTTGGTTAGGGATATTTTTAATTTTTTAATTCATTAATTAATATTTTCTCCAGTGCCTCGTTCGAGCACGTGCCCGGCTGGCTGCGCGAGGCGGAGGCCAACGTGGGCGGCCCGTACCCCGGCCAGTGCGTCTTTCTGCTAGTGGGACACAAGGCGGACCGGGATGGAGAGAGACAGGTGAGATTTTCAAGAGTTATTGAAACCGTAAAAAAGATGTGATTTGAAAAGAAGTTCACAAAATTATACTTGGTCACGAAACATGAATATTCGTTCCGAAATTGATAAGAAATAGGGCGTTTTCGCTAGAAATAGGGCGTTTGGATTGCGAGTCTTCCTGCAGGTGGAACTGAATTCGTGGATAGATGGGTGGAAAAGTATTTCAATTACGGAAACCGATACTTAATGACTTGCTAAATATTTCTACGCATCTGTTGTCGCTCAAGCAAATTTTTGCGGTCGTCTGAGAATTGTAGTAATGGTGCAAGACGAATGCACCTTGCTTCCAAAATGGAACTGAAATCGCGTTTCCGCTTCTATAAACTTTTCACAACGAGGAAGCAACCGAACTCCTCGTGGTATCGGGTTTCATGTTTGTGAGAAAACCACTCGAGCAGTGCGGACAGTTGCTGTTTTCTGCTCTCGTTAGATAAATATATATTTTATAAAATACATAAATGACGCTTCATGATCAGGTTCATGATAGAGTTGAAAGTTATTTATTGCCTGTTTGACATACCGTATCCATGATATTCTCTCTCACTACAAATACAGTACGATAAGTTACAGGTTTGTAATCAATACCGTATCCACTTTCCCTAGACCTACCGTACTACTGTAACCCATCTTTCATCTGCAGGTCCAGTACGAGGAGGGCGAGTACCTCGCGAAGCACCACAAGATGCAGTTCCTCGAGACGAGCGCCGTGACGGGTGAGTATCTTTGATCTTTGGTCTTTGGAATGAAGTGAGCGGTAGGTAGTAAACGAAGTGATTTGTGGTTTGGTTTTCCCGGAAAAAACTTTCCCGTGCAAGTTAGAGTTTCATGAGTATGCCAAAACTTCTCGCTCATGGACAATTGTGGTAATTGGACAACGTGTCTTTCAAATACAATCTAGAATACTTTCGGTTGAAAATTATTGCACTGTACGTTTTATGCTTTTTTTGGACTGGGACTTGCGACATATCAAAGTTACAGGCCATTCAATGGTTAGTGTACCAACAGTGAAACACAAAAGTTGCAACTTGCATTTTGATTTTTTCTTTCTAGTAAGTTTTTTTTTTGCCCACCTGGATACAAGAAGATTTAATATTATTCTGATTTAATATTATTTAATTAACCGTTCCAGGCGAGAACGTGCTGGAGACGTTCATGATGGTCGCGCACGAGATCAATGGCCGATTGGAGACGGGCGCGCTCAAGTGAGATTATTGATTAATTAAATTTTAAATATTTTAATTAGTTAAATAGATAATAATAAATAAATCCAACACATTCACTATTTTATGTGATTTTCGGTGGTTTCAAAATTTGCGCCATGGTTTGTGTTTCACGATTATTACGATACGGGAAAATGTATGCTTGGATAATTTCGATTCCATTGTGGTTTCAAATAAGCTTTTCTCTCTATGCGAAATAATTTTGAAACTTGATATTGTTACATCAATATTTTGCTACTTGAGTAGATGATTCTCCGACCGTGCGTTTTACATCACTGTGCAATTGTTAGGTTTAGCCCCGTCTGGTTTGTGTTTCGGGGGTGATACTATTCTCTAATTGTACTGGGTTTTCGATTCTTCACCTCATTCTTCCTCTTACAATTATTTTCGCAAATTTGACGTGAGACAAGCAAACACATGATTTGGGTTACTTGAAATTGTGGTGAACCCAACCTAGGCTGATTCTGGTTTCGCCTCCCACACTAGAATCAAGCCTCGCTCAAGATAACGATTCTGGTAGAGCACTTCGTTCCAAAAAAGATATATCGAATAATAATTGGCATAGTCGACATATTCTGTCTTTCTATAAATAATTATTTATATTGTATCATTTAAAAATATTGTAATATTCAATTTTCAGAACGATGGACGGTTGGGAGGGCATCAAGAAGGGCTCGCAGCGTGCGCAGTCGATCTGTCTCTCGGACGCCGGTCTCACTGGCCCCGACTCGTCCTCTTGCTCCTGCTAAGCAGGCCCCGCCCCCCTCTTTTCATCCCATCTAACGCCTTACTGGTGGGTCCCACCTAGCGTTGACGTGGATGCACCTTTACCTTTTCCCCATATTCCCGCCCCCTTTTCTCAGGTCCAATCCCGCCCCCTCATGATCTGAATCGATATTGTTAACCGGAAATAGCCTGAAATACAGTACTCCCAGTGATTCGAATCCAATTTCGTAGCCCAGAGACCACTCATTGTCCACGATCTCAATTCTGTTGTAAGCACTAATCATCATTTTTCTGTCTGATCCTAGCCGGGTTTCCCCCTGACGTTTCAACGCAAGACGCCTCACATTTTACTCATATTTTCCTAACAAAAACAGTGATTTTCCGTTTACCTCATAGAGCTATGCTAATCAGAGTATAATAACTTTCATTCTCGGTAATTTGTAAGCTTTCAGCTTGTTTGCCTGACTAATCGATATTATTGTGAACCCGTTGTGCATTGCATTTGCGTGACCGCCCGCCCGTGATAGATGCAGATCTGTGCTAAGTTTTTACAATGGATCAATAAATGAATTTATGTGTAAATTGTTGGATGGTTTGAAGTTCAAACTTTGAACCATGGTAAGGGAAAACACGTTTCCACACAGTAGAACGATGACTGAGAAAAGCCTGACGATAAGGTGGATCAAAATGGCGACAACCTAATGCAATGGTTCACTGCAGATAACGAGGAAGGATCAGTCACGGACTAAATCATCGAAGGGGTTATTGTTAGTAATGTCGAGGTAGAAATAAGAGAGCGGAGAGATGCAGGCGAATTGACTTGCTAGATTAAAGGAGGGCGAAAGTCAAAGGCACCTGGGACGAAACCCTGAGCAATAACGTATAGTACTGTATTTTTCAGTTCATGATCGCTTTCAAAATTTTCCTCCTTACAGTACTCTCCTGTCAAAGGCATGGTTTTTCTATGGCATTTCTCGCCCTGTTTTGCTGACAAAAACATTCGCACGCATGAGGATTCGAACTTAGACCTGGAATTGAGTGCATGCTCGTTAGGCGCAGCACACAACCACTTTGCTACAGGTCGAGAGAGGCTACGGGAGGGAAGAGTAAGCGCGCCCAGCCTCTCCCTTCCCTCTTCCCTTCCCGATTTGCACCGCGCATCTTGATTTTGCCTGAGCCCTGTAGAAACTTTGCGCGCGTGTATCTCAGCTCAAAGTTGAGCCAGAGTCTTCAAATTTTGAGAATCTCTTAGTTATCAAGATGTCAATCGTCCCATATTATCAGTTTACCTACGAAAACTTTGACTTTCGTCCTCCTTTAATGCAAGCTTGCGAAAGTTACCTTTCTCTTCATCGGCACTTCCTTCCGTACTTAGTACATCAAGAGAGGGACCATTGTTTGCTCATGAAGCCTGAAGTCACCTGTCCAAGGTGGTTGTAGGCAAACATATTCGGACGCATCTTTAGCGATACTTATATAGTGTTTTGACTCATTTGCTATCCCCTTTGCTGTGGTTCTTCGTATCAATTCTGTATCGGCAGAGTGCATTCCCTCGTTTTCTCTAGCTGGTCTGGGACAAGAGATGGAAGAGTGGATAATTGATACACATTGAGCCCAGATCTCTTTTGAAAACTTTTTGGTATGAAGTTATTACAGCGTTCAATACTCGCATTCGCACCAATTCGGCACACTTTCCCATCTCCATTGAGGGGAAGTGACACATCTCCAATAGTGACAGGCCATCGCATGAACCTTCGGACTCATCTTTAGCCTTGTGAAATAAGTGTTTTTGCTCTTTTTCTGTGGTTGTTCGTAGTAATTCTCTCTTGAAATTACGCATCCTCTCATTTCCCCTGGCAGGGACAGTGGGGTGAATCGAGTGACACATCTCCAATAGTGACAGGCCATCGAAAAAATGCCTGGTAACCAAATGAGGGGAAAGAAGTGGATGGCTCGATTCACTCCCTCCATTGTCTCTCCTTTCTCGACTATAGCTTCCCCGGAATCCTTCTTCTTAATTCACCTTTGTTTCTTACCTTACCTGTGTACACCACCAGGCGTGATCGTACCCGGTCGACTGCAAAATTGATCGTGGAAGCCACTCTGCCTTTACCCTCCCTTCTGTTTCTTTAGTTCGACTTCAGAATGAACACTGACAACTATTCCACCGAGTCGATGGAGATGTCACCATCGAACCTGAAATTGCATTATGATCAGGTGTGAATTTGGCGCTATGTCGGATGAAAACTTTACGACCCGAGAGGCTGATATGTAAGAGAACATATTGCGACATAGTTCTCATCCTATCTACATAGTAAAAAATCGAGAATTTGGGCTGCAGTTTCAATGGCGATGCTATCGCAAGAAGGGAGGAGGGTAGATGAGAGAGCCTATACTCTCGTAGCGATGGCATCGTAAACCCATCAAAGAATAGACCGACTTTTACTCCTTTTCATGAGGTCAAAAATTGAGGTATACGGAACGGGCGATCCTCCATGCAAAACCAAGAATAGCCGTACCGAGTACTGCATTATGGATGCCAAACGTCGACTGGAGCAGCAAATGCAGCAACTGCAGCAGATGCAGCACGCTAAGCAAGCAGCAATGGATGCGCCACCTCCACCTCCACCACCGCCTCCTCCTGATGATGTTCCAGCGAATGAGTGAGGATTTGCTTGTGAAAGGGCATTCTCATGCTTCGGCCAGAGAGTATTGCAAAGTGCAGAGTGCCTTGCATTTTTGGACAACCCTGAAATGCGCCATTTTACACTGACAGAAAAGGATTGTTGGCGTACTGCATGCTTGAAATAAGAAATGGTTCTAAAAAAATATCCGAGCGCCACGAGTGTCCTCCATTTCAGAAGAATCGCGGAGTTGGAGGAGAAAGTGAAGCAGCTGGAAATACGAGCGGCCGAGGCTGAAAAGGTTGAAGAATCAATGACATTTTATCTCAATTTTCACGGAGCGTCCTTCGAGAATCTAATCGCTAAGTTGAAAACAATGAAACGTTTTTGAGCAGTTCGATTCTAAATGTCTCGAATTTGATCAATTATTGCAGATCGCTGAGGAAGAGCACAATGGGCTGATCGAAATGTTCGGGAAGCTTTCGGTGAGTCAAAAGCATAAAAAAGGCCGCGATCAAGACGACGGACCTCCTTCAATAAATAAAACGAAGATCATCGATACTACCTTTATTCTTTTTTACGATAAATAATTTAATTGAATTGAAGACCGAATAGATCAAATCGTTCAGGATTCGGAGCGAGACCGTTGCATGCAGGGGCAGCAACTGATAGAGGAAAGAAAGGAGGCTGCAAGGTTACTGTAATCGCATTTACTATTGATAACTACTGATGGCACTGTCGTCTGTCTAAGCGACGAGAGAGCATGCTAAAGCGAGAGAGGCGGGCGCAGATTTGTCATCTCTAATGGTGGCCGTAATGTTCAGGAGATTCGCTGAGCTCGAGGAGACGAAGAACAATGAGATCAGGGAGTGGGCGAAGAAGTACGAGGTACTAGAGTTTGAATTGTGGGTCGGGTAATTTGGACCCGACCGGGTAAGAGAGTGGAATGAGAGTTACCCGGGATAGTCGACGACGAATGAAGAATTACCCGGGATAGTCAATCTAAAATTGAAACCTCGGAGGTACAGCGAGCTCCGATATACAGGAGCCCATGAAGAATCGTAGGCTTTCGTACTCGTAGGTCCCTTGAACTTCGTGCAGCAAATTGCATTACCCATTTTCGGTATCAAGGAAGCAAATATGAAAATTTTGCAAAACCATTCTGAGATCCCATGAAGAGTGCCCTTGAACCCGTAATTTCACCGAGAATACGGACCACTATTGCGGTTCTCTTGGTACAACCTTCGGAAATTGAGACTTACAGAACGCAATCGCCAATCAGGATCAAGCCCGCGACCAATCTGCACGGGACGAGGCAACTTATCTAAGGGGACAGCTGGAATCGTGCCAGGTACGAAAGATCAAAGATCAAAGTTTCAAGATAGTTCTAGACCGACTTCAACGTGCTCAAGGAGCGGGCCGAGTGGGCCGAGAGCAGGGTCGATCGTATGAAGAGGGAGAGGGATGAGTGCTTCAGAAGGTGATGATTTGTTGTCGTATCTATCTATCTACACTGTGCGATCGGCACTAGTTGCAGTCCTTTTCTTGTGGCGGCAAAATCTGAGCGTCACATTGTTCCATGTTGGAGATATCTGCATTGCACAGGGATTGTATTGTACAATAGCCCATCACTGAATGAAACTTCTGAATCTAATTCTTCAAGCGGTTGTACAGTAGAAGATGAATGAGTTAATGCAGAACTGCATGTACAAAATGATATCAATAAATACCTTGATCAGCTGAAAAATTGTCCACATTTCAGCAATGCGAGAGTGAAGGCAAAGTACGAGCATCTCGGCAGGGATTTCGACGAGCTGCGACGAGTGAATGGAATGCTGGCAACGACGAGGTGGGGGGATTGGAAACCTTGTCGTAGGGATGCCGATTCGATGGTGATGGCGATATTATCGCATTGAGGGAAGCGGGCGCTATAGCATCGCCATCGAAACTGCAAACCTACGAGGTCGGAAGAGAAGAGAGCGGATGATAACCTATGTAATGGAACAGAATTTTAAATTTTTGGGTATTTGTATTTTGTCAATAGGTTATCAGTCCCACAAACGAAAAAGAAGAGAAAATGAAGGTTCCCATCCGAATGATGTCATCCGACATAGTGTCGGGAATTGATCGTTGATAATTATCAGTGCGTTAGCTTGTAAGAATCACCGCTTTCACGCCTACCATAATCAGTCAAAAACTCGAAGTCTTTAGATAATTATTCTATAATGCCGCTCATTTGTGACAGCCATCTTCAGGGCCTATAAGCTGCATGAGAAATTGCAAGCTGCTAAGGAAAGGATCAAGGAACTGGAGAATTTTGCCGTGAGTAAGACGTGAGTAATGATATCAGAATCCTTGTTCGACCTGTTCCTGTTCGTAGACCTGTTCCTGTCGACCTGTTCGAAATGTTAATGTACTTATCTGATCTCTTGCTCTCGAAGACCGAAGGGAGCGCTTGAGAAATGTGGAGCGTTCAATTAAAAAATTGCACTGTTTTTAGATACGGCTCGACTTCCTCAGACCGCGCATGCCGTGCTCCCGATACTATTACGGTGCGAAGTAATGTGAGTGAAAAAATTGTTTGGAGAGACACAAAGGTGTAAAAATGGAGTGTGAAATGAGGTGTGAAAAATCTCATAGAACGTTCGTTGGGCGAACCCGGATCAAGAAAGTCTAACAAAATTCATTACAGAGCGCCAGCCCGTTTGCCAGTCCCACCTACGACAGCTACACGGCTGGCGATAACGAGGGTGTTGCACACATCGGCAGTCGATCACCCGGCCCATCCAATTCTCGCTCGGCTTACTCTGTCAACTCCCATTTCGACGCATTCAAGAATTAATTTGATTGTAAAGATTGCAATAATAAAAATGATAACAATAAGAAATAAATACGGTAATCAATTCCAAAAATTACGGTAGAATTTGAACGGAAACGTGATTGCCTGCAAAATCGACTTTTTCACAATTACCATGTTTCGCAAATTTGAAGTTTAAAAAATTGTATTTTTCTTGTTTTTGACGCCAAATTTTGTTTCCTTTTCTCGCGCACTGGTCACTCACGCCTCGTACTACGTTGTAATAACAGGATCGTGATAATTTCAGGCTTTATACGGCTACGGTTTCCCTGCCAATGCCGCCTAAGGCACTCGCTTCAAAGTCCGGTTCGGACCGATGCAGATCGAGTGAGTTAAGCTCTACTAGGCGAGCTTTTTTGGGTTAATTTATTCTCGAGCTATGAATTGTCAGGCGCGCGTCTTAGTGATCTTCGTGCCACGGCTCCTCCCAGTCACAGACTGGCGACGACAACGGGTGACAAGGACGTTAGTTGTCGATTAATTAATTGTCTAATAATTAACGAATATTAATTAGCCCAATTAATTAGATTAATGTATCAGGCTCAAGATGCTGGTGATAAGGAGGCTCTCGAGCGTAGGCTGAAGCGAGCGGAGACAAGAGCTACTGAGGCGGAGGAGGTAATTTAATATGAATAATTTATTAAGTATATTTTAAATATTTTTCAGGCCCGCTCAAAACTCGAGCAGGAAATATATGACCTCAAGATGGAAGGACTCGTAAGTATCTATCCCATATATTTTGTTACCAGTAAGCCTTATCAACAGTGTTGAGCGATCCCACCAAGTTTGGTGGGTACCCCCGCGATTGGACCATTTGTACTTCTACAAAAAGGGAGAAAACTATCGATTTTAACATTTGTCCGCCCGGAAACTCCCTACTAAACCCCCGCAAAAACGGTTCACGCCCAACAATGCTTGCCAATAAGCCTCGTATTGTCAACACGATTCACGTTGTATCTATATTTTCTTCGAAAATGACAACTACCGTTGCAGCAAAAGGAGAATCAGATGATCGGACTTCTGAAGATGCAGAGGGAATTCGAGAACGAGCGGGATGAGTGGAAGGACAAGGAGCAGGATCTCAAGGTTAGCCATAGATGTTCACAGATTTCATTGGGGGGAACTTTGACGTGAGGTGGTGCGTTCAAATAGGAATATTTTTCGAAAAAATGAGCCCTAAACCGTTGCTATTGATGGCAAATTGTCGAAAATTGATCTCGTTAGTATGGACTCGTTTGCAGACAGGGCTCGATTACTATGTGAAAGATGTCTTATCCAACCCACATTTGTCTTTTTTTTTGCGGGTGTGGGAGGCAAAAAAGGAAAACAAACCTACATTTGGGAATTTTCTAACATTTATGTAATCGATCCCTGTTTGCAGAAGGACATGGACAAAGAGCGGGTAGAATGGAAGAATAAGGAACAGGAGTTAATGGTATGTATCGACTCGTTTGGAGTAGGATTGCGCGTTCGGTATCGGTATTGCCGACCCTCTTGCGCCAGACAATTCGTGGCAAGAAATAGCGAGCGCGAGCGAATGAGTTTAGTGAAAACGAGTCTCAGCATTTCCGACATTTGTCGGTAATACCAACATTTCCAGGAATATGGTGCCTAGTTAACAGTGATAATGTCGGCTTATTTTGCAGAAGGACTTTGATAAAGAGCGGGCGGAATGGAAGGATAAGGAACAGAAGCTCATGGTTTGTATCGACTCGCTTGGAGTGATAATAAGTCTTTTGCAGAAGGACTTTGATAAAGAGCGGGCGGAATGGAAGGATAAGGAACAGAAGCTCATGGTTTGTATCGACTCGTTTGGAGTGATAATAACAAGTCGTTTGCAGAAGGACTTTGATAAAGAGCGGGCGGAATGGAAGGATAAGGAACAGAAGCTCATGGTTTGTATCGACTCGTTTGGAGTGATAATAACAAGTCGTTTGCAGAAGGATTTCGACAAAGAGCGGGCGGAATGGAATGTTAAGGAACAGAAGCTCATGGTTTGTATCGACTCGTTTGGAGTGATAATAACAAGTCGTTTGCAGAAGGATTTTGATAAAGAGCGTGCAGAATGGAATGTTAAGGAACAGGAGTTCAAAACTAGCATCGACTCTTTTACAGTACGTTAAATATTCACCGATTTCGATTAATATTCCTACCTTTCAAGTGGAAAAATGTTACTGAAACGTTTCCGACCCTGCTGATGTCTGCAATCTTTTTTTAGACGCTCAAGTATCATTTACTGATTCGATAGGAATTTCAGGCACAATGTATATTGAGCTAGCAAATACAACGTTCACTATTGTGCGCTAAATAGAGTATTGTCAAAACTGAGTAATTGAATGTTGTGATAATATGGACTCGTTTGCAGCAAGACTTCGATAACGAGAGGGCACTGTGGAAGGATAAGGAACAGGAGCTTATGGTTAGTTTCAGAGCTTTTTTTTTAAAATTTAACGCACTCCTCATTTAACGCACTCCTTGTTTTCACCTCCACATTTCAGGTACAGATTGAAAGTGTGATGCAGCAGCACGCAAATCGAATTCAAGATGGCATCTTGGCAGAGCAGGAGAGCGATAGGGTATCATACTCCTTAATAAAGGAGAGATGTCTCCCTGTGTATGTACGTTTGTCCACTATTGCGAAAGTCACGTAAACAGGTCTCGAAACTGTAAACAAGTCGAGAGGTCACGAAAGTGTAAACACGTCGAACCATGTCGCGCGCGCTTTCTAAATTGTGAAATTAGGAGAGACCTGTGCAACGGTGAACCCCGCCAGCCGATCAGACCCCGCCGAAGGCGGGGGCGAAATAGGCTGGTTCATTTATAAATAATTAATTAATTATTTAAATTTAAATTAATTTTTTTTAAAATTAATTAAATAAAAAATAATTGCAGCAGCTGCAAGCACAGCAGAGGAAGGTCGACTGTCTCGACCAAGAGGTGTGTTGGAGCACTGCTCTATTTTGCCGGAGCTATCCACGTTCGGGAAGGGGCCAAATTCCCGTTTAAACTGCTCAACCTTTCAGCCTTGTAATTCTTGAACACGACTGGTCAGGGAAATGTGCGAATAGGATCGAAAAATTGTGTAGTTTTAGTGGCATGTTCGTGTAATAATTTTAATAATTTTAATATTAT
>LS486671.1:266213-280921 GCA_900490705.1 Pristionchus arcanus
AGATTTTGAATCGAAAAAACTAATTAGATTAATTATTAAAATATATTATTTAAATATTCGGATGTGATAATGGTTAATTCCAGCGCGGGTCAGCTGGACCAGCGACTGCACGATGCGCACCGGAGGATCAGAGAGCTGCAGAGGTGAGCAGTAGAGTGCGAAATAGGGATCGCCATCTCCTCATTTCACACACTATCTCGACCGGTTTGGGCGGTTAGAGAGTGTGTGAAATGGAGAGACGGCGACTCGAATTTCACACTCTAGCGGCCAGGGGCTAAATTACAACTCAAAAAGCATACCACCGGTCCTCAAAAACAGAGGAAATGACGCAAATAGGGAGTGCATGAAATGAGGCAGTGTGTGAAATGAGGAGAGCTTCTCGGTTCACGCATGAAGCACAAAACGAGATGGGAAGACGGAACCTGAAACATATCGATCACAATCCGTTGCAGCATGGTGCAGCTGCCCTCGCCCTCCTCGTCCGTGGACGACGCGTACAAGTGGGCCGGAGCAATGTCGCCCAACTATGGGGTGAGTGCTTCAGTGCTTCACTACTTTCTAGCTATGGCGTTTGTGTTTCACATGCTTGCTGTAAATATGCTTAGAATGCACATGTGTGATGATCTTGATTACCAATCCGTAGATATCACTGGAATAGCAATGGCTATGGGGTTCGTGCTTCACATAATATACTAAACAAGCATAGGAAGCATCGATGCGATGATATTGATCAACTAGAGCTAGAATATGGTGTAACTTCTATAAGATAAGTATGGGCTCGTAGCAATGTCGCCCAACTATGGGGTGAGTGCTTCACTACTTACTAGATATGCATTGCATGCGATGTGATGATACTGATCACCGACCGGTAGTATGGGGTACGTGCTTCACTTATTTATGATGGCACTAGGCCATCGTGTGATATTTTGAGCGAAAAAAATCGAAATTCACTATATTTTGAAAAGTACGCTTTCGCCCGGCCCTTCGTAGTTTCACTGACCAGATATCGCATGAATGAATAATGGAAATTATTGAAACAGCGTCGTACGGTGATAGAAGTCTTAAAATTAATCTATGAAAGCAATTGCATCTTCAGATTTATTTGATTTGTTTCACCGCTATTTCTATGAAATAACAATAACAATATTATTATTATTAATAATAATATTATCTAGAACGACGACTCGTTCGAGCGGCAGGAGCATTCGCGGGACGGCCCGCGACGGGATTCATGCCGCGACTCCAGAATGATGGATGATGATCGTGCAGCCGGATACGGGGTGGGTCGGTCAAATATCCATTTTATGAAACGTAAAATGTGGGGCACATTTTCGAATTTTGCAGATATTTGGACTTGTGGAGGTTAGGTTTCGGGTATTGCTTTTGTCAATTTTGTTTGCACTGTGTCGGTTTCACGTTTCACGCAGATCATATCTTGCAGGATCATTGGAATGCGGACGACATGGGCAGAGGGATGATGGACGGAGGAAGGGACGGTGACCAGGGCAGATACGAAGTGAGTTACTACATTCTATTATAATACTATTTTTCTAAAAATAAATGCCGCTAATTTCCTTTGTTTCGATCATAGCGAGGGTCCCCCTATCAAGGCAGATACGAAATGCGATCAGAATACGATTGCTTGGGATTTTCAAATTCAGTCTAATAATGCTGGTTGCTTTCTGAAGTTTGTACTCACAAACCCTTCGAATGTGAGTTGAATAAGTGCCCGAAATGATGAAAAAGGCGGTTGCTTGTGTAATTTGTTGCACAGGGTTCGACCATGTGAGTACTATGCTATAAAAGCAGCGATTACCCTTGATTATCATATTTTTTCCAACTTAACCTTTCATGTTTCATGTGTTGCACAAGTACAAAGACTTTGAATTGAGCCTCAATTGAACGCTGTCGAAATGTTTCCGAGTGCACTATCAATTTCATGTTTCACAATTGCTCTATTACAGAATCGCTCGATGGACGACAGAGGCAGAGGAATGATGGACAGAGGACGGGAGGACGGATACAGGGTAGCACAGTATTTTATTTTTCGAATATATATATATTTTTTTGGGATAAAAAGACTAAAAAAAGACTGATTCGATTCTGCTCATGCCGGGTTGTCTCCCAAGACATTTGCAGTTTCATGTTTAGCACAACTCAAACCTTGAGCATTTCGCCATCAGTTTCATGGTTCACAATTACCCAATTACAGCACCACTCTATGGACCGCAGAGGGATGAACCACAGCAGGGACAGTGACGCGGGCAGATACAGAGTAAGCCACCACTAAGTGAAAAAAATAATTGACTGAAAATCACATTCTGATGTTACCTTAGCAAATCCATGTTTCACGTTGTTCTTATTCTGCGCTAGCTCGCATTACTTGATAGTGGCAGATAGTTCCCGCGGGACGCTAGTTCCTTGATTGACGGCTTTATTTATTATTTACGGCTTTATTTACGGATTTATTTGATTGACGGCATGATCAGTGGTCAAATACTCGGATCACGAATCACAAAATGTGGTATGCTATTACAAATTGTCTAGGCTATTTAATTTGAGGTGTTTATGTTTCGTATAATTTCTTCCGTATTTGTCAAACGGTGGTATGCTTTTCTTTAATTTTTATTCAAATTGGCTAAAAAAATGTGGTTGGAAAAGGTCTTTTCGGGGGTATTTGGATACTGATCACCGACCGGTAGTATGGGGTACGTGCTTCACTTATTTATGATGGCACTAGGCCATCGTGTGATATTTTGAGCGAAAAAAATCGAAATTCACTATATTTTGAAAAGTACGCTTTCGCCCGGCCCTTCGTAGTTTCACTGACCAGATATCGCATGAATGAATAATGGAAATTATTGAAACAGCGTCGTACGGTGATAGAAGTCTTAAAATTAATCTATGAAAGCAATTGCATCTTCAGATTTATTTGATTTGTTTCACCGCTATTTCTATGAAATAACAATAACAATATTATTATTATTAATAATAATATTATCTAGAACGACGACTCGTTCGAGCGGCAGGAGCATTCGCGGGACGGCCCGCGACGGGATTCATGCCGCGACTCCAGAATGATGGATGATGATCGTGCAGCCGGATACGGGGTGGGTCGGTCAAATATCCATTTTATGAAACGTAAAATGTGGGGCACATTTTCGAATTTTGCAGATATTTGGACTTGTGGAGGTTAGGTTTCGGGTATTGCTTTTGTCAATTTTGTTTGCACTGTGTCGGTTTCACGTTTCACGCAGATCATATCTTGCAGGATCATTGGAATGCGGACGACATGGGCAGAGGGATGATGGACGGAGGAAGGGACGGTGACCAGGGCAGATACGAAGTGAGTTACTACATTCTATTATAATACTATTTTTCTAAAAATAAATGCCGCTAATTTCCTTTGTTTCGATCATAGCGAGGGTCCCCCTATCAAGGCAGATACGAAATGCGATCAGAATACGATTGCTTGGGATTTTCAAATTCAGTCTAATAATGCTGGTTGCTTTCTGAAGTTTGTACTCACAAACCCTTCGAATGTGAGTTGAATAAGTGCCCGAAATGATGAAAAAGGCGGTTGCTTGTGTAATTTGTTGCACAGTGTTCGACCATGTGAGTACTATGCTATAAATGCAGCGATTACCCTTGATTCTCATATTTTTCCACCTTAACATTTCATGTTTCGTGTGTCACACAAGTACAAGGACTTTGAATTGAGCCTCAATTGAATTCTGTCATTCTGTCGAAAGGTCTCCGGTTGCACTATCAACTTCATGTTTCACAATTGCTCTATTACAGAATCGCTCGATGGACGACAGAGGCAGAGGAATGATGGACAGAGGACGGGAGGACGGATACAGGGTAGCACAGTATTTTATTTTTCGAATATATATATATTTTTTTGGGATAAAAAGACTAAAAAAAGACTGATTCGATTCTGCTCATGCCGGGTTGTCTCCCAAGACATTTGCAGTTTCATGTTTAGCACAACTCAAACCTTGAGCATTTCGCCATCAGTTTCATGGTTCACAATTACCCAATTACAGCACCACTCTATGGACCGCAGAGGGATGAACCACAGCAGGGACAGTGACGCGGGCAGATACAGAGTAAGCCACCACTAAGTGAAAAAAATAATTGACTGAAAATCACATTCTGATGTTACCTTAGCAAATCCATGTTTCACGTTGTTCTTATTCTGCGCTAGCTCGCATTACTTGATAGTGGCAGATAGTTCCCGCGGGACGCTAGTTCCTTGATTGACGGCTTTATTTATTATTTACGGCTTTATTTACGGATTTATTTGATTGACGGCATGATCAGTGGTCAAATACTCGGATCACGAATCACAAAATGTGGTATGCTATTACAAATTGTCTAGGCTATTTAATTTGAGGTGTTTATGTTTCGTATAATTTCTTCCGTATTTGTCAAACGGTGGTATGCTTTTCTTTAATTTTTATTCAAATTGGCTAAAAAAATGTGGTTGGAAAAGGTCTTTTCGGGGGTATTTGACCTCTGAAAATGAGCTTTTCTTGCAGAATGACTGGCAGTGCGACGATATGGTTGGAGGAAGGGATGGAAACGCGGAGAGATACAGAGTAAGACACTGCTAAATCAGGACTAATATCGATTAAAAGTTGCATTTTTTTTACGTTTGCTTTGCACTAAAAAGCAAAGGCAAAGTTCAATCCGTACTCAACGCTCACGAAGTCCGGCGTGAGCCTAGGCCAGTGACTATTGTTTTGCGCTGCCTTGCTTTTATTATTACCCGCTTCTTTCATGTTTCACGCAATTCCTATAATATATTGCAGCAGCATTCGATGGACGACATGGGCTGTCGATTCGACGGAGGAAGGGATGGCAACACGGATAGATACAGAGTAAGGCACTATCATTATGGTTATCAGTTCAGGTATACATATATACGGTAAAGGTGTACCTACGTCAAGCGATGTTACAGTCGTATGAAACGTTCAATGGTTATCAGTCCAGGTAAACAAAAAAAGGTGTCCCTGCGTCTATCTGTTTTACAGTTAGGTGGGACCCTGCTAGGTGGTTATCAGTTTCAGGCCGCCTAATAATTTTGGGTCCCTGTTGATAGCGAAAATGTATGGTTCATTGCAGCGGCACTCGATGGACCACAGGGCCGGACGGATGAATGATGGAAGGGAGAAGGTGGCGAGATTCAGCAGAGTAAGACAATATGTGAAATAAATTGTCGATTTCATCGCACTGAATCGAACCCAGTGATTTTGAACCGTTTATTAGCACTTTTGGCTTCGCACCGTTGGTGTTTAGAGGGAGCTCACTTCTAAGCTGTGGTCCGGCAAGAAAGATACAAAAAAAAACAAAAAAAACAAAACAAAAAAAAACAAAAAAAAAGATAATAATGGGCATCTTGCAGCACCACTCAATGGGCGGGCGGATGAACGATATCAGGGAGGAGGAGGTGGCGAGATTCAGCAGAGTAAGACAATATTTGAAATATATTGTCCATTTCATTGCACTCAATCGAACCCAGTGAATTTGAACCGTTTATAAATAAATTATAAATATAATATAATAATAATATATAAAATAAATAATAATATCAAATAATATATTATAAATAAATAATAAATTAGTACTTTTGATTTCGCACCGTTGTTGTTTAGAGGGAGCTCACTCCTAAGCTGAGTTCCGGCCAGACAGATACATTACAAAAAAGAAGAAGATAATAATGGGCATCTTGCAGCACCACTCAATGGGCGGACGGATGAACTATAGCAGGGAGGAGGAGGTGGCGAGATTCAGCAGAGTAAGCAACTTCTGATACCCCCCCCCTGATCAGCGCAACTTTGCGACAACTGATAAATATTTGTATCTGTACTGTAAGCCCCTTGATGTGGACCGTTATTAGCACTTTAGCTGGTTCTTTTACACTGTGTCTTTCATGTTTCAAATATCTCTTGTATTGCGGTCGGTTGCTCAACTTACACAGTGGGCTTTGCTCATTATTTTATTGCAGCACCACTCGAGGGATGGCAATGGTGGACGGATGAATGCGGACGGACATTGGTGGACGGATGATGGCAGGGAGGAATCAGCGAGATACAGAGTGAGAGACAACTAAATCAAGCCTAAAATTGGTTAAAAATAACATTTTGACGTTTCCTTTGCACTTTTTGTTGTTACAACCCGCATCGTTCATGTTTCACGCGTTCTTATATTGCAGCACCGCTCGATGGATAACATGAGAGGAAAGATGAATGACGGAAGGGAGGAGGAGGCAGCGAAACACAGAGTGAGACATTATCTTATCACACTGAATCCTGAATTTACATGGTTAAAAATGTGCTTCCATGTTTCATATTACTCCTTTATTGACCTAATAGCCCCGAATTAGCATGGTTTTATCAGAGTATGATGATCTCATCCTCAAAACTAACAGTTTTACGTTTCAGCGATCGATGGACCACATGGGAGGAGGAATGATGAATGACGGAAGGGAGGAGAAGGCAGTGAGACACAGAGTGAGACACTATTTTTATCGATTTGTTAATTTTTTAATTTGATTTCGACATTTTACACTGCCATTTTGATGTTTTACAAATCTCTTGTCTTGCGGAAACTTACGTAATGTACTTTTTTTGTTGAAAAAATATCGATTACAGTACTATTCGATGACTAATGACATGGGTGGTGGGATGATGCACGATGGAAGAGAGAACTGTCTACCGAGACACAGGGTAAATAATAATATTTATGCTATTTCGATGTAACGGTGAAACAATGTTAAAATAGTATTAGAATGGAACAGTACAATAATTCATTACAGTTGAGGCAATAGCGGGAACTCTATACGGTGAAACTGATCTGATTCTCGGGGTTTACTAATAGCCTAAATCACAATTTTGTCGCACGGAATCGAACCTTGAATTTCTATAAACGTGTTTATTGGGATTCCATTAGTAACCTATAAGAATATTAGGGAAGGCCCTGCAAAAAAAAACAGTGAAGTGTCGACGATTTTCCCATCAGATTTCGTGTTTCATGTTTTACTGTTATTCCTTGCAGCATTCAATGGATCCCATGGACGGAGGGATGATGCACGATGGAAGAGACGACAACCAGTCGCGATTCAGAGTAAGCTTCTAAATATGGACCAATAATTGATTGTAAATTTAAATTTTAGACGATTCATGTGCACTGTAATTTTTTAGCTCTTATCTCGAGAATAGTTCCTAATCTTTGTTTTGCATGTTTATTGATTTTACAGTGCTAGTTTCACGTTTCAAAGTTACCTTCTAGTAGAACCCGATTGATAATAGCATGGGGGAATGGTGTATCACGCATTTCTTATCGCTGCTCATTCAGCCGAGAATTAATATTAGATGACCCTTGTCTTTGTTTTTTTCACCCATCACATTTCCTGTTTCATGTTTTACTGTTATTCCTTTCAGCACCCAACGGATATCCTGGGCGAAATGTTCGATGGAAGGGAGGAAGGTAGCCAGCCTCCGAGGGATCTCGTGAGAAGAGGAGCTTCGTACGGAGAGGAGAATGCGACGAGAAGCAGAGTAAGATTAGGCACAACATCTCCCTATCATTATCATGATCTACGCACTTTGCATTCAGAGCTGTTGTTGTATGGAACTAAAGCAGAGAAATGCCTGAGATAGCTTTGTGATCGATTAGTCGGCACTTCTTGAGCGATTGATCATAGATCGTGCACAGAGTAGGTTCCAGAGCTGCTGCTTGAGCCTATACATTCGCAATTGTCTCTCGCTTCTCTAACTAGCTAGAGATTTCCTTGCTCTAGATTTTTTGTACTGCAAATAAGCAGCTGTAAGATTCGTGCCACACGCAGTTCTTTTATTACAATATAAAAATTTCACTGCAGCATAACTCGGATATTCACATGGACGAAGGGGAGGAGAGCGGCGAGCCGAAGGAGAAGAGGAGAAGGAGCATGGGAGGGGAGGAGAGACCCGCGGTAAGGCGAGGATTTAATTTAATTTTGTTTTCAAGTAAAAAATCGCTACAGTTAGTGCAATTGTCGAAATAGTAGTTCACACTGGGCAGTTTTCCATTTCGCGCAGTTCCCATATTGCAGAAGCATTAACAAGTTCGTTCGTATTTATCAGTGATTGCGCTATAATCACTTTCGATAAGCAATATTATAAAAGCCAGTTATGTATGTGTTTCACGAATTTTCCATATTAACGATCCATGCGCTTCCTGGAATGGCTCTTTGTATTATTTTTTTCCCGATAATTTCACCGGTTGATTTGACTTGGTAGTTTCCCGTTTCACCCACGTGCCATATTGCAGGACGACCCGTTGCACCCGATGGACAGCTCGTCCACCGTGGCCATGATGGGCGGGCAGCAGGTGTTCCACGTGAGGTCGGAGGATCCGAAGCCGCCCAGCGAGGACAATGCCGTCGATGGGGATACGGTAGGTGAGGGATACGATATGCATTGAGTAGGCAATGCGGATTGTTATTGAGTCGTTAGAGAAACGTAAGCGAAATATATTTACTAGTATTTTCGTAACTTCTATGGGCGTAGGACGAGCGAGATAGTATGGGAAAACGGGAGTGAGCATATCGAGAAAATTTAGGAATCATTGCAGGCAATGAGGGGCGTGAAGCCGGAGAAGCCGGAGAAGCCGGATAACAGCCATCCGGCATTCAGAGACTCATTCGAGGCGCACAACCGTATGCTGAATCGCATACGTACTCACAAGTACGAGTAGGGGTACGGTAGCATGCTATCGATTTTGTTGAAATGTGCAAATGTAACTTGTTCCTCGTTGTCACCTTTTCCCCTCTGATGTGGTATTAATTCTTGTGTGTACACTTTTCCTTAAGCTCTCATTCCCGATTAAGAGCTTTATTGTTAACATCGCTAATGCGTTTTTTTGTTGTTGAGAAGATCTCTTCCCTACTCTCTAAAAATGAACCATCCAGTTTTATTCAGAATTTTGGTATTTAATACACACTCTAATATTGTTGTTTTTCTGGCGAAGTAAATCGTTACATTGTTTTGTTCTTTGTTAATTTTAATAAAAAGGAGAAGAAAAAATTGATTTATTTTGTTCCTCGCATGTGTTCTTGCATCACGCATCTATTTGTGTTTGAGTGGTCTTTTGCACGATCTATCAATCGATATCCTACAGTATCCCCCGCATGTCGATTGTCGCGCCGGGAATCTACTACCAAATCAAGGGCGAGCAAGTGTTCAGGTACGGTAGCTGTTATCGATATCCTATCGTAAACTGATTTATCTCCCACTCGTATCGCATTGTGTGCCTAATTTTGAGCGTGACGTCATTTTGGATTTTTTCCATAGAAGATTGATCAGACATCAAATAAGTCAATCCTCGATTACCCTATCCTTCTACCGTACCCCACCCCTCGCAGGGGTCCGTTCTCGGAGGAGGAGGTGCTCGAGTGGTACCGATCGGGCTGGTTCACGTCGACGACCGCCTTCCGGTTCGGCACTGAGGATACGGTAGTCTCGCTCGGTAGGTTGATTGATTATTGATTTTCTCCGTTGACATTGAGTACGGTAGGTAACCGGGGTACGGTAATGAGTGTGTATATTGATTTTTTGTCGACTTTTCCATTTCAATACGGTATGACAGGTAACCTGAACGGTAGCCTGCCTCGGTGTGTTGTATTGATCAGTTAGTGATCATCCCATGAGTACGGTAGCTTGCAGATGAAGTATTGATTGATTATCGAATAACTGCTGTGCCATCACTGTTCTTGTCGAAAAATGACTAGTTCTATATTTATGCAGGAGCATGGTAAATTCCAGAATGATTATCGATTGAATATTGATTATCGATTACCGTACACCCCTCAGGCGACCTCTGCGACAGGAATGGCGCCGCGTGTCCGTTCAGGAGCCGGAGAGAGCAGCGACGGCAGAGCCAGGTGGGTGGGGGTTTCGAATTACTAAAAAATGTAAGGGAACAAGGTTGGTTGGTGTTTCATAGGTATATGATATCTTGTGCGTTTTTCCACCGCGCTGATGTATAATTGGGATGAAACGAGCAATTGTCAATAGGTGTATCTTGTTTATTTTGGTTTCGCAGAGCAGGTTCTATACATATCCCCGTTCGCGCTCCACGGGGTCCTTCAAAGAAATAGCGGTGCACCGAATCACCTGGTCACATTACCCACGCTGTCGAGTAATGCCGCGAGGGTTAAGAAAAATGTCCGATTTCGCATTCTCTATCATCTCATTTCCCTTCATTCACAAGTAAACACGTGAATTTCCCTACCGCCAATGCGTCATTGTTCATTAATCTCCCCATCTCCATCTCCCTCATCTCTCTCCCATCCCTCACCTCATTTCCCCCAATGTCGTTCATGCCGGGCGGTGGTGGCCGGCTGTCGTCGCCCCGCGCCTCGCTGCCCTCGCTCCTCTCCGCGCTCTCGCCCAAGCTGGGCGAGAGTGCGAACTCGCCCGCCCGTCCCTCGTCGATGACCTCGTCAGACCTGCCCCTCAACCCGCTGAGAATCGCCCACTCGGTCAGATTCAGAAGGAGAGTGGGACAGGATGGAGCTGGACAGGTAAGAAAAAATAATTGGGATGACGAGCTCTAGTCGCGCCGGGTTTGACATAGTTGTACGGGAACGTGCCACGGATGTCCCGCTGAGCATCGCCCACTCGGTCCGAGTCAGGAGGAGAGTGGGACAGGATGGAGCTGGACAGGTTTGAAGAGGGGTGGGGCTCGTGAGGATCCGTGGGATCGTGGTGATATGTTCCATATATGAGCGATGGTTAACTACTGCGCCATAGCTCGCGCTGATTGGGCTACGATACCTATAGTATATTGCGTGGATGGGTACATTAGGTAAGGGAGGGGTGTTATTGCGCCCGCCCGCCCCTCGTCGATGACCTCGTCAGACCTGCCCCTCAACCCGCTGAGCATCGCCCACTCGGTCAGATTCAGAAGGAGAGTGGGACAGGATGGAGGAGCTGGACAGGTACGGATGATGTGCTCTAGGCGCGCCGAGTTTGAGATAGATGGTGCGGACGGTTCATGAGGAGATAGGATGAAGCTGTGCAGGTTTGGAAGAGGGGGTACTCCTCTTGGGGCCGGTTGAGTATTTCGATTTCACTCAATGTCAGAGGATGTGTAGTTTTTTCTCAGATCTGTTGAGAGAACTTGATTGCATTTATACTGTACTTGGGAAGTTGTAATCCGCGTGAAACTATAAACTTGCAACTGGATGAGTTGCGTGCCTCATACTTCACTATCAATCGATGGCCTTCTCAGTTTTGGAAGATCAATCAGGGCGTCAATAAATCGATAATCAATCGATAAATTGCAGTCGCACGCGGACACGTCGCACGACGCGCAGCTGAGGAGGATGCAGGAGCAGATCGATGCGACGAATCGGGTACGGTAGGGGGAGTACGGTAGATGGAAATTGAGGGTACGGTAGGAGGACGGTAGATGAAAATATTGAGGGTATGGTAGGAGTACGATATATTGAGATCACTGATTGTGAGCACGGTAGGTGTACGGTAGATGATGATTACTTATGGAGACAGGACATTGATTGAGCTGAGTGTTATGAGATAGTAGACGACTGTACTCGAGAACGGCAACTGGAGAAAATCAATAGATTTGAGGAAAACGCGAGAACATGGGCTTCTGTAGATCAATTGCGTGATATTTTTTATCTTCATTTTGCAACGCCGATTGCATTTCGATTGCATTCGGGATGTAGTAGTCACCGTGAAACGCGCAAGTTGCTTGTCAGTTGCATCCCTGATTCAACTGGCATGGGGAAAATGGCGATGAGATACCTTCTCCTCCTCGAATATTTGCTAACGTGTGGTTTTACAAGGGAAGGGCATAAGTGGTCCGATCTCTCGAGCTAATCTGTTGTTGCCATGTGAAAGGTACCCCATAGGGACGTCCAAAACCGCTTTGAGCGGATTGGATATAGGTTTCCTAAGAACCGAAAATCAATATTCAAATTTACATGCTTTTGCATGGGAAAATTTCAAGCGCGAAACACGCACTCATCTATCATTCGTAGGGAAGGAAGATCATGACCCCTCGTGGTGTAGTGGATAGCGCGTTCGCAAAATATTTTGAAGGTTGTTGGATCGAAACCTTTTGCTGCAGAATTTTTTTGCTGCTTTATAAATGTACTTTGGAGTCGTTTTGACTACAGTTTTGCTACTCATTTTATGAATTTGCTCCCTTGCCGAGCATTAAAGTCGAATTTTTCTCCATTTATTTTTTTACGTTTCAAGAGATTTTCAGACCACTACACATAACCCCCATTCTTATTAGCACTTCTAACTATGTCGTAAACTGATGTTTACTCAGAGCGCATATTTTTGCTTTGCTGAAGACGGTCAGATTTGCTCTTTTTATTCGCAAACGGCCTCGTACAACTACCAAAAAAAACAGGGGATAAAATTAAACTTTAATGCTCGGCAAGGGAACAAATTCATAAAATTAGTAACAAAACTGTAGTCAAAACGACTCCAAAGTACATTTATAAAGCAGCAAAAAAATTCTGCAGCAAAAGGTTTCGATCCAACAACCTTCAAAATATTTTGCGGACGCGCTATCCACTACACCACGAGGGGCCATGGTCTTCCTTCCCTACGAATGATAGATGAGTGCGTGTTTCGCGCTTGAAATTTTCCCATGCAAAAGCATGAAAATTTGAATATCGATTTTCGGTTCTTAGGAAACCTATATCCAACCCGCTCAAAGCGGTTTTGGACGTCCCTATGGGGTACCTTTCACATGGCAACAACAGATTAGCTCGAGAGATCGGACCACTTATGCCCTTCCCTTGTTAGTGACTTGTTTTATCTCTACGGCTGTTCAAACCGATTGAACTTCGCTTATGGTGTGGAGAATCTAGCTAGCGTGCAACTAAAATGTTCCTTGATGAGTCGCGTCACTGATTCAATTGGCCTCTGAACAATGTGAATAAGATACCGTACTCGCCCTGATTATCGCTCGTAGTTGCATTAGTGATTGGTATTTTTTTACTGCGGAGGGCGAAAACCATTGTTCTTCCATTATGGATTGGAGGATGTAGCCTGCTAGAAACAGAGATGTTCCTTGATGAGTTGCATCCCTGATTTAACATTTGTGGAAAATGACAATGTGATACCGTACCCTTCCTGAGTATCTATCGATTATCGATTTTCTTCCAGATGCTACAAGCGTCGGTTGACCGATGCACGAAGCTGGAGCAGATCGTGTCGTCGGTTGTGGAGAGGTACGGTGGGCGAGGAGTACGGTATGAGGGATGGGGGAGGGGTTACGGTAGACTTGAAAGGGGAGGGCTACGGTAGTCGGAGGTACGGTAGAATCGATGTTTCACAACTGTACCACAGTTCGCTTTGAATTGCTATTGTATCTGCCGTATTTGTGGTGGACAGGTACGGTCGTTCGACAATCTATCAGCACTTGCTGGTCACTAACAATAGGCTAATTTTCGGAGTGCCTGTTGAATGTCCATTTATCGATTGCTCCTTGCAGATTCCTGCTCTTCTCTGGCGAGCTGTCCGACGTGAAGGCGGAGTGGCAGACGATAAGGGTACGGTAGCATTTTCCGATTGGGGTACGGTATCGATAGATTTATGGAATCTTGCTAGTCCCTGGGGAACGTCAAAATTTTCCAAATATGATACGGTATCGATTGATTATCGATTAAATCGCGATTTTGTGCTGGGTGAATTAGGGGTGTCGCTTGTGAGTTTCACTGAGGATACAAGTGTGCGAGTGTTTCCCCCTTTTGATACTATCTTCAGTTCGCTCGGAAATATGAATGCACTGGTGTTTGGCTCTTGAGCGTTTCAGCATTTGCCATGGGTTGATTTGTGTGGCACCGGGAGCACATGACCATGATGCATTTAGCTGATTCGGTGCGTCCGAGATGAGGTACGGAAAATATATTAATTGGAATCGGCCTCTGTAATAGGTGCTGTTCAGAAGGGCTGAAAATTTTTCCGAAATATTGAGGCTGTCGTTTATGAGTTGCACAGAGGCCTCTTGTACCTAACCATTTCTTTCATCTCCATTACTTTCAGAAAATAGTAATATCGTTCACCTAGTGGGACTACCATTTGTTTTTTGCGAGGCAGCCTGAACTCGTTATCAATTTTGCTAATTATCAGCGGTCAAGTCGCGGTCTTTTAATAGATTAGACGCTGTTTTCTGTAGCAGTGTTTTTTTTTGTTTCACAATCATGACATATGAAGCCGTCCGCGTAAGAATCGAGCAAATAAGGAAGGGTCTGGCACAGCAAAATACGGTCGATTTTCTCAAACTTTGTTAACCGGGGTTCTAGAGGGTGCTGATAACGATGAGCATGGTCATTTTTCATTATGAACCTTCGTTGGCTCCAGATGGCGTCACGTCGAAATCAGTTTTTGAGGAATTTCTCGACTCTCGAAATCGCTAAAAAATATGTCAGTGTGGCCCCTAGTGTAGTTTTTGGTGCTGATAACGCCTGTCTACTTCATTTTTCATGAATTTCAAAAATAAAATTCAGAAAGTGAAATTTTCGTAGAGGCCCGTGCAGGCAAAACGACCTACATAGATCGGACCGGCTTGACGAGAGGATTCCAAATCTATATTTTGAGCCAAATCGTTGGTCAGACTTTTTTGTAAGACAAAAGATAGTCGTCTGATTTGTAAGTAAAATTGAAGAGAATCTC
>LS486671.1:284939-300052 GCA_900490705.1 Pristionchus arcanus
ACATGAGATCCTGCGGAAACGTTCCCATGGAGGCTAAAAGAAGAAAAATCGAAAAATTTCTTCGAGAAATCGCACTAAAAGCAACGAAATATTTTTGTTCTATTATGCATTCTTGCACATAGGAGGTCACTATCATAACATAAAAAGAATTTCAGGTCTAACTTGTTCGGTTGCCGAGATATGGAAATCACGTTTTTGGCCGATTTACTACTTTCGCGCGCATGCGGCAGGCCGCGTTAGAGACATAGAGGCCCAATTACTACCGTTTTGTAAACAAGGGCCGGACCCTCTACTGTGGCCGTAGTAGGGAGATCTGAATCATTTTACTAGGGGGATGTCCGGAGACAGGGTCGAAATGGTGAATTTTTAGAGAGAAGGTCTCTTAAATCTTTCTGGATATCTAAGATGGGCGAAACGTGAAGTCTCCGAGCACAATATGGAATGGTTGAAACGGAAATACTGTCAGCTCGTGTAGATATTTTCAACCTTCGAATTGAACGGCTAATTGAGGACGGGTGATCCTGCCCGGGTATATTAGAAGGCTGAAACATGCAGTTATCGGGTACCTTGAGATCTCTGGAGAGACAGGGTTGTTTCGTGATGCTGGATTCCCTGCTGCTGTCTCGTATTGCAGCGGAGATAGAGTGGTCGAAACGGGAATGTTGTGGGGGGTGAGGGAGTACCAAGTTGTTTTTTAAAATCAAAAATTTTAAATTATTAATAATTAATAATTCAATTTGCAGCCTGCGCGGCGGTCAGGAGCACGATGAGGGAGGAGGAGGAAGGGGAGAGAAGAAGGCGGATGAGGAGAAGGAGGAGATGGGAGAGAGAGGTGAGTCGTTTGGTAGGGACCACCCACGTTGATGAAATGGGATACTGACAATGTGTAGGTTGGAAAAGTCTAGTTTATAGATTATTTGTTGTACCAGTCCAGTTGCTGAAGAGATTGCAAGCCGACTGTTACGGGTTAGGTATACGATTACTGAAACACCACTCTGCCATCTCGAAATTTGCGGAAAGTGAAAGGTAGGGATGATTGAGGAAGATTTTTGGGTCAGATTTTTGCGCATCATGAACGGGAGGAAATTGATTGTCAAATGTTCCTTGCGTACTTAATCTCCCGCTGAAACGTGGATGCTCCTTTTCCAAATGTTGGCCTTAATCGATCAGCAGGGGTGTGAAATGGGTGATTGTGGTGAAAAAATGGTAAATTTGGAGTTGAATGATCTGGCTCATTGAAAACGTTCGATGAGTATCATGAGGAAGGTATATTGCCCCTGAAACATGAATTTATCTTGCTATACCGAGGAAGATGTCGAGAAGCCTTCCTGGAGAAAGCAAGAGCAATGTCCTCGATTTTAAAAAAAAACTATAAGATTCTCTTCAGTGGGCGCGGCCGGCGACATCCTTCTGCTGTCGACGTCGTCGTGTGGAGGCGAGGTGAGCGTTGATCTTTGATCTTCGGTCTTTGATCTTTGATCTTTTGCCGGATATAGATCAGGTTGAAATGTGCAAGGGGTTGGTCAAGAGGCTGAATTCGTGGTTTTAAAATTGCCGATCATATCATATTGGAAGCAACAGGATCAGCTGACCTTGTAGAAAGCGTGAAGCACGACATTCATGGGTGGAAAAAAATGGGCTCTGATTCATCCTGAGCTGTACAGTAGATTGGCTTTTGCACTCGGTATTTGATTCAATCTCATCACAAGAACTAGACTGATTCGCGTTTTTTTCCGGCTAGGCCTGACTGTGTCCCCTCTATGTCGAGATCATAGTCGTAAAACGAACCAACACAACTGTGCTCGTGTTGATTATGTGGTTGAATTCTTGGTAAAAATATTTGCTGAACCAAGACGCCAGTTCCATTGATAGTAACAGGATCAGCTGACCTTGTAGCAAGCGTGAAGCCAGATTGTCATGGGCTCAGAAACTCTCTGATTCATCCAAAGCTAACAAGCGCTAGATAGGCATCTGCGCTCAGGGGCGGTATTCTTTCTCCAAATTTGGGCGCCCCAAATTTTTGGCGTCCCCAATTTTTCATTTTGCGTCTCGTGGCTCGTCCGGTGCGGTCGATAGGAAATGATTCGCCAGCGGGTGAAAAATAGCAATGATGAATGAGGAATCGTGAGAAGAAGGAAAATAAAGCAATCGAAATTAATTTATTTAAGCAAAATCATTGTAATCAATATTCAAAACTCCGAAAGTCACGTTCACAATACTCGAGATTACGGTTGGTGGGTGTATGGTACTTGAAGTAACGGTAGATGTGTGTACGGTACTTGAGGTTACGGTAGATGTGTGTACGGTACTTAAAGTTACGGTAAATGCGTGTTCAGTACTTGAGATTACGGTAGATGTGTGTACGGTACTTGAGGTTACGGTAAATGCGTGATCGAAACTTGAGGTTACGGTAAATGGGTGTACGGTACATGTACGGTACAAAATATATTACGTTAGTTTTACAGTACATATGGTTATGGCAATTGAATAACTATCAAAGCCCAATATTTCAATCCGCCCAAATCATCCCCAATTTCTGCCCAATTCTTCCCCAAATCGAGCGAATTTCCTTTGTTCTCAACCCCAAAATATTTGGCACACTCAAAAGAGTGCCCAATTATTCTCGCTGAAAACGACGCCCAATTCGGTCGATCTGCCCAAAATTTGGGGTTTGGGGATCGCCCAATCATTTTGGGCGACCGCACCGTTCATTCTCCACCTTGCGAAATGAAATTGGGCTCGCCCAATATTTTTTGGGCAGCGCCCAAATTGAGGAAAGAATACCGCCCCAGGTTTTCGATTCCATTTCATCTCAAGATCTAGGTTGATTCGCGTTTTCTCGGTACCCTATAAACTTTACTGTGACCCCAAAAGCAATGTGAGTACGGTTTGCAGTTCAACAACAACAAATAATTTCGTTAGCACAAAATTTTAATTAATCATATATATATAATTGGCAGGTTTTAATTAATTATATATATATAATTGGCAGGTGAAGCGCACGGACTCGGGCGTGTCCACGGCGTCGACGGCGAAGCGTACGACGAGCAGCGAGGAAGATGATGGTGAGTGGGGATTATTCTGAATAGTACTTACAAGCTACTTGCTAGTTACGGATAGTTGTGAGTAGGAAGATTGGGAGAATACTTCAAAAGAAGAGTGGGGCATTAGGTAATGCGCTGAAACTTTGGTCAACCTTGAATAGGTGAGGATGAACCAAGGAATATGTAGTATTGAGTAAGACTATAGTGAGTGAGTTCTGAATCGTAGTAGTTCCGTGTCGTATCCGCCCTCGACCCCGCCTTCCTAGGAGCCTAACGTCTTTCCTTATGTGCAAACGCGAGGATCATACGGTACATTGGTAAAAAAGACGTCCAGAAACGAGGACGCCATGGAGTTGTAAGGCGTTTGAGAGTTGATGATTTTCTAGCAAACCTGCTCGAGGACGCAGTACTTTTGCGATATGACCAAGCTGTTATCAGCCCCGTGAAGTCGCGATCGACCTAGTCTGACAATCAGTGAGCCATCGCAATGTGGTGATGAGCGCGACTGAGATATTTCTAATTGTAAAGCACGGATGTACCGACGACTGCTCAAGTGAAATCAGCTGGAGGTTATGAAAGCGTTGAAGCCTGAATTTGCCTAGACAGGGAACAGTGACTTTGAAAGCAATCAGCGTACAGCAAGCGCGCGGTTTAGCCTGTCGAGTTTACTCATTCACATGTGTCTTCATTTTACTAAATTTTGTATTGCTTTGTTTTTAGTTTTAATTTAGCACCGGGTACGAGATCTGCATTGTAGGCATGTGCATTGGTCGGCTTTTGTGTGTATGGCGAAACATCAAGTTGCCTAATTGGTTGCTTATCATAGCTGAGCGCCGATTTCCATGAGGAACTTAGAAATTGCGGTGACCCGTTCAAATAGTGAACATTTTCGAAAAATTGAGGGATAACCCGTACATTTTGAATAAAAATAGCCGAAAATTGATGTAAAATGGAGGTGAGCCGTGCTTTTGAAGCAGATTTTGAGCGCGGAGACCCGTTCAAGTCAGGTTAAAAATTTATAAGGAGTTTCCTGGCTCGCGTATGTTGCTTATTCAACTGCTTCTTATTTTTTGCTAGGCATTCCATTGTTTGGTGGATACATGTGTTTCGAAATGGGCGTCGATAGTTCATTGGAGGAACGCACATTGATTGGCTGATATAGATACGCTGATGCGCCAAGCTGCCTAGTGACTCATCTAGGAGTGGTGTAGTTTACGGACTTTCATTCAGCTGCTTCTGTTAACTAGGTATCGCGCTAATTTGTTGTTAAAGTTGGGGACGAGGCATTATTAAATGAATGGCCGTTGCTTGGTTTGTAAATATCCATCGTAACAGCAAGGTGCCTAGTGGTGCATCTCAGTGTGAAGTAGTTTGGAGACTGTTTGCTCATTCAACTGTTTCTTTTTTACTTGATATATCACGCTGGTTGGTTGCTGTTTTAGTATAAATGAGCAGAGGACATACTAATGAAGGAAATGACATTACTTAGTTTGTAAGGATGCATCGAAGCAGAAAGCTGCCTAGTGGTTCATCCCTGTGTTTTGTAGTTTGGAGATTAGTTACTTATTTCACCTTTTCGTTTTTTTTTGTTCACTTTTTCCCACCGAATGACGAAAATAATTGGAAAGAAGGGCATTGCTTGACTTGTAAGGATCCATCGAAGCAGCAAGCTGCATAGTGGTTCATCGTGGTGTGATGTAATTTACAGACTGTTTGCTCGCTCAACTGCTTCTTTTACTAAATGTCGCTCTGTTTGGTTGTAGTTTTTTAGTTTAGAAGGAAAGGAGAAATTTCATTGGAGTAATGGCTATTGCTTGGTTTGTATGGATATGTAGAAGCAACAAGCTACCTAGTGGTTCATCTAGGTGTGGTGCAATTTGCAGACTATTTACGTATCCAGTTTCTCATTTTTTGCAGATATTTGTTGCTATTTTTGTACAAATCAGCAGAAGACATATCACATTTTTAAAATGATACGATGGTAATTGCATTCCTACTAAAATATTCCGCGCGGCAATCGCTTTGGCTTTCGCGATTTCCGCCTATTTTCACTTGTTTTCCTTAGTTTTTAATGATAAAACTGGATTTCTGGGATGGTTTTACGCTCGTCAAGCATCAAATATATATTTAATGCTTTATTTTAAGCGCGGTCATAGTTTAATAGCAATTTCGTTACGCGCGGAACAATAAACAACTTCGCGTAAAAATGTGATACTATTGAAGGAATGGACATTGCTCGGTTTGTATACATGCATTTGTCGAAATGGCAAATTGCCTAGTGGCTCATATGAGTGTGGTGCAATTTGCAGATTGTTTGCTCATTCAACGGCTTCTTTTTACTAGATGCTGCTCTGCTTGTTAGTAGTTGTTGTTTTTTTTTGTTTAGCACCGGTGATGAGCTGACATTGGAGGAATGCGAAATACTTGGCTTGTGTTCATTTTCCGAAGCAGCAAGCTGCCTTGTGGGTCATCTCGATGTGGTGCAATTTGCAGACTTTTTACGTTTGGTTGTTGGTTTTTAGTTTAGCACCGCACGAGGAGAGTATATTGTAGAAACGAGCAATACTTGTATTGTATGAGCTATGTCGAAGCTCAAATCCCCCTAGTGGTTCGCCTCGGAACGTCGTTGAGCGAGGAGTCTGTAATGGTGACATTATCCTATTCAGGCAATCTAATAATGCGAAATGTTCTTTTTAGTTTGATCTTTGATCTCTCCTCAGGCGACGTGACGATGATGGAGACGGTGGACGAGCAGCTGGAGGCGACGACGGTGACGGCCGCAGGTGAGAGAGAGAGACTCTCCTCGATTTACGATTTACGATTTACGTGATTTACGATTTACGTCTCGCTCCTTTCTGACCGACGAGAGAGCAGGTGGAATGGAGAGCGAGCATTCCCCCCTTACCGCTTTGCACAGTTTCCTAATCTGTCAGATTGACGAGAAATTCAATAGAATTTAGAGATATTGTGTTGGTTGTCGTACCAGTTCCTCACAATCAGCATAGTCTCCCGGAAACATTGTTGTACTGGGAGCTTTTAATGATCACTATGGGATGATTTTTCTTCCTTTTTTTACACCCCTCGATCCTTGACGACTATTGATAGCGAGCTGATCGACTAGCCTTGTATGAAGGGTGAAACATGTAATTTGTTGGTGGGGCGACGATTCACTAGGCGTTGGAGATTTCGATATAAGTGACGATTCAACATTCGAAATAGCTACAACAGTGCCATTGCAGCCGGCGACAAGCCCCGCGCGCCCCTACCGTACCACCATCCGTCGGCTACCGTACACCACCACCACACCACCACGGGCGGCCAGACGCAGACGGCAGCGAGCGCGGCGGAGTATACGGTAAGAGGGATGGACGATTTGAAGTTGTTAGATGAAATGGAAGAGATATATTGGATAGAAGCTATTTGGGTAAGAATTTCTAGGAACTGTGAAACGGATTTGTGACATGCAAAATAGTGGAACTTTTCTGTTATTGGCCCAAACAACAATCGCTCTGAATGGGTAGGGAGTGTGAATGATAGGGAGAGAATACTCTGTGTCAGGGACGAGTCGGGAACATGGGAATGATTAGGAGTTGTTGGAAGACTTGCCGGAGACCAATTGAATGAAGGCTGTTTGGCTAGGAGTTTGTAGGAAGTGTGAAACCGATTTATGGCAGGTATATATAACCGTCGTTGAAAAAAAATTGGTATGTTTGAAGGCGGGATCAGAATTGCATTAATATCGAGCGAGCATGAACTGTGGTTGGTGTCTGAATGAAACGAGAAGCTCGCGAGGCAGCTTATGGCGAGAAAGAGTGGCATCATTGGTTAGGAGAGAAGAATCCCTTGCACTATGATTGAGAGGATGTGGAGTGAGTGAAGTTGCAGCGAGCGTTAAGTATGTGATTGGTTGGGTAAATATTGTATTAGTTTTGGAGAACATTTGGAGATACCATACCATTGAAATAATTGGAAACGGCTCATACATGTGAAACGAGAAATTCGAAGCAGGCAGTGGGTGTGGGAGATTTTTAATTATATTAACTCGAATCGTGCAAGAGGTAATTCAAGTTGGACTGATTGTCGAGTGCTATAGCAGCGGTGAAACGAGAAAGATGCCGACGGCAGTTGCACGAACGAAATGCACGAATGTTTTCAAATTTGCCCGCATAGACGAAGTATGTTCAAGGAAAAGTAGCAAATTTTATTACAATGTTGGAAAAAATGTTAGGAATCTAAAAAGAACCGAACATGAGAATGAGAACTTCTCTGACTTTTGTTCTAGCAAATAACTGTTATGGATAAATTAGACCAAATAATCGATAAATTATGTTTCGGAATTAGAGCGAGCCACGAATTGGTAATCATTTGCTAGCTAAACTTGAAACACACATGAAACTTCAATTGGGTAGCAAACTCAGGACGCAAAGTAAGCAGGATTTTTGTTTGTAATAAAGTTATTAGATGGGCGGATCATCCATGAGCCTTATGGAAAACGTGAAACGTAAATATTCCTGCTGGATTTGGGTGCACGTCGCGCATGGAGAATGTGATCCCAAAATTAGGTAAACAGTAAAAGTCATCCCGCTAATCAAGGCGCTTGCGTTCCGCGGGAGATCACTGCTGGGCCAGTGAATACCTGTGCTAATTTCAGAATAAAGGCCAATTATTATTAATTGCTTAATTAATTAATAAACTTATTAGAATAAATTCAGGCGCTAACCCGTCGTCTGGTCACGCTGGAGAGCGGCCTGCGCGAGGCGATGGAGCGCATCGAGGAGATGAAAGCGGCCGACCTGTCGGTGAGTGGTCTTTGAACTTTGAACTTTGATCTTCAATGACTGAAGGTTGACCTTTGATCTTTGCAAGCATTATGCGAGCATTATGCGGAACCGTGGTTTAATGAAATATTTCTGCGGCGCTTGATAAGGAAACTAAGCGCAGCGTTTGTAAGGAATGGTTTGACTTCGGATCAGTGTGGTCTAGTCGAAGAATTATGATTATTGTTCTATTACAAAGAGGCGTGAATGACATCAGTGGAACAGGCGCAGCTCGCTTATTATGAATAGGCCGAAGCGCAAAGCTGCAAAGTGGTTGATCAGTGAACTTGCTACACAAAATGACATCAGCGCGGGCCGTGATCGGTATAATCATGTGACATCATGTGGCGACCTGGGTTATGATCTTTGTAGTTTGTAGTTTGATCTCATCCCATTTCCAGCACGTGCTCGAGTCGATTGACCACGTGAACGAGGAGATGTGCGCGTCCCACAACGAACTCAAGGTGAGTACGGTAGTTCAGGCTTAATATCGATTAGTGATCTTTGATTTGGGTTCTTATGAAAAATAGATACGTGGATGAATTAGAATAGCGATGATTGGCTGATGATGTAGCAATCGTGAAACGGGGGCTGTGCGGGTGGTGAAACATTGGCATTTTTTGGCTCACAACGAACTTAAGGTGGACGGTAGGATTGTACGGATTATCGATTAGTGGTCGCTTATTGGGTTCTTATGGAATAAGACTGGAAAATAAATTAGAATAGTGATGATTGGCTGATGATGTAGCAATCGTGAAAAGGGAGTTGTGCGCGTGGAGAACATACATTTTCATGTCCCACCGGGGACGAAAAATATATAGTGGTCTGACACAAACTCAGAGGTTTAAAGGCTTAAAACACTATTTGATGGGGGATATATTGTGGTCTGATGGCAGATTCCATCAAATATATAGTGATCTGATTACCGGCCCGGTACGAAAATGTATGGTGGAGAAACCTTGGTATTTTCGGCCCACCGCGAGGTGAGGGTCAGTACGGTAAGGAGTGCATCTGCGAACAAATCGTCGATTACTTGCCGGTAATTTGGTAGGATGTTATCAGAGTATTACAATATTGGTTATTGGCTGACCATGTAGAAATTTTGAAACGGGAGATGACCGGGAGACAGTGAACTGTGCAATCGTGATAGATTTGAGCAAGATCGAGTCGAAGGTTAGCACGGTATGGGGGCACTTGGGTACTGTTGCTTGTGAAGTGAGTTATTGGCTAAAGTTGAGTTGTAATCGAAGTGACGTGCGAATTACAGTTGGCAAAATCGGCGGGCGATATAGAAACCATGAAACGGGAATTGGGTGGGTGGTGAAACATTGATAGTAGTTACCACCCATAAGTGCATGAAAGTGAGGGATACAATGTAATACAGTAAAAATGCGGGAGATTGGTTGATGAATTGTTGTGTGACTGCACATGTGTACTTCATTAGTATGCTCTGCTGGTTGATTGGTGTTGTAGTAAGTGTGAAGCGGGAATTGATCGAGGTGATAACACCTGATATTTGTGAGCGTCATCGAGTGGCAGATGGAATTGCTGTACTAATGGCATCCCACTACAGCAACAGTAGTGAAGCAAGACGAGTGCTTGACCTAGGATTAGACCAAGGTGGATACTATAGAGGAAAGCACCTGGTACGGCTACGGAGAGCAGCGATTTATTAGAAGCAGTTAATTTGTTATTTTCGGAGCCTGAAAATACCCACCCATTGGAATAGTGGTCAGCTGCCAATGCTAAAGCAGTCGCGAGGCAAGAATGCCGCGGGTGGTTGCGGACCTTGAAAGATTGCACCAGAATTAGCTGAAGGTGGGTATCATTTAGGGAGGGTGCCATGATACGGAGATTATATTTTTTCGAGACTGGTACCGAGCGAGAATCGTAATAGTGTTTATCGTATGAGTTAGTAGCAATCGTGAAGCAAGAGTTGAGCGGGTGATGGCACCTTGTTGATTTTCGAGGACAAAAAATTTGAGTGACGTGAAGCACAAATAAATAATCTAAATTCCTCAGACGCAGCGGGCGCTCGACGTCGGCAATCAGCTCGTGATCGAGGACGCCGTCGAGGCACTCAGGGTGAGTGATTGATGATCTTTGATCTTTGGTCTGTGGTCTTTGATCTTTGCAGTCTTCTGGTTTGTAGTTTAGTCGACCATCTACTATGCTCGGTTTGTTCGTCTCAAAATTAGTGTTGAACCAGCTAGGTGATTCGATCGGAATTATAATTTGCCAGACGAAGTTAGGTTGCACAGTTTGGTTAGCGGCAGTGCGATGGTTCCACAGACCAAAAAAAAGAGAAACAAATTCGGAACTTCTCTGTTTTTTGGCCCAGACAACAACCGCTAGGAAAGTGTAAGGGGTGGGGAATGAGAATGGTAGGGAGGGGATACTCTGCGAGAAATGGCTGGGCCAAAAAACAGAGAAGTGCCACAAATTCATGTTTAATGTTCACAGCAACTGATCCATTTCCGGCTGGCGATTCCGAATATTATACTAGGTGAAACGGGGCTGCGCAAATTTGATGAATACGGAAGATTTTTCATGAGGCAGTTGTACACTCTTTCCTTTTCTAGAATAAAATACTTGATTTGAAGCAAGGAATGAGTCTCTAGTCTGATGTGTGACCGTACCAATATATCCTGTCACAGACGGCGTGGGGGCGTGAGATGGCGTGGGTAATAGAGTTCAAATTACAGGGTACTTAGCACTTCATGTTACGTGATTTCTCACTGGTCTGCGAGGCGAGAGAGCATGGGCAATGAAGAGAATGCCTGCGCTTCTTTCTAGTAATGCTCCCGTCTCTAATTTTTGCCATATCGATGAAACGTAAGAGATTGCAAAATCATGTAGACAGATCATCCATCTTCTTTGCCAGAAGGACAGCTGGCCTTAACAGTGGGCCCCACCTAGTTTTGACTGCCTTGCGATTTCTAACTATTAAACCGCTTGACGTGGACACACCTTTACCTATAAAAAACTTATATTATTCCAGAAGGACCAGGCGGTCGACCGGGAGCGGCTGACCGAGGTGGAGCGGTTTATGGGCAGAATGATGAGCGGATCGGAGAGTACGGTATGTGGGCGAGTATTGTTGTTTTTGTGTCCTAAGATTGATCTGGACGATTGTTGCGTCGAACTGAACCAGGCATTGTACGTGTCATGAAACATGAAACATCCGACGTTCGCAAATGCTTGAATCGTCCAGAATATGTGACAAATTACCAGCGCATTCGGTGTTGCACGGTTGTGATAAATGCTGGATATTGGGAAGAAGGTAGTGTGTGGTATGAACCGAATGGAAATTCAAATAAATTACGACCATAGCTGGGACAGTCCATATACGATGGCTGAGCTACTGATTATCGATTGATTATTGATTTTCCATCCCATCAGGACGACCTCCTTACGGTGCGCTCGATCCGCGCCGAGCTGCAGTCGGCGAAGGAGAGGGACGAGTTTGCCGAGCTGCGGATGTACGGTATCGACGATAAGGTACGGTAGGGTAATGGTACGGTAGGATTATCGATTGTGGAAAGTCCCGTAGGTGTTAGTAATCAGAGACAAGGCACGGTAGGGTAATAGTACGGTAGAATATCGATTAGAGGAGAGCACGGTAGCTGTTAGTATTCTACGATGTGCTTCTATTCTGTTCTATTCAGCTGCGAGGCCACGCGGACGACCTTGAGCGAGCGTCCGAGCGACTGGCCACCCTCGAAGAAGCGATGACCAAGGTACGGTAGGGTACGGTAGGGCAGCTACAGTTTCCGCGCGGGTTCTGGTAGATGGGTTCAATTTGTAGCAGCAGCAGCGAATGAGACAAGTACTATCACACGCGATATTTCCGTAAATAACAAATAGTGATGAAACGCGAAAGTTGAGGCTAGTGAATTGCTATGCATTCTAGTGAATTGTTATGCATTGTAATGCATTGTAATGCGTTCTAAGGCTTTCTAATCAATACTAATTCATTACAAAGCATCCTAGTTGTTATGTCTGTGTCCTTGAGTGTGGAATGACCCCTCGATGCCAGACGACGATAGCGTAGTTATTTATTAGCAGAAGACAGAAGATAACTTGATAGCGAGAGAGAAGAGACTGAGAATCAATCATAAAATGTGACAAGCGAAATATGCTGACGAAAGTACGGTATACGGTAATCAGGGATTTCGTGGTGATAACCAGAGGGTATGAAATTACACTACCGTAGTCGCGGTTCGACAGGTCACACTAATTATTAGCTTACTACTTAGAATACTTATTTACTATACAACACTAGTGAATTGTTATGCATTCTAGTGAATTGTTATGCATTCTAGTGAATTGTTATGCATTCTAGTGAATTGTTATGCATTCTAGTGAATTATTATGCATTGTAATGCATTGATAGCGTCCAATAGAAGCCCTTTGAATAATCTACACCTGATCGCAGTGTACATATTCAATTAGTTGGATGACTAGCTCCGTGATGTCTATTACTTGCAATGTTGCAATCATAGATATCTTGCGCGAATGAAACGGAGAAGCTCCGACGGTTTTATCAATATGAACGAGACGGGATATGTGCTATTGATGCGGCAAGCCAACCAACGCACATTGATGTAAAAATAGATTTGTTTTGAATGTCTCGGTGAAACGTGCATGCTCCGGGACGGATCATTTCTCTTCGGATTAGTTACGGCACCTAAGATAATCGATAATTGCCTTTAATAATCGATATTTCTGTAGATGCTGACGCTGGACACGTTCAAGTCAATGCTGACGAGCCACGCGGACGAGCTCAGCTCGCAGATGAAGGTAGGGAAGGGGATGAGTATGAGTGAGGGTATGGGAGATGTTACTGTAGGAGGGCTGGGAGTGGATGTAGGCGTGTGATTTAACTGCTTGCTAATTATAGCAAGAACATTGGTGTTTCATCTGGTGACCAGGAGCATCATCACTTTCACCTGTTCGATAGCATTAGCGTTCCCATTTCAATTGATAAAACATTCAAGAGCATATTTACATGCTGTGAAGCGGTTCCTAAGACACTGTAGAAAGGTTATCGATTATACGGGCTACCGTATCACTGTAAGTAAGATACCGTAACCCGTCGGTAACTCTCGCTTTTGCAGAAGACGGCCGACGAGGTTGACTACGTTGCGTATCGCGTCGATCAAGTGGAGATGTCGACCAGCCAGCTGTCGGTGCATGTTGCGGATCTGGACCAGGCTGTGGAGGTACGGTAGTGGTGTCATTTGTGGAGTACCCGATGGTGCGTGGAGTGCGGCGACGTAATACCAAGGATAGGGTTACGGTATAGCAGGCCCGGAATCAGAACAGGCAAGAAATAAGTTAACGGTTTGGATAGAACAATGGTAGGTAAAAGTACTGTAAAATACACTATGTATACGGTATTCATAGTTTTGAATTTCAAATAGATGAGCACGGAAGATGCAATAGTTTTTTTGCGTTAAACTAGACGGGCAAGTAGAGAGGACAGGTGAGTTGGTGTGATTGTATGGTGTATGGGCGAGATATCCCACGCGCACAGCGAGACAGCGGCGTTGTTTACGTTTTCTAGTACCTGTTGTGTTGCAGTTTCAGCGACATGTTTAGGCCCTCTCAGTTCTAGTTTTTGTGATTATTCGTCGACTTCTAGCTTTAAAAAATTACTTTCAACGGAATTGACTACTTTTTAAAAATCAATCTCTGCTTTTGTCTGCTCCAATTGGGCACTTATTATTGCTGTGCCGCCAGCATTTCCTATTTAATCTTGTCGTGGGCTTTATTTAAAGGGGGAAATCGAACATCACGGAATAATTTTAATATCTGCAGGATTTGCTCGAGAAGACGCAGTCTTCCGTCACCGGGGAGGAGTATGCAGAGGGCGAGACGGACGATATGGAGCAGCATGGATATGAATATGGAGTATGTGGATATGAGGAGGACGAGAATGAGGAGGTACTCATATTTTATTAAATGTTTTCGTAAGAAAAAAAGTGATTTTTTATCAACTAGTGAGTGGGTGAAATTGTGAAACGCAGTGAATCGTGCATGCATCTAGCAAAGCAGTAGTGATTGCATCTGCGGAACTGAATTAATATTCTATTAATACCAGCAAGAAGCTACAATTGGTTAATCGCGGTATAGAGCTAGATCTACCCACAGTGAAACTTGCATGCATCTAGCAAAGGAGTAGTGACTGCATCTGCGTCACTATTAGCATTTAGTTAATTAAAAAAATGTAATCAATTAATTAATTTAATACCAATTAAGGAGGCCGGTTTGGAGTGCTGGGCGCGGGAGGAGTGCGCGTGCAGCATGTGCAGAGAGGGAAAGACGCCCAAGGTTGGCATTTTTATTTATATGAATTTTTTTAAACTCTGGGAGATTAAACTCTCGCCAAGTTATGAATCAAATACTTGATGGCTATCGAAACTCGACGACATAAATGTGATATTGAACGTATTGATGGAATAAGGAAGCCTGTGGGTTGTTCCATTGCGCTGTTCCATTGATACCCTGAACAGATTCGTTGATAGGATGTCACGATGAAACAGAAATGTGCAAGGTGGTTGACCCAACTCTTGCTATATTTTTGTTACCTCATGATGATCATAGACTGATCGCCAATTGCTCGATCATGTACTGCTCAACGCGGTTTGGTAGTTTCTCATATTTTTCGAAATGCCATTCGTCATTGCATCGAACCAATTCATTCAAAATTGTTCTCCATGCCTTGATGAAACGGGAAAGCTAGAAGTGAAATTGATGGGCTATTTAAAATTATTACATTTATAATTAAGAGACCGGCTACGTAAGATCCCAGGATAGGCCGGACATCGATATCTCAGATTCGGACCAAAACTTTTTTGGGGATACCCCCATGGGCCCTGATCACTATTTGGGCCATTATATGATCATATCTCAAAAACCCGAAAAGGGGCGGGGCTTCAAACTTTAAAAAAGAAAAATTCACCATAAAAAAGTACCGCGACCTAGGTCCAATGTTAGTGTGGTTATATTATATACTGACCTAGGCCTTCAAAACCCACTTTTAGTTGATCCGAAATTTCAATCGCAAACTGGTTTTTCATGTTCAAAAAATCAGTTTTTAATTTTTATAAAATCTAAGAAGAGGAAGTGCGCTCCTGTTTTTTTATATGTTATAGGGCATAAAATTCCACATCGATATAGTTTAAAACATCGAAAATCCCAGGGACCCAACCGCGTCATTCTTGACGAAGAGAGCGGTCGGAAAAAA